>CM053595.1:319525461-319580993 GCA_028646575.1 Pseudocheirus occidentalis
ATTGATTTTTTTGCAAATATACATTCCTCGATGTCACCCAATTCATATAAGTCCAATATCATTATAATACGTTACTTGGTTCCAAAATTATACTAAATAATACGAGGGTCTGTAAATGCACGTTTTCGCTGCAAGGTAGCGTCGAGTAGCTGGTAGCCAATGTCCAGAATGGTTCGGAGTGCAAAGGGTTAAATATAGTCATCAGCTCCTCCCCTTCCTGTTGTAGTTCATGAGTTCTAGGGTTCACAATTGTGGGGTTCACACATTCTGTTTTGCAACAGAGATACAAGTCTTAAAAAAAACTTGAACTGAAACTAGGTGTTAATTCTATAGCTGAAACAAGGTGTGAACTACTTCCGTGCCTGCCATTACACACACACACACACACACACACACACACACACACACACACACACACACACACTTACTTCTGCTAAGCCAGTTACTCTCACCCCTGGACCTGTCCCTGACTTTTGGACCTTTGTGCCTTTGTTCATAGCTTTCCTTTTGTCGCTTATCTGAAGAATTGAAAGTCTGACTCAGCATCTCCTTCAGGAAATCTCGGATCCATTCTGTAGATAACAACCTCCCATTTTCTTTGTACCGCTTTGATGCACATATCAGGTATTAGGCATCAGGTGTGAATTGTAGTAATCCAGGTCAGTGTATTCCTTGTTTCCTAAATGGTAACCTCCGTGAGGCTGTGATCACCACTGGTAAAAGGAAGGAAGACTGGAGAGTAAGCCATAAGACCTGGGCTTAAAACTGGCTTTTACCAATTATGGCTACACAGTCATGAACAACTCAGTCTATGTCCTCACACCTTGTTTCTCTGGTCTGTAATGTGGGGATAATGCCTTTTGAGAGACACTTGCATAGTAGATGGAGGGCTATACCTAGTCAGGATACATGGCTTCAAATCATACTTCTCCCAAGAGTTGTGTGACCTTGGGCAGGTTGGCTGGGCTGTGAGCCTTAGACAATCATCTAAGACTTTCTATGCTAAGTTACAAGTTGGCCAGTACAGACACAGGGAGTTCCTACCCCAGGGAAATTGCACATGCTCAAAACTAAAGTTACTGACTTTCTCCTTGCCTTCCTATTGCTATTCCCCCACCCCTTGGTTGCCCAGACCCCACTTGTGGTGTCTCTCTCTGATAGTAATCACACCCTTCCTCCTTGCTTTCTCTTCAGCTTTCCCCTCACCTCAGGCCACCCAGACCCCACAGGGGTTATTTGGTGGGAAAATGCCGTCGTCAATTAGATAGAAAACAATTGTTCAATACTTACTATGTGTCAGACACTGTGTTAAGTGCTAGGAATAAAAAAGTGTGCAGAAAAAGGGTTTCTGCATTCAAGGAGCTTGCTTGTATTCTAATGGGGAGGGGACAATACTTAAAAGGAAGCTGAAAGGGGGCAGGGTGAAGATACCCTGCACAGGGCATGGCACAGTAAGTCCAGAGCGTGGCCTGGAGACTAATGAAGATGGCTAACCAGGGCTGCTCCTTCAATGAAGCTTGGGAGGAGCCATCCAGTCAGAAGAAGTAGCAGGGGCAGAAGCTACTTCCAATGTGTGAATTCCAGGTCTGGGATGATTTTCCAGTTTTCTGGATCATGATGGGGAAAAAATCTAGGGTTCAGCCCCCAAAGGAATGAAGAATGTCAATGAAAATCATAGAGCTTGCATGAGCTGGGAGTCACTACCTACACAGAAACTTCTGGTGAGTGAGGAGCATGAGCATTTATTGCCTGCCCTACCTCTGTATCCTCAGGTTCTCTGGGTCTTAATTTCTGCTGTGTTGCTCTGCCCTCCAAATGACTGATCACTGACATGACCCACTGATGCACTCCAAGGAATTTTGGGAGTTTGGTACAGTGAAAAACATCACTAACTCTAGAGGCAGAGAACTGGGGTTCAAATTTTGCCTTTGATCCTTACTTTAAGTATGACGTTAGGAAAGGATCTTGACCTATCTGGGTCTCATGTTCCTCACCTGTCAAATGAGTCATGTAGCTTAGATGGCTCCAGCATTTCCTGACAGATCTAGATCCATGAGCCCTTAATCCTACATAGAAATGTTTACATACACATTCCCAAGGTTTGAGGCAAAAAAGAAAGAGAAATGGAAGGCAAGGTGTCAAATATGTCCTCAGAGATGTCACTGAAAATGGGTAGGTTGGCTCTCATGATAATGAATATGGGTCTGGAGGCATGTAACTTATTCAAGAGAACTAGGATTAAAAAGGAAAATATTTAACAGGATTTTGTATCAAGCAGATATACTTATGTCATGAAATCCAGGAAATGGGTATGGTATGTCCAGGGTAGAGAACACAGAGAACATCAATGGGATTTTTTTTAAAGGAATAACTTTATAACCAGGGTATATTCTAGAATACCTGGAACAAAAAGAGAAAAAAAAGATGAAAAGTTCAGGAACAAATAACAAATCTGAGACCATGGAAGAATATTGTAGTGTGTGGGGGGGATTAAGGATTCAGTTATTCAGACATAGGATATTAGATTTAGATTTTGGAAGGAATTCTAATTAAAGTATACCCAACATAACTGTTCCCTTTGAAAATTGAGAACACTGATGCTCAGAGAAATTACATTAATTACCTGAGGTCACCTTGGTGATAAGATTCAGGTAGCATTGGAAATCAGCTCCTTCAGCCAGAGTCAGTGGTCCAGTCATTATGTTAGGTTACCTCTTCATCACTGTCCCCCAAATAAAACTGTGTAGCTGAGAACTCTGAGATGTGCCGGACTGATAATTCCTTTCTTTGGAACTGAGAAGAATGTAGAAAGGCTTGTCATAGTCTGGATCTCATTCTAAGGAAGAGGGAAAAGCTGGTTGGTGAATTGGAAATTATGGGAAACCTGGTGGTGCAAGTCTACTTTCTCTTAGAGTTTTCAAAAGAGCAGGGCAGGAAATATAGGCATAATCTGACAGGCAGCCAAGATTTTGTGATAGTAGATTCAAATGAGTTAAAGGAAGCCAAGGTAGAATGTGTGGGCTACAAATATAAAGCACTATGCCTCACACATAGCAATAATTGGTACTCTCTCATATCGGTCTATCTATCTATCTATCTATCTATCTATCTATCTATCTATCTATCTATCTATCTGTCTGTCTGTCTGTCTGTCTGTCTGTCTGTCTGTCTGTCTGTCTATCTATCTATCTGTCTATCTATCTGTCTATCTATCTGTCTATCTATCTATCTATCATCTATCTGTCTATCTCTGTCATCTATCTGTCTGTCTGTATGTCTATCTCTCTATCTCTCTATAATCTATCTGTCTGTCTATCTCTATCATCTATCTATCTATCTATCTATCTATCACCTATCTGTCTGTCTGTCTCTATCTATCATCTGTCTGTCTGTCTCTATCATCTATCTATCTATCTATCTATCTATCTATCTATCTATCTATCTATCTATCTATCTATCTATACCAGGAAGAGAGGAAACTCTCAAGAATGAAACTGAATAATCAGCTCAAATTCACTTTCTGTAGAAAACCTTCTCCAGTCTCCAGAGTTTTCAAGGATTTCCTTTCCCATATTACACTCTATGTATTCTTTATATATCATGCACATACCTAATTATTTACAGGTTATCTTGCACATTAGCTTGTACCCTTCTTGAGGTCAGGGGTCATCTTTGTCTTTCTTTGTATCTCTAGAACAACAGAGTGCTAGGAACAAAGCAAGAACTTAGAATGTTTAATGAGTGACTAAGGACCAAAGAAAAACCATTTGCATGAGAAAGAAAAATGAGAGGTGTCTGAAGAAACCAGTGTGAAGCCCAGAGAGCTAACCACTCAATGCAGATTTTAAAAGGATATGTAAACAAGATGGATGCGAGTGCAGGTGACTAAGAATGACATCAGAAGCTTGGCGCAGCACTGTGTGGGTCTTTATGTATCACTCTGAGCTGAGAATCGTAAGGGGAGCTGAGGACCACAAGACGTGTTTCAGGATAGGTGGGAAAGATAAAGATTGAAAAGGGCTGGGATCAGTGCTGGGAGAAGATGGACCAATGACAACTGATGACGGAAAGAAGGTAGAATTCCTCAACTCTCAGTTTTCTTGTTTTATCAAGCAAGGAGAATGATTCTTGAATGAAAAAGAATAAAAGGCAAGACAATAAACATTTATTAAGCACTTACCGCATGCCAGGCACTATGTAAGGATACAAATACATGCAAAAAATAGTCCCTGCACTCCCAGAGTTTACTTTCTAAAAGGGAAGGCAATACACAAGAGGAAGATGAAAAGTCTCTGTGTGGGGGAGTATAAAAGGGGCAAATACTAATGCAGGGACTTGGTAGGAACATCTGAAAAGACTGAAGCAGAGGAAGGAGGGGACCCTTCCCTAAAATGGAATTCATCAGTAGAATAGGAAGATTGCCACTGAGGAAAGATGTTCCAATGTGAGTAGACCCCAGTTCCTGAGGAAAGTTCCAGAGTGAGATGCCAGCTGATTCATGGTGGTGAAGCTAAAAATGAATCATCAGCATGTGTAAGAAATACTGGCTGCCCTTGATGAATGCAAGGCACGTGACCTAGATGAACTGTATCTTCATATACTGAAAGATATGTTAGCTCTAATTGCTAAGGCATGTCAGTAGGACCTTTCATTCTGCAAGTACTTGGTCTCTAGATCCTGGCTTGTCTCCACTGGGGTCTGAAGAGAGGTTCCAGTAGAGGTGGTGATAGTGGTCAGATCTACTTGAAACATGGGAGAAGGCTCAAGACTTGAGGTAAGGCACCATAGCCTAAAATGTAGATCTAAGAGAAGTAATGTGGCATAATGGATTGAATCCCATCTTAGACTACCAGTCCAGTTCCCATAGCCAGGAAGAAGTTGTGAGGAATAATCCTGATGGAGGAGGGGCCTCATTCCCCTTGACATCATCTATGACAAGTTCTAGCCAACTCTCATTGAGTTGTAAGCCCAAGAAGTTTAGGAATAGAAGTGCCTCCTAGAAAGTCAGTCCTACTTTAAGCTTAGACCCCATGTCCAACGTCCCCGTGAGCAAAATTCAAGATCCCTGCCACCACCACTACCATCACCACCACCACCACCACCAACAACAACAACAACTGCAGAGTGATTGGAAGTAACAGGCAGACAAGCCCAAGACCCAACTGCTCACCCCCTCTGGCCATGCTCCATAGCCACTGTCTAGATGAGCTTTTCTTGTGGAGATTCAGCCAGATCTGCAGATACTGCTGTCTTTCCCCATCCCCTTCAATAGCAACAACTACTGAAGCCCCATAAAACAAAATTCTCAATACCAAATTATTGGACTTTGTCAATGACTCACCATCAGATCTAGATGCAGTTTTATCAATGGGAATGGTAGTAAAGAAGTTTTATTTCCATCTCCTTTGCTGCTGCACCCTAAGGACCATTCCACCTGACTTGCAGCTGAAGCCTTCCAGAGGTGTGATTTTCCCCCTTAGTTTTAAGTTGAAGTTTAAGTTTAAGCTCCTTAGATGGCTCCACTGCTCATCATATGGCCTGACACAGGAAGTGCTTAATGGAGACTTCTTAACTTCAACATCATCATAGCAAATGCCTCTGGAAGGGCTAGACATGTCAATGAATGCAAACATTGTCTGTCTTTTAAAATATTCTGAAATTACAGTCTTTCTAGTGCTTTGCATTGCCATTCATTCTTTATTCATTCCTAGTTCTGGAGTCAAGTAGAACAAGACCAAACTCTCTTCCATATGACAGCCTTTCAAGTACTGGATGTCAGCTATACTGCCCTTCTCCTGCCCCTCCCACCCCTGTTTACATCCTGTGGCACAGTGGAAAGAGCGCTTACTCTGAAAGCAGAGGCTATGGGTTCAAATCCCACCTCCAGCACTTACAACCTGAGTGGCTGGAGGTGAATCCTGTGCCCTCCTTGAGCCCTCCTTTACTGATCTCTAAAACGAAGGGGTTACACTAAGTGGCCTCTGAGGTTCCATCTACCCCCAGTTGCAGAATGTTATTGTATCTCCTTTCTAGGCTAAACATCCCCAGTTCTTTCAATCACTCTTCCTACGGCATGAATCCAGTTGCCTTCATCATCCTGGTTGGCTTCCTCTGGGCACTCTGTGATGTATCTATATTCTTCCTAAAATGTGGAACACAGAGAACAGACACTGGAGGACATCTGAGATGCAAGCCCCATTCCTCCCCTACTCAGGTATGCTGCCCACCTGATAAAGATGGCAGGGGAGTTGGGTCCCTGATGAACCTGAGGCTTCCTGCCACCCAGTCATGCTCTGCTTACACTAGAACACAATCTGGAAAAAGCCCAGATTTCTATTATTTCATTATTAGTATTAACAATTCCCAGTTGAAGAAACAACCTCCACCAATATAGGTTAACACCTCCTCTGCAACTGATAGTTTCAGTGCCTGGAATTCAGTGGTTATGTGACTTGCCCAGGGTTACACAACCAAGACTTGAACCTAGGTCTTAAGTCCTCACTCTGCCATGTTGCTTTGCATACATAAAAATATACAGGTGAAAAAACTGACTCACAGAAAGACTTATTTGCCCAAGGTCCTCCAATTCATTAAGTGATCTGTTGCCTCCAGACGGAGTTTGCAGCAGAAAGAGACTGGGAAGCTGGGGAAGTGGGAGCACTGGCAGAGCTCTTTTAGTGGAGGCCTGATGGTGGACCTGGACCCTTGTCCTTGTTAGGAGCAGGATGAGAGGTGTTAGGGGAGGAGCTCAGTCATGTGCTTATCTACCTGGTAGCCTTGGCATCATGATGCCATATTGACCTGCCACAGGCTGTGCTGGCCAAGACAGAGACTAACCACTACCACTACCCTGTCCACCTTGCTCGTGGCTCTTTCTGCAAGTACACAGAGTTGCCCCATGAAGATATCCAGAAGTCTGAGCACCGTGGCCCTGCCCCAGGAACCACAGAATGTACGCCTGTCTCTAGGGAAGAGAACAGGCCTAACTAAAGGGCAGAACTTGAGGAACAGAGATAGGAGTGTGGGCCTGGACAGGAGCTGGAACTCATGGGATGACTCTAGCCTGGACAACCTGGGACCAGATCCCACTGGGAAAACAGGGACACAAAGGCCTTCTTAAATCCTCCTTTAATTGTGTTACTAGATGCTAGAAATGCAAGGTTTCTCCACTCTCCTAAATCCTAAATTCTACTAGAAGAGGTAGGAATGGGATACATGCATGGAGGAGGGCCTTCTCAGGTGGTCATTTTTTACTTTAATAAAATGACTTGGGATAACAAAAAGTGAAACACAGAAGTAAAGAGAAGAAAGACTGAACAAAATCGCCACTTCTCAAAACAATCCCTCATGTATTGGATTGGAAATCAGAAATGAGTACTGTTCTACTCAGCCTTGAGGGAAGTGCTAGAAGGAATTGGAGGAATTTATTGGAAGACCAATTCAGTTCATTATAAGGAAGACTGGTTACCATTAGAATTTTCTGGAAATAGAATGGTTTTCTGGGGGAATGAAGTGAGTTCCCTCCCTTAGAGGTAGTGAGTTTCCTGCCTTGGAGGTATACCAGCTGGGATGAAGGGCTGCTTGCTAGAACTGTCATAAACAGCATTGATACTTTAGATAGGGACCAGACTAGCTGACCTCTCAGCTTCCTTTTAGCCCTGTGATTCTTCCTTTTTTGGTTTTATTCTGGAGGGGAGATTCATTTAAGATGATTAACTGAGAATTCTGGGCAGGATTCCACACTGGAGTATAGAGGCATACTCAATGGTGATCAGGTGAGTGTCTCCAGCTCCAGTCTCATGAGAACCAATATGCAGGGGACTAGCCCTGTTTCTAATTTACTTGGGTTGCTACATACAACGTCAATTTCTCAGGTTTAAAAACTACATTGATGAGGGAGGAGAAAAGAACCTGAGAGGAGCCAGAATGACAAGGGGATTAGTGAGAACACCCAAGAGAAGAGATAAATGGAATTTAATCCCCTATACACAGTTTTGTGAAGGGGGTCAAGGGAATAATGACTGCTAATGAATTCTGTGGAGTCATGAAAGGGGAATTTGGAAACTTGATCCTGATCCTGGAAATGGGCAAAATTGATGTAATTGAGTGCAAGAGTTTTTAGGGAGAGTGTGAAGAAGGACAAGTTGGAAGACATAGAACTAAGAACCTTTGAATTGCCAGAAGGGAGCTTGGGAGACCAAATTCATGTGGTGAGGGTGGGGTGGAGAAGAGCCATCAGAGGACAGAATGTGGACTATCAGGACTTAAAGGGAGATTAGAGCAGGCACAATAAGATGTCAACTGGAAGAAACTTAGAATGTGGAAGACTGGAGCCGGGGAGGAACACAGCACACAATATCAGAGCTGGGAGTGACCTTAAAATATGGAACACTTGAGTTTTTAGGCAGCCTACGGTATTGCCATAGAATGTAGAATATCAGGGTCAGAAGGATCTCATAGCATATAACATAAAATGCTGAGCATACGGGGACACTGTAGGATATAGAACAGAACATGTAAGATCCAGAGGGACCTTAAACTGTGGATCTCAGTCCAAAGTATGAAAGATGGGAGGGGCCCAAGCACACCAAAAACAGCATAATAGAATTGGAAGGAACCTTAGAAATTAGGATGTCAAAAATCAGAGCTAGAAGGTGCTTTATATCATAGAGTATCAGAAATAATAGAGATATTAGAATAAATAACATAAAATGTCAGAACTTGGGGAGCTTTAGAATATGGAACATACAATGTCAGAGTTTAGAAGGACCCTAAAACAGAATGTTAGATCCACCAAGGGTCTTAAAATATAGAATATGAAAATTTTAGAGCTGGAAGGAACTTTAGAATATGGCACAGGGAAGATTAGAACTGGGAGATACCTTTGAGCTTATTTGGAGCAATTCCCATAGTTTACTGAGGATCCCATGGCAGTTTAGCAGCAATAAAATGAATTATCAAGTCTCCAGAGAGGATAGTCAGGAAAACCATTCAAAGGAGAATGATCAAGATCCCCTCAAAGCCTGTCTTTGGTCATGTCCATGATTTCAACATTACTAACATTTGGACTGACAACCTGAGCACACTCTTAAAATGCCCACTGGAGTTCTCCTTTAAAAGTGATCATACCCTATAAGTGGAGCATCTAGGTGGTTAAGTGGATAGAGCACCAGGCCTGGAGTCATGGAGACTTGAGTTCAAATTTGACCTCAGTCATTTACTAGCTATATGACACTGGACAATTTACCCAATTTCTGTTTCCTTAGTCCGCTGGAGCAGAAATGGCAAAACATTCTAATATTTTTGCCAAGAAAACCCCAGGAACAGTAAGGTCAACAGGGTCATGAAGAGCTGGACATGAGTGAACAACAACCCACCCACTGCCATCTTTGCCACAACAGAAACACTATTTCTCATGTTCATCACACACTGAATTGAGTGGGCTCCAACTGAAGGGACTGGCAGGTGCTGAATGCCATATGCCTGGAGCTCTGCTCATTTCATCCCCAGACCTTCCTTTGTCAGTTAAAGGACGCAAAATGGACTTAATAGGATAATGTCTTTCAACAGCACGAAGCAGTGCCCTAACATTGGGGCTTCAAGCTTTTGTATTTCTGGAGGATGTTTTTCAGTAACAAATAATTCATTCTCCTATTTACTTGATAAATATTCCAACCTATTTTGAAATCCCTCCACATCATGAGAAAGGCAGCCTCAGAAGCAGGAATAATGATGAAAATCATGATGATAATAATGACAACTAACTTTCATATAACATTTTCAGGTTTTTGAAATCCTTTACATATGTTTTCCCAGTTGATATTCATGACAATTCTGTGAGATAGGTGGTAGAAATATTTCCATTTTACAGATGAAGAAACTGAACCTGAAATGTTCCATGACTTGCCTAGGGTCCTTATATGTAGGAAGTGTCTGAGACAGGATTTGAATTTAGTTTTCTACAGAACTGCTTCAAAAGCTGTCAAGTACTGCATATGACACATCTTGTCCGGGTCCTTCTGGGCAAGATTCTTAACCTTTTAGTATCCTAAGCTACTCTATAAGACTATAAATTGGCAAGTGGGTGAGTGTTCCCTGCCATGGCTCAGCTTTGGTTCACTTTGACCACCCATTGACTTTGTTCTTATGTATGTTCTGTTGAATGAAAGTGAGGAAAATCATGCAAATAATCTGACTGAGTCCTCCATAAATTTATCTTATGTAACTTCAACTGGGACTTCACTGCTGCTAGGCAATGTTTTTGCCCCTCCTTAACTAACTCAACAAACCTCTAATGCCAGTGGCTCCTGTAAAGCTTCTCATCACTCCTCAAACAATCCACTTGACTGAGAATCCTGCCTCATATTTCACTAAAAAAAAGTGACATCATCCTCCAAGAGCTCCTTTTCCTCCCTTCTTCATTTCACATCACTTTTTACCAAGAAGGCAATGATAGAAAACGTCTTTTGCCATTTTCTCCTCCTTCATTCCATCGCCCACCACTGAAGTGGCTCTTCTGGTCAAAGCCAAGCCCTCTACCTGCACAGGGATCTCTTTCCCTCCCATTCGCTCCAGCACATGTTTTCTTCCCTATCATCACCACTCTTTAATTTTTTTCCCCTCTCTACTGACTCTTTGCCCACTGTCTACAAACATGCCCATGAAAACAAACAAAAACCACTCAATTGGTCAATCCAATCTTGCTAGGTATCCATATTTTCCCTCCCCTTTGTGACTAAACACCTCTAGAAGGCCTTTTACAACAGGTGCTTTGACTTCCTTCCTTCTTAACCATTGTCAGTCTGGCCTCCTTCATCATTCAGCTGAAACTGCTCTCTCCAAGGTACCACTGCTCACTTTGTTGCAAAATTCAGTGTCCTTTTCTTATGCCCATTCTTCTTGCCCTCTCTGTAGCCTTGGATCATCCTCTTCCATATTTGCTTTTCTCTAAGTTTTTGGGATACCACTTTCTCCTGGTTCTCTTTCTGTCTCTTGGACAGGTCCTTCTCATTCTCGTTTCCTGGATCTTCATTTAGGTCACACCTGCTAACTCACAGGGCTTTGTCTTGGTCTTTCTTTTCTTCTCCCTCTATAGTATTTCACTTAATGGTTTCATCAATTCTCAGGATTTTATGATTCTCAGCTATATGGATCCAACCCTAACCTTAAGAATGCTGATTGTAAGTATCAAATCTACAACTATTTATTGGACTTCTCAAATAAAATGTCCTGCAGGTATCTTGAATGCAGTATGTTCAAAACTGAACCCATTATACCCCCCCCCCAACCTCTCCTTTCTTCCTAAATTTCCTATTACTATTTAAGACACCACCATCTTCCCAGATTTACAGGCTCACAGCCTAGCTGTCCTCTTTGACTTTTCATGCTCTCTTTGACTCTATCCCTATGTCCAAACTATTGCCAAGACCTTTCAATGTTACCTTTCTATCATCTTCTGAACATGCCTCCTTTTCTCCTCTGATACTACCCCAACCCTGGTTCATGGCCTCATCATCTTAGGTCTGGACAACTGTAATAATCTTCTCTTTGGTCTGCCTTCATCAAGCCTTTCCCCATTCCACGTGATCCTCCATTCAGCTGTCAAAGTGATCTTCCTCAAGCATGGTTCTGACCCTGTCAATCCCTACTCAGTATCACTTCCAGGATCAAATGTAAAGTCTCCTGTTTGTTCTTCAGAGCACTTTACTACCTAGTGACCTGCTTGGCTTTCCAAGTCTTCTTACATCTTACATGCGTCACATACTCTTCAGTCCAATGACATTGGTCTACTTCCTGTTCCTCACACAAGACATTCCATTTCCCACCTCAGCACATCTTTTACTGGAGACAACCATGCCTGGGATGCTCTTGCTCCTCATCTCCACCTCCTCTTTTCCTTCAAGTCACAGGTAGAATTCCACCTTCTACAAGAAACTTTTCTTGATTCCCTTTATACCTTCCTTCTGTTGGACCTCCAATTCATTTTGACCTAGTTTGTTTGCCTGTTGTTTCTCTACTTAATTCGTTGAGATAAGGTACTATCTTTTGTTTTCCTTTTAATCCCAGCACTGAGAACAATACCTGGTACCAGCTTAATCAATGCTTATTTACTAACAACTATTTTCTTTCTCTTCAGGTCCCTCCCACATCTGCCTGCCTGTGTTGTATATTCCCATTACAATCCTACTTTTTAAAAAAAAATGTTTTGGTTTTTTTTTTTTTTTTTGCTTTTTGGAGGGCATTTGTGGTTAAGTGACTTGCCCAAGGTTACACAGCTAGTTTGTGTGTGTGTTAGGTGTCTGAGGCCACATTTGAACTCATGTCCTCCTGACTCCAGGGCAGGTGCTCTATTCACTGTGCCACCTAGCCGCCCCACCCCTTCCATTACAGTCCTATAGATCTTTGTTCTGCTGGTTAATTAAAAAAAAAATATGTATTTTAAAAATGTATTGTGTCCAACACTGTGCTAGGCACTACGATTCAAAGACAAAAGTAAAAATATCTTTGTACTTAAAGAGCTTACATTTTATTCAGGGGACATGTTTACCAGTATTGGTTATAGTTTGCAGTTCTGATAGTTTATTTTTCAGGTCTGATAGGTTTTGCATTATCTTTTCCATATTCTAAAGTCCCTCATAGGTCAAATATTCTGTATTCTGGGTTCTATCTGAGCTCTGACATTCTGTGTGCTCATGGCACTCTTATCTCTGTCATTCTGACTTTTGCCTCTGATTCTCCAGTCTGACATTATTAGGCTGTTTCCAACACTGACATTCTGTGTTCTAAGCTGGGGACAATGTTCCTGGAAATTTTCACATACCTTTTAAAAAATGTCCATGAAACAAGTCGAGGTTGGCCTCCAACTTATTTTTCAGTGTGGAACTTCCAGAGTAAATTGGTTCCTTAAGATTAGAACCTTCTCCACACCCAAACTCACTTCCTCAAGGAGAAATCAAATTCAGTAAATGCTTGAAGTTCATTAATTTCATTAGAGGAGTAGGGGACCAGAGATGCCATATGACTATTTTAGTTAAACTCTCCAGTCTGAGTAATTTGGGGGATAAAACATTGTATTTTTCGGATTTGCTGAAGCTTCCTGAACATTGTAATTTGCGGTTTTGAAATTGAACCAATCCAATTATGGCCCTGGGGCCACAGATGAAATTGTGTCTAGGTGCAGTTATAGAAGGATTATGGGACTATACTTAAAAATCACAGAGTGTGAAGACAGTGTGTTCTCTGAAGGATTGGCAGTTTGGGGGAGAAGAGAGAGTTCTCACTTCTTGAATGTTTTAAGGTTTCCAAAGCACTTCGCTTCCAGCAACTCTGTGAGCTACTATGGAGTCTGAAGGATATTTGCTTTGTTAATGAAGGTGGAATCTCTTTCCACCCATACAGATCACAACTTGATTGTGGCTTAACAGGATTTTGGACTTTAGACTGAATGGTTAGTATTTCAGTTCCACAGGGTGGGTGTCAGCACAGAACCTGTGTCATAGAGTATCAGAAGCAAAATTTCTAATTCAGCATCTCCTGATTCCAAACCCCAGATGCATCTATTGCACCATGCTGCCATTTTAAAGATGAGGAAACTGAGTCCTGGAGAGAATCCTTCCAATTCTATACATCAATTACAATATGGATTGGTTAGATAAAAAAGAATCTTTTGATTTGGAAAAAAATGCATAGGAATAAACAAAATAAGAAAATCATTTTGGCATATAAAATATTTAGTTATGCATTTATGAGTGCATATATTTTATATCTATACACATATATGTATACATATATACATGCATATACATTCATATATAGGCATATGGAATTTTCAAATTAAAATAATTTAAAACTGGTTCAATGTCTCTGGCTATGGTACAGATGGACAGACTTTTACACTTGAAAGTAGGAGATCTATATTACAATTCTACCTCTAACCCATCAATTGTGTGATGGACAAGTCAGCATTTCATGTCCCTCTGTCTTCATACACTCATCTATAAATGATAAGACCTGGACCAGTTGACTGTTGAGGAATTTTTTTGATCTGACAATATTTTGCCCTATGCTAAGGTTCATTCCCTTCTACAGACTCTGTTATGTGGCCTAAGGTCTCCTCCCTTGCTTGTCTTCTCTGTTTTATTCCCAACTTCCTTCTGTCTTTCACATTACCCATTTTGTATTCTAAGACCCCTTCCAACTCTCCTGTGCATTGGGATTTCAATTTTCTCTCATCTAAAGTAGTGGTTCTCAACCAAGGGTACATAGAAGCCAAAGAAGTCAATGGATAGATTTCAGGTGGTATATGAACATGAAAGGAGAAAAATCTATATTTTAATATAATTGGTTTCCTTTATAATCCTATGTTCTATATTTTTTTCTGTCTAAAAACATTGTTCTGCTAAGGGATCCATAGGCTTCATCAGAGACTGCCAAAGGCATCCAGGGAGCCCCTAAAGGTTAGAAAATCCCATCTTAATGTATCTCTCAGCTTTGGCATTTTAATTCTCTGCCCTAAGATTCCTCCAAACCCCAAATTTTCTAAGATCCTTGTCATTCCCTATATTTTATGTACTAAGATCTCTCAAAGTTGAGAGATTCAACATCCAAAGGTTGCTCCAAGTCCTGTCATTTTGTGAGTCCTTCAGTCAACCTGCATTTATTAGGCCCTTTCCATGTGGCAGACTGTGGGCTTATTGCCAGGGATATGAAGAAATGTGGGAGACTCAAGTTGCTCAGAATGGGGGAGACAAGCTGTGTGCAGGATAAATTGGGGGGAGCTGCAGCAAGAAGACACTAGAATTAAGTAGGAAGCTCTTCACTCAGAAGGTGAGACTTTAACTGAAATTTGAAGGAATCCAGAGATGCTGAAGGTGGGATGAGTTGGAAGAGAAATCCAGTCATGGTGAAAGTCTCCACAACTGGGAAATGGAGTGCCACACCAGCCTTTAAGCTTCTGCAATTGTGTGGGCAAGAGGTGATGAGAACCTGCCCCAGAGGACTATTAGTGTTGAGGGGAGAAGGGAGGGCATATATAAGAGATAGTAGTGACACAGAAATGGTGGGATTTGACAAGAAATAGGTCATGGGGGATGAGAGAAGTGAGGAGTCAAAGATTTTAACAGCTAGATTGTGAGACTGACACTCTATGATACTCTAATTTCCAAGAACTCATTTTTTAATTTTCTGTATCAGTTTTTTATGCAAGTTCTATCCTCCCTTTGGGGGGATTTTTACAAGAGGTAGTCATTTCTGAGGGCTATACAAAGCTGTTTCCCATTAACCCATCAATTATTGGAATTGATTTGCATATATGTTTCCTTCATTCCCCAGGGAAGACAAAGAGATGCTAGAGATTTCCATCACTTTTAATTATGCTTGGAAAGCTCTTTGGGTTTAGCTGCTGCTGGAGGTAGGAGTGTGGGGGTGGAGAGGGTGAAGCTTTACTACATATATGCTTTTCTCCATCAGCTCCTTTTCCAAGACCCAAGTCAAGCTGGCAGCTCCCTTAGCTTGATGGCAGAGTTGGGCACTGAGATCTGAGCTCTGATCATTTTTGCCCTTGCTCTGATACCAACCCCCAATGTGCTTCACCCTCTTCTCTGTGCCTGGCTCAGCCTGGACCAGGCTCTGACCAGATTTATCATAGGGTTGTCAGCACAGAGGGAAGAAACAAACAGCTACTCAGAAACTTTCCACTGAAATGTGTCCACACCAGCTTTGGGGATCTGATAAGAAGCATATCTCAGAAACACAGGCATAGAGTCGAGGAAGCCATAAAATGACTGTGAGCATAAATAAATTCTCTGGGACTGGTGTTGAGGGAAGTTTGCTCAGAACTTTTGTACAAACTTCTATTTGAGAATCCTATCATTGCAATGTAAGGGGATGTATCTGAAATTACAAGTTGCTGCGAATTCTACCACATCTTACCAGATACCCCTCCCAAACAACAACAAAATGTTTAGGACATAAATCACCATGAATGACTTAAAAGGAAGACAAATATGTGTTTATTGTATCACTCATTAATTTAAGCCATGAGTGCTTATTAAGTAATTTCTAATTAGGATAGGTTTGGTTTTAAGGTATCAATATCACAGAATCTCGTTGCTGGAAGGAATCATAGAGGTCACCTTAGAAATTAAAGTCTTTCTTCTTCCTTCCCCACCCTTTTCCACTAGGTAAGTGGCTTCTCAGAATTTTTTTAAAAATTTCTAGTGAGGAGGAACCCCATCCTTCCCAGAGCAGCCCATCTATGTGCAGAGTTTTGTTACAAAGTCCTTTAAAAAACAACTCTCAAATCTCAATTTGCTTCCTCTGACTTCCCTCGTTGCTCTTGATTCTATCTTGGGAAGCCAAGGAGAGCAACTTTAATCACTCCCTCTTCCAGGCCAATCCAATACATAAGATCTAAACATCTTTATTTTCAGGGTACATATATATAGCAACTTTGAACAATTTTCACAGGTGATAAGCTCATCTCATTTCTAAAGATTGTTTTTCTTGTTGTCTCCTTCATTGGAACTGGGAGCCTCTTGAGAGCAAGGACTGTCCTTTGCCTTTTTAGTATCTCCAGTGTTTATCACAAGGTCTGGCACATAGTAGGCACTTATTGCATGCTTTTTGATAGAATACCTGCCTGATTTAAGAGCCTTCCCTCCCCAGCTTACCTGCACTAAGTGTTTGCCAATTGATTACTATTTTTTCCCTAAAGTTTGACTCTCAAAAAGGAAGGCAGCATTCCAGATGAGATCTGACCAAGGCTGCCCAAATATTTATATAGTATTTATTATGCACCAAGAATTGAACTAAGCACCTTACAAATGTTCTGTCATTTCATCTTCACAATAATCTTGGGAGGCAAGTGCTATTATCATCCCCATTTTATAGTTCAAGAAACTGAGGCAAGGAAAAGTTAAGTGACATGGCTAAGGTCACACAACTAGTTGTTGCATGAGGTTACATTTGAACTTAGGTCTTCTTGACTGTGGACCTAATGTTGTATGTTGTATTCACTATATCATCTGGCTGCATTTTTCAGCTACCACATCATAGTGCTGACTCTTATTTAACTAGTGGGAGTCCACTAAAATTCCCACATCTTTTTCAGATCAACTGCTTTGTAGCTGCGACTCCATGATATTGGATTTGTGAAGTTAATTTGGTGAACTCACATGTATGATCTGGGTTGGTGTGTTCAATCTACCACTTTGTAATGGTGCCATTTGGGCAAGGTCCATTAGCCTCTAAGAGTTCTAGGTCTTCATATGTAAAGTGTGAATAATAATAAAAAGCCACAGATAGTAACATTCATTGAAAGTTTCATATGTTTTGGATAATTATATAACAATGCTAATAATAGCTTGCATTCATATAAGCACTTTAAGATCAACAATGTGGAGAGGTGCTGTGCACAGGGTCCCACAACTATTAAGTGCCTGAGGCAGACTTTGAACTTAGATCTTCCTGACTACAGATCCAGCACTCCAATCAGCTGTCCCTACATTGTCTTATCATAGCATAACTTTTAGCTAGATCCTAACTTTCATTTTCCCCATCTCATAGAGACAAGGATTATAGTGATATGAGCTGGCTGAAGACTGCAGGAAGGTATGAACATTGTATGCAAATTGGCCTCTCCCCTAGCACCTTGGACAGAGTACTTCACCCAGTACTAGCCTGAAAAATGTTTGTTGAATGGAAGAATGTCTGTTTTTTGCATTGTGCTCCATGTGCTTTCCCTGTCTTCTCTCTATGTCTCTTTCTCCCTGTTATGTTGGAAGCTCCACGAGAATGGAGGTGTGTTGGAAATAATCTGGTGTCATTTCTTCTACACAGTATCTTCCCTGAACACAGCAAAATGATAGGACTCTAATAAATGGGGGCTGGATTAAATTCAATGAGATGTTTTCGTTTTCTCTCCTGAGGTATGAATGAAGATTACAATTTCTAGATACTTTTGTGGCCACCAGAAGTGACCAGAGTTTATAAAACCCAATGATAACTCCCATTCCTACAACACACCCTACCCAACAACCCTGGGAGGTCTGCTACACTATTGTCATAGTCTCTGGTATACAGATGAAAAAAAAATGGAGGTACATAGAAAGGAAAGGATTCGCCTAGGACCACCTGCCTTGTGGTACTAGAATTTAAATCCTGAGTTTCTGACAATCCTAGTGTTCCTTCCAATGTCCTATAATGTCAGTGAGCACGTGGAGGGCCAGAGTGGAAAAATTGAACTTGGTGTTAAGAAGATATGAGTACAAATCTTACCTTCAATGGCTAGCCTTGGTGTGGCATTGGACAACTTACTTACGTGTTCAGAGACTGAGATTCCTCATCATTAGAATGTAGATAAGACCTGTATTACATATCTTACAAAGTTGCTCTGAGGGTCAAAAGAGAAAATGTATTTTTAAATGCTTTTCAGCTTTAGTGTATGTAAACAAACTATTGGTGGTAAAAGCAAAAACAATATAAATAAATATGATATGCATTATTTAAAATTCTATTCTTTTCTTTGTTGTTTTCCAGGATTTGGGCTTTCATCTATTGAGAGAGCACTCAGACCTACTGGACAAGCAGTAATTTCAGAAAGATTCTTGAAACAACATGAGGCTAAGTGTGTTGCCCAGGATCACACAGTGATATGGAAGAGAAATGGACTTTGAAGAAGTGTTGGAGAAGCTTTCTATCCTCAATGACATTCAGCCTCTTTACAAAATATTGAAAGTAATAACATCAGAAGCAACCACAGTCACAGTCATTGAAGTGAACACTGGACTTGGAGTCAAGGAGGTGAGTTCAAATTGTGCCTCAGATTCTTACTGGCAGTGTCATCCTGGATAAGTCACTGCAAGTCTCTGTGCCTTCAATTCCCCATTGGAAAAATCAGGATGACAGTAGCATCTTCCCCCAAGGCTGTTGTGAGGATCCAATAAGACAGGATACATACAGTACTTAGTCAATCAAAAAACTCTTTACAGAGGCTAGACCTGCAACCACCAGAACTAGTAGAGAACTATGTGTTTAGTTATAAGGACTTAATGTCAATAAGAAGCAATGTAAATAATGGAAGAATACTAAATATTGTTTATCAAGCACCTACTATGCACTGAGTGTAGTCTTTAGCACTGAAAGAAGGGCAAAGTTACCCTAAGATCTAGCTTTTGTCCTCAAGGTCCTTATAGAGCACCTAGGTTGTGCAGTGGTTAGAGCACATGGATCAGAATGAAAACAATTTGAATTCCCATGTGGTCTCAGATACTTACTAGCTGTGTGTCCCTAAATAAGTCACTTAGCATCTGTTTGCCTCAGTTTCTTCTTCTATAAAATGCGGATAATAATAACACCTACCTCCTTGGGTTGTTAGGGTTCAAAAAATAATAATTGTAAACAATTTAGCAAGTATCTGACATGTAGTAACACACATATATATTCCTGTGCAATGTGTGCTTATATGTGGATGTGTATTATATGTGTGTGTTTGTGCATTTGTTACTGTTTTTATTGTTGTATGTAAGTCCAAGTAGGACATATATTCACAGCAGGAGGGTCCTGGGAAGACCTACAGTTAGGTACATACATCAGTAAAGTAGTCAGTAAAAAGGAGACACCTGCAATGAATTTTAAAGTCCCTGGCAACAACTTTGCTGATCTTTTATTTTTCTTTTCCCCCTGACCATCTCAGGGTAATTCTTTCATGTCGTCCCTCCCTGTTCCATACAAAGTTTTGACTCTGGCATTTCTCATCTTGACTTTCTGAGATGTTCAAAGTATGAGTGGAGGGTCCACTTACTTCTCTAGACAAGGGTTTATGATGACTCCCCTTCCATAAAAGGGGTTCCTGATAAAGAAAAGTGGGCCCAAAAGTTATCCTGAATCCATGATTTACTCAGAATCTCTTCTAGAAGAAGCACAAGTGCTCTGAGAAACCACACATCCATTGCACATGCAGAGAAGGTGACTTGTTGAATTTCTATCTCCCCCTTTTTTCCACTTCAGAAAAAAATCACACCACTGCTTTTTCCAATCCCAAAAACTTGGCACTTGAGTCTTGTCTGGTGTTTAAATGTGCTTTATAGAAAAGGATTTGATTATAAATAAGAAATAATGCTGGAAAAGATTTGAGCTCAGTCACACCAGTGAATGAGATGCATTTTAGGTGTTTGACACAACTTACATGTGTGGGGAGCAGCTGTGTTTTGTCTCATGTTACTTTCCTCTTTCCTTTTATGGTCTCAAGAAATTAGAAAAGCTCACATTTTGGGTTAATGTGACCAATAAATCAACAAACAGTTTTTGATTGAAAGATTGATAAAATGTTTAGGAAAATGTTGAGCCTATAGTAGAAATTGCAGTCTACCAGAAGGCTATTCTAAAATTACATGACCAAATGTTTAGGGTTCAGAGTGGACTTAGAAGTGCCCTTATTTGATGGAGGAAATAACTATGGTCTATGGGGGTGGGGATGTATGTCTTTACTAGATCTCTGACGTTCTATGTTCTATGATCTCAGGTGTCTCCCAGATTTACCATTTCTTTTTCCATGCTCTAGGGTCCCTCCCAGCTCTCATATTCCATCAGCACAGACATGCTCCAAAGCCCTTTAGATCTTTGATATTTGATTGTCTGTAGCTTAAGTTAAATTGGTCTAGAGGGGCTATCCCAAGGAGCCTGTGCCAGAGTTCCTCTGGAGATTTCTAGAGTCTCCAGGGACACAGTGTTAGGACCTTTGGAGAATGATGAAATTCCTAACTGCTTACATCCATATGTTGTTCCAGCACTAAAAGGACTGTCACTTTGGTTCAGGAAGGGTCATTTCATCATCTCCTTTCTCATGATGTGGGTTAAGAGCTGCATCAGTTCAAAAGAGAGATCATCCTGGGATTTTTCTTTTCCTTGAGGCCTCCAGGGGGCATAATCTCAGATTTCTAGTGTGGGTTTAAGCATCATGATGACAAGGGGCAGAGAGAGGAGAGGGACTTCACTAGGTGAGCTTATATCTGGTGTGTGTGTGTGTGTGTGTGTGTGTGTGTGTGTGTATGTCCTCTCCTATGTGGGGGATATAACATTTTCTTTGAGGTGAAGGCTTGAAGGAAAGTTTGAGAGGTCCAATAAGTGCAACTGATTGTTGGCAAATAAAATCTCCCCATCAGAGAAGACAATGACCCAGTAGAGAATGGGGTACATTTAAGGGGTCTTTACCTGGAGTTGTTTAGACAAGACAGAGCCAAGGTCAAATGTAGATTGTCTCTTTGTAAATTCTCCAAACTGATTTATGTTTTGTTAAGATTTAAGCGTCAGGGTCCTAAGAGATTGTAACAGTTAAAAATGAAGCTACTGTAGCTTGTTGTAAGCTGTTGTGTCAATACATCCTTTGGAGAGTCATTTGAGTTTTAGTGTTTCTTTTGTGTGTAGGAAATAAAATCCTGTTTCATACCTCATTCTATTACCTCCAAGCACCTCTGTATTCCTCATCCCCCACTTTGGGAGATCTAGCCATGAGCTGAAACCTAAGTTTTAAGTAATTTGTCTCTGGAGCACAAACCACTGCTGGGTGCACTGGGGTTGGGGAGAAGAATGCACTACTTTCTCCATAAAGATACTCATTTGAAGGTCATCTAGGTGTGCGATCTGACTGAAGTTCATTCAGGAAGAACTCAGGAGATGAGGAGTTATGTCCTATTTTCCCCCCATGGGCTTTGACCCATTAGGTCCCCTACCCTGTGGTCTGGGGAATTGAGCACACACACACACGCATACATGCACACATGTGCACACATAAATATGTATGTGTGTATATTCAATATAGATATATGTGTGCATGTATGCATGTAATGTGTGTATTTTATTCTAGCCTTTTGTTGTTGGATCATGTCTAGGTCTCCACAAAGAAGGGAGTAAAAAAGTATAAAGTGTAAATCAGGTATGGGCCAGTTATTTATTTCCTGTCTACAAAACCCAGCATATACAGAAAGACCATAACAAGTGTGCATTGATAAATGGGCTTATAACAGGGTTCAGAAATATGTCATTTATCAGTGTTTGAGCGGTTACTTTACCTAAACTTACAATAATTTGTGAGATCATCAGTGGGGCATTATATATTTCAGTCTCATCCCTGTATGGTCCAAAAGGTGTCTATCCTCTGGTAACATGTGCCAAGTATAGGGCAATTCTATTAAATTAGGTCTACTGTAAGAAGACGCAGTGTGTAGCTAGTGGTACAGTGGATAGAGTGCATGGGCTGATGTCAAGAAGACTCATATTCCTGAGTTCAAATCTACCTTCAGACACTATCTGTGTGACCCTGGGCAAGTCACTTTATTCCATTTGCCTCAGTTTCCTCATCTGTAAAATAAGCCAGAGAAGGAATGGCAAACCACTCCAGTATCTTTGCCAAGAAAACCCAGAATTGGATCACAAATTATTGGACATGACTGAAATGACTGACCAACAGCAAGGCCCAGTAGACCCTCAAGTGCAGCAGAAGAGAAAAATAGTAATTAACCTCCACTTGCTAGAAGATTGTACCTGATTGGTTCTTGCTCACCCAAGCCAGCATATGTTCAAGTGCACCTGGTGGAATTGTTTAAGGAGAGAGAAGAGATGGGCAAAGGCCTGGCCCACGCCCTTTTGGAAGTGGGAAAGGAGGCCTAAAGATAAGCATTGAAAGTAGAACTCTGAGGCAACCAGGTGCCACACTGGATAGAACTCTGTGCTTGGAGTCAGGAAAGCTGAGTTTAAATCTGACCTCTGACACTTACTAGATGGCACTTAGCCTTTGCCTCAGTTTCCTCAATTGTAAAATGGGCATATTAATAGCATCTACTTCTCACAGTTGTTGCAAGGATCAAATGAAATAATGATGTAACACAATGAGCACAATGCTTGGAATGTGGTAGGCACCATTTAAATGCTGGCTCTAATAAATAATAATACCAACTGTTACTGTTATTATTTTAATTATTAGGAGAAGGAAGAAGAGGGGAAGAAGGAGCAGATACACATGACAGGGCCAGGTTTATGGGGGAAATGTTTGGCTGCTATTTTTCTTATCATGACATTCCACTGAGTGCTTTTGCTGTGAATAAAGTTGACTTTAAAAATGTACCCACAATAAGGAGGGCTCATAAGGTGTAGTTTTAGTGGCTATAGCCTTACCAGTGGAGGACATCCCTGGGAGTGGTGGGGGTGATGGAGTGGTGTTCCTAGGTGCTATATATGTATGGGACACAGTGTGGTACCATGGACAGAGGATAGGGCTGGGCATGAGCAGGAAGTACTGAGAAAGGAGAGAGTCAAGAACTGGGTCTAGTTGTGCCCTTAGAGCAGTGATGGGAAATGGATGACACCAGGCTCCAGCCAGTTGGACCAGCTAGTGCTTAGAACTGACTTCCCAACTTTCATCTCTGTGATTCTACACTGGATGCTCACTTTGTTCCACGTGAGTCTGCATGTGGGGGTGTTTGTGTGATTTTCCTGGGAAAGCAAGAGAAGGGCTCAGAGCGTACTGTCTTTGCAGGTGACACTGATATGACCTTATTCTGCATTTCCTGAGTCAAGTCTTTGTGGAGAAAAATCTCCTCTGCTGTAGGAAGTGATTAACTAAATTGTCTCCTTCAGTATAATTAAAGTTGATTCTTTCTTCCCTTGCCCTCTCAACCTACAAAATCCTTATTACTTCATTTGGACTTGTGCCGAGTGTATGTACAACTCTAGTGCAGCACCCAGGAACCCAAGTCTGCAGCCATTTGTGGCTTTGTCATTAAACTAGGACCAGATCAAGAGTCACTGGAATCAAAGCACTTTAAGTTGGAATGCATTTACAAAACATTCAGGCAAAAAGTCCTTGAAGTATAGCTCCTCTCTTCCAGAGGAGGAGGAGTGCCCTCTTGAGAGAAGAGGACAAGAACTCCATTCTTCTCATCTGAAATTCATGACTCTTTACATTGGGTCACACTGCCTCACTTATGTATGTAGTATAGGGGAGCATCCATGCCATACATTCATAGGGAAGATCCCTGAGGCAAATCTTCTCTAGTTTTAAGGCACTCTGTTAGTCCACACACCATAAATATATCATTTATGAGCCCCCATCGAGGTCTCTACCTTTAATAGCCAGCTTAAGAACACAATTAGTTCAATGCATCAATATTTCCAAAAGAGGTTACTGCAGAGACAATAGATGGACTTTCCACAAGTTTATTTTTCTTTTAGGAAAGGATAGAAAGCCCTTGTCCTAGGAATAGCAAACAATTCTGCTGTTTTGTCTCCTCAGAGGTTTGGCTACTGTGGAGACTTTCCCCTGAGCAGTAGATTATCAGTTGGTCCTAGATAGCAGGCTCCATATAACAAAGAGTCAACTCAGCTAGTGAGTGCTGTTGGTGTTGGACTTTTCTTTTGATTCCTTTCCCTACTAGCAGTTGTGGACCCTTTATGAGATCTTACCTTGCAGATTTTGGTTTATAAATGTGTATGTGAATGTGTGTGTGTGAGCGTGTGTATGTGTGTGTGTTGGTGTGTATACACACAACTTTGTGGTGCACCCTGTATAGGTCTATATGTATATATGCACACATGTAAGAATGTAGGTACATAAACATATGCATACTCACAAACAAGCATACGAAAATACATTTGCACCCATCATCTCCCCCTACAGAATATAAGGTCAGGGCTTGATTACTCAGCATACTGCACAGTAGGGCAGAGTAGATGATAAATGCTCATTGACTGAGTGATTTTTACTATGATGACTGTAAAGCATGAGCAACTTACCTATGGTGAACAGCTTCAAGGTTCTGATTACATAGTATAGTGAACTCTCTATTTATTTAGCAGTAAATCAAAGCAAACCATTCTCAGAAATCAAAGTACAACATTCACAAGGTTATAGAATAATGACTTATCACTAAAATGGCCATATAGTTTTCACCAAAGTGGTCACATAGTTTTAAACAAAAAACAATCATTTAACTCAATCATCTCAAGCCTCCTTAATTGACACAGTGCAAATTTCAAAAGTTCTCCACCCCTAGGTCACAGGGTCTTAATCTCTTCAATCAAAAAAGTCTTCTTTCTTCTTAATTGATGATTAGTTTCCAATCATCATTAATTAATAAATCTAATTTTTTTGCAGGACAGTTGGGGTTAAGTGACTTGGCCAAGGTCACATGGCTAGTTTTTGTGTTAAGTGTCTGAAGCCGGATTTGAACTCAGGTCCTCCTGATGCCAGGGCCGGTGCTCTATTCACTGAGTCACCTAGCTGCCCCTAATGAATAAGTCTTTAACTCAATCATCTACATGTAAAGGTCAAAGTTCTCCACCCCTAGACCTTGAGGTCTAGTCCACCTCAAGCCCTTCACAGTTCCTGTTCCTGGGAAGACAAACAATAAAATTCATACACATTACTGTCACCCTCATCAATTCACCTTCTGCCTGTGAAATCAACCTAGACCCAACAAGGTCTGAGGAATCAACACAAAGCATCAGTATAGTCCCACAACCTCTGAAAACATAATTAAGGCCCCCCTCCAGGATTTCTGTAAACATACAACAATAAAATTCTCTTTCAGGGCTTCTGAAACAGTAGTAAGGTCCCAGGACTTCTGTAACAACAGCATCATCCTCTATGAGCAGATGAATCTGACAAAGTAACATCAACACAGACACACAAAGTCCAGCACCACAAGCATGCTTCCTCCAAGTTCTCCTCTCTTCTCATTTCTGCTCAATTCTCTTATCATTTCTTCTTGGCAGCTCTGGCTGGCTCTCAGAAGTTCTCAGCAGCTCTGGCTGGCTCTCAGAAGTTCTCAGTTCTCTTCTCTCTTTCCAACAGTAGTTGCTCAGCCTCCAGATGCTCACTCCTGGCAGTTCTGGCCTTTCTCAGCAAGGGCCTTTCCTGATATATGGTATTAGCTCCTCCCTGTTATGCCCTTTCCTGTTACATCAACAAGTTTATCCCACTGTGGAATTCACAAATTTTGGATCTTAATACTTGACACAGTCATGAACTTGAAACAATGTGCTAAGTACTTGTTTGATTGCCAAAACAAGGGGCATGGAAGATCTTCAAATTCCATTACTATTACAATGACATACTGGTAGTACCGTGTTGTATCTCTCCCTCCCCAGTAGAATGTAAGCTCTTTGAGGGCAGGGAGTGTCCTTCAGTCAGACTTTGGATCCCAATCACTTAGCATCATGTTTCACATAGTAGGTGATTAATAGGTCACCTGTTGAATTGAACAGAAGTGTGATAAAGCGAAAGCCTATGGCTGAGATAATGTGCCTACAGAGGAGATAATTGACTGTACATCCCTTAGAATAAAGTCTGACAGACCTGTGCTCAGCCTGCCACACATCACAAGTGCCCAGTGCTGCTGGCAGCCATCCCAGATGCTGGAGGTCTTGATAACTCGTTCACTTGTGACTCATCAGAAGAATGATTTATGCCTGCTATAAAGCATACAGTGCTGAGCGGAGAATCGGGGGATCTGGCTCTGAACATGGGCTTCAACTCCAGCTTTCTGTGTGGCTTTAGACAAGTCAGGACTTTATAGATGAGCAAAGTAAGGCTCCAAGGGGAAAGGAGCCTTGTCCAAGGATGCCCGAGAGGGAGAGAGACCTTCCATTTGGGAAAGGCACTTTCTGAACAATCTTTTCCTTGAGCCTCACAGTATCTTTATGAGGTAAGTATGTGATATATTTAGCAGTAGGCCTATTCTCCATTTCTCTCTGTCTGTCTCCCTCCCTCCCTCTCCTCTGTCTCTGTTTCTGTCTGTCTCTTCTCTCTCTGTCCTTCATTGTCTCCGTCTGTCTCCTTCCCTCACTTCCCCTGCTCTCTGTCTCTGTCTCTCTTCCTCACTCTCAGTCTCTCTCCTATTTCTGAAATAGACTGGAGATTTGACCCCTTGACCTCTGTGTTTTCTCATTACCCCATACATGAGCTTAGATCACCTCTTGGATGGAACAAGTTTCCATATGTGAACCTTAAACATGAAATACCTTTTGATTTGTGAAAGTCAGTAAATGGTCCCAGGGTCTGACAGGGCATCTTTCGTTTGCACATTGAAACAAAGTCAGCAGAAAGATGGATAGTTGTGGTCCCTGTAGCTGAGGCCTTTGTTATCTGGCTGGGGACTAACTTTTGAACAGGTGTCCATCTTGCCTGGAATAAACTTATTCAACAGCTGTGACCTCTCCACTTTCCCTCCAAACTTGACTTCTAACTGTGACAAAACCATCTGTGCCTTCCTAACTCAGAGGCCTTTCATGTGCTGTACATTTTCATAAGTATATACAGTACATGATTGTTGTCTTTGGTTCTCAAAGAGGACCAAAATGACATCACTATGCTACAGTCAAGTTTCAGTGTGTCCAACTGGGGCTTATCAGACCAATATGAGCTTTGAATGCTCTAGCACAGGTTGGGCACAAATAGTCTGTGTGAATATTTGGGGTGGATTTTCTAAACTTGCACATCATGTATTCCCTTTGAGCTGTTTCAATTCTGCTTTTCTCCTGGGGCACAGCACCTTCTCTGATGTGGGTCTACCATGTTGAGCAATCCTGTGCACATATCTCCCATGTCACACAATCAATTCCAAGAGACTTTGAGAGTGTCCTTGTATTGCTTCTTCTGACTACCATGTGAATGGTTGCCCTGTCTGAGTTCTCCATAAAATAGTCTTTTTTGACAAGTATATGTTTCACATTCAAATAATATGGTCAGCCCATCAAAGATGCATTATCTGCAGTAGAGTATGAATGCTTGGCAGTTTTGTTTGAGTAAGGACCTTGAATAAGATCTTCAGAATCTTCCTAACACAGTTTAAATGGAAGCATTTCAGTATTCTGTCATGGCACTGCTAGACCATCCAGGTTTTGCAGGCATACAGCAAAGACATGAGCACCCCAGATCTGTAGACCTTCATTTTGGTAGTCAGTCTAATACTTCTTCTCTCCCACACTTTTCTTCAGAGTCTCCCAAACACTGAGCTAGCTCTGGCAATGCATGTGTCAACCTCATTATCAATGTGTACATCCCTGGAAAGCATACTAGCTAGGCAAGTGAACTTATCCACAGCATTCAAAACTCCTTTATTTGCTGTAACTGATGGTTTCATATCTATATGGTGTGGTTCAAATATATGGAGCACCTGTATTTTCTCGGTGTTAATTGTTAGGTCAAAATTAGCACTAACAGCAGATAATAGACCCATACTTTATTTAATATCAGTTTCAGATGCTTCTTTGAGTGCACAATGATATGAAAACAGAAAATTATTAAGAGAAGGAAGGCACTAGAACTAGGAATGGGAAAGATTTCTGATGGAAGGTGGGATGTTAGTTGGGACTGGAAGGAAGCAAAGGAATCCAAGAAGTGGAAATAAGGAGTTGAGTATTCTAGGCATGGAGGATAGCCAATAATGTTTTGATTCTCCATTCTAGAGGATACAAGGAACCACTGGAGGTAACTGAGTAGGATATGGAAATCACCTTGACAGCTGAGCTTAGGACGGAGAGGAGGAGAGAGAGACTTGAGACAGGGAGACAACCAAGCTATTGTAGTAGTCCAGGCTTGAGGTGATGATGACCTGCCCCAAGGTGGTGGCAGTGTCATAGAAGAGAAGGAGACACATGTGAGAGTAGTTACAAAGGCCAAATTGACAGTCCATGGCAACAATTTAGATATGAGGGGAGTGAGAGAGTGAGAAGTCAAGGATGACCTTGAAGTTGAAAGCCTCAGTGACTGGAAGGAAGATGGTGCCCTTGATAGTAATGGGGAAGTTAGGGAGAGGGAAGAGTTTGAGAGGAAAGGTAATTAGTTCATTTATGGATTTGTCAAGTTTAAAATCCAGTATGTCATTTCTAATAAACAGAAAGTCGACTGGAGTTCAGCAAAAAATTTAAGGCTAGATTTGATAAATATCAGCAATGAGATAATTGAATCTATGAGAGTTGATGAGATTACCAAGGTAAATGGTATAGAGGAAGAATAGAAGAAGGTACAGGACAGATATAGATACTGAGGGCTACCCAATGTCACCAGCATGACCAGGAGGATGATTCAGCAGTTAGATGGAACAGTGAGACAGAATTCTCCCAAGAACCAGGAGAGAGTAGTGTCAAGAAAACCAAGAGTGAAGGAAGTATCTAGGAAAAGAGGTTAGCTTACAGTGTCAGAGGCTGCAGAGATGTCAAGAAGGATGAGGACTGAGAAGAAAGCCATTAGATTTGTCACTTAAGAAATCATTAGCAACTTTGGAAAGAGAGGTTTCAGTTGAATGATAAGTTCAGAAGTCAGATTTGAGAGAGTTAAGAACTGAGTGAGAAGAGGAAGTAGAGACACGAATTAGAGACAGCCTTCTCAAAGACTGTAGCCACAAGGACGAGGAATGTTGAATTGTAATTTGTGGGAATGTATGGATTAAGTGAGGGTTTTATTAGCACAATAGAGGTATAGAGATGTTTGAAAGGCTGTATGGAAGCAGTAGACAGGGAGAGACTGAAGACAGGTGAAAGACTGGTGGTAATCTAGGGCAATGAGCTGGAGAAAATGAGACGGAGTAAGATTGCTTGTGTGTGCAAGGGCATTTTCTTTGGCAAGGACCATCTTATTATATGAGACAGAGGTGAAGGAAGAAATAGTGGCAGAAGATATGTGAGGGAGATGAGGAAAAGAAGAGATGACAGAAATCTCAGTGAATAGCATCATTTCTTTTTAATAAAATATGAGGCAATGATTGACAGTTGAGAGCATAAAGATATGGGGAAACATTGGAAGTTTGAGGAGGGAGAGAGGAAAAAGCTTGGAAGCACCTCTGTAGTGACTGGGATAGTGAATTCATTGGGTAGATGTGAACATGATTACTTTGCTGCAGTGAGGGCCCAGTTGAGTTTATACAGCATGCATATGTAGAAGCAAAGGGTGGTAGAATTGATCTAGGACTGAAGCAGAGCAAGATTTACAATATGATGCGGGCAAAGGGACACAAGAGACGAGGACAGTGTAGAGTTGAACTGGTTCAATACGAGGTCAATAGGGTAAGGAGATATTTGGTGTAGGAGTGATGGTCTGGAAAATAACTCAGGGGCTGAGGGATTGAATGTCCCATGGTGGAGTGGCACAGAGAATAGAAGGCCAGCCTGAAGACTCAGCTTCTTGGGCTCAAATACAGCCTCAGACACTAACTGTGTGACCCTGGGCAAGTCACTTAACTCTATTTGCCTCTTCCGTAAAATGAGCTGGAGAAGGAAATGGGAAAAAAAAAACGCACAACACTTTTGCATCTTTGCCAAGAAAACCCTGAATAGAGTCACAGAGAGTCAAACATGACTGAAAAGTGAGTGAACATGGGCCTGATTGGGAGTAAGAGGGAGAGTTGAGATGAGAGTAGATTGTGACCGGTCTTCTACACTCAGGGCTATGAGGACTTGGTAGTGCAGTGCCATTCCAAGCCCAGTCTGAGTGGCCTCTTGAGCCTCCTCTATGGTATGGCAACAACAGTGGAGTATATGTGTGTTACAGTAATTAATGTGCACTTATTAATGTGTGGATGGTACATTAACTAAAAGAAGCTTCTTGCTCAATTCTACCATATTATATATATATATATATATATGTATATATATATATATATATATGCATATGTATGTATGTGTGTGAAATGAGACAGAGAAATAAGACCTGCAATTGACTTTGTTTTGAGGAAGGGATGTGCAAGGTCACAAATCTCACTTTCTCTTCCAGAGCCATGTGTGTGTGTAATGTATATAGATAGGTACATATATGTGTATGTATATATGTATGTGTATATATATATATATATATATATGTATTTATATATGAGAGAGGTAGAAAGAGAGATAAAGGGAGAGACAGAGACAGAGAGAGAAAGAGATTGAGAATGTGAAGGTCTACAGAGCCATTGAACTGACTTCACTGTTGTATGCCTGTGAAACCTGGACAACCTACCAGTGCCATGCCTGGAAACAGAATCACTTCCAAATGAATTGTCTTAAAAAGATTCTGAAGATCACCTAACAGGAGGGACTGGACACTGAGATTTTTTTTTTGAGCTGAACTGCCAGGCATTCAAACTCTACTGCAGACAGTGCAGTTCTGATGGGCTGGCCACATTGTTCAAATGCAAAATGTACATTTGCCTAAAAGACTATTTTATAGAAAACTCACACAAGGCAAGCACTCATGTGGTTATCAGAAGGGATATGGGCAAACTCTCAAGGTCTCTCCAAAGAACTTTAGAATCAGTTATGAGACATGAGAGACGCCGGCACAAGACTGCCCAGTGTGATGAGTCTGCATTAAAGAAGGCCCTGTTCTTCACAAGCAAAGCAGAATTGAAGTAGCTCAAAAGAAAAGACTCCAAAGGTTCATATGGATTATTTGTTCCTGACCTGTGATAAAGTCTTCTGAGGTCATATTGGTCTGATCAGCTATAGTCAAACACATTATACATTGACCACAACATAATATATATGTATGTGTGTGTATGCACACACACATACCCACATATGTACACACACATACATACACACATACATACATACATACACTTTCTGAAGGATTTCATTTCAGAGCTATAGACCCAAGATACACTGGGCATGCTGAAAATTTTATGCAGTTTTTTAAGCTTAAAATTGCGCTAATTATTTTTGGGACACCAATATTTTCTCTGGGTTGTTGATTACTTCAAAGATTAAAGTGTAGGATCCTAGGATGTAGTTTCAGAGCTGGAAGAAGTGTTAGCAGTCATCAGATTCACTGGGGTGGTGGTGGTGGTGGTAGAAAGATGGGCTGTTCACATAGGGCAATGACTAAGAACTACAATTTCTTTAGCCCACCAAGCCAGTTATAGTTTTCAGGCTTCTGTATTTATTATCTCATTTGGTTCTTACAACAACCTTCTGAGATAGGAGATATTAATATCCTTCCCCCCCCCCCCCCCCCCGATGAATAAACTGGAGCCCAGAGAGGTCAGGTGATTTGTCCAGCATGGGAAGGCAGCTGAAGCAAGTTAATTAAATGAGGATTGCCAGCTTTGCAATGATTGTAATAAGACTGACAGCAGCCTCAGAACCCCTGGGTTTGAGCCCAGCTTCCCCCACTCTTGCAGCTTTGGGTGCTTTGGTGCAAAACTCCTTGGTTTCATCTGCAAGTTGGCAATGCCAATTGTACCAATGGATGATCCTGCTCCACACATGCAGGAGTGGGGCAATCTTCAGAATCCCTTTCTTGGTGATGAAAAAGCTAGTTCATGGAAATAGACCAAGTGGTTGGGTTCATTCAACACTTCGAAGAGACTAACTTAAGCTTTTATAAGGAGGTGTCCTCTTGCTAAGGAAGCTGAACCACCCTGAATGTGTTAGCCAAAGTTTGGAAGTCTGGTTATGTAACCAATTAAAATTCTGGAATTCTTAAAATTTCAAATGTTTGCAGTGATGCAAATGCCAAGAGTTTCTCCAGTAAAAATAAATCTCAGGAGCACTGAGGCCATGTAGAGATTCTTATTCCTGTAAGAAAAAAAGGAGAGAGAGGGGGTCAACATTGTCATTAAGAAAACCGCCTGGGAGGGAAATGCCCTTTGTGAAATGTCTTGTTACTTCCTGACTGACTTCGGGTGTTTGCATGTTGTGCCTTCATTTCCTCCCCCTCACTCCAGCACACCCCCAATCACCACTGAAGAAGGTTGTGGCCCAAGGGATATTTGTGGTACCCAGCATGACTGTTTCCATGGACGCCAGAGCCTAGTGGATTGCCATGGAAACTGATGAAGGAGGAAGAGGTGGACTGGAGGCCACTGATCAGTCCAATACTCCCTGACTCAAACACCTATCCACAGTGACAGTGACCATGTTAGAGATCAGTAGGAGATGAGACCGAAATTGTTGAGAAGGGCAGTGTGGTATAGTGGTATGCACAGTAGTGAAAACTTGGGTGCTAATTTAATCTAACATGTCTCTTAGATGTGTGATAGGGTTAGGGGATAGGCACTAGATCTGTGATTTTATTAGTATTAGGAATTTTCAGGTGAAGTAACTTCCTCTGCCAATGCAGGTTGGTACCTTTTTCTGAGGCTAGAAATCTTACAGTTGCCTAGGGTACAAAGAAATTCAGTGACTTGACTAGGGTCATATAGTCAGTGTTTGTGAGAGGTATGACTCAAATCTAAATTTTCCTGGGTGTGAAGCCAACACTTAACCACTCTGCTGCACTGTCTTTCATGCAAAAGTCGCATCAGGTGAGAGACATGCTTACCTCCTTAGGGCATCATGATAGGGAAATAGCATAGGATGCCTGGCCACTGGTGTTCTGTGGTCCTGTGTGCACTACTGAGACCTGACTACCCTGAATTATAGGCACTTAGACACAGGTCTGACCCTCTGACCAGAACACATTTACCTCTCCCAGGTTAGCATGCTGTTCTTGTGATAAAGAATCAAACAGCTAACCAATTTGTTTCATTTATTCATTCATTCAACCAAAAAAATTTGTTAAGATTAAGCACCTACTCTGTACCAACTTCAGAAATACAAAAACAAAAGTAAAGAAAAAAGGAAGAGAATCCCTGCCCTCAGTGAGCTTCCATTCTAGTAAGGGAGACAACGTGTTCATATATAAGTAAATGCATAATAAATATAGATAAAATAAAAATAAACAATTTAATTTTGACATAGATTGAAGTTTGGAAGGGAGGATACTAACCATTATTGGAATCAGGAAAAGTTGGAGTGATAAACCAAGAAATCTGGTTTCATTGGACCACATAGTATAGGAAGGGAATAGTCCCACTAACAAGACACTCCATTCCCCTACTCTGGGGATTTCTCTCCTTGTCCTCTGTGCCTGGAACATATTCTCTCTTCTGTTCCAACTGCTGAATTCCTGGATTCTTATGAGTCCCAAGGAAAATCTCATGTGCTATATGAAGTCTTCCCCCAAACACTCTTCATTCCAATGCCTTCCCTCTGTTAATTATTTCCTAATTATCCTGTACATAACTTGCTTTGTATATATTTGTTGGTATGTTGTCTTCTCCATTTGATTGTAAGCCCCTTGAAGCCAGGGGCTGTCTTTTGTCTCTTTTTGTATTTCCACCTCTTAGCACAGTGACCAGAACATATTAAGATGTTTAATGTTTGTTTATTTATTGATTGCTTATAATGAAATTTTAAAGGTTTTGTGCCAAGTGGCTGAGTTTTTAAAGAGAGAAGGTAAATGGTGTCTGGCCACAATGTTTCGACATTCTCTTGGGGCAACAACATATACCCAAGAAGTTTATAAGCATATATATATATATATATATATATATATATATATATATATATATATTATAAGCATATATATATGTATATATTAAGTGTATATATACTTAAAGTATTGACTCTTTGCACTTCAAACTCTTCACATCCACCAGTTGCCTGGTCCTTGGTGAGGACTCAATATGCTCATTCTCTACTTTTCACTCATCTTCAGCCTTGCTCTACTCTCACAAGAGCTGCTTTCCTCCCCCTTAGATAACTTTCTTTCTTCTCACCTACCTTTTAAATTTCCCTTTATATTTTGTATCCTTTCTTAGAGGGTAAGCCCAAGAGGAGGGACCACCTTGTTTTTGTATCCTCAGGCTGTATTCCCATGTCTTCTATATGGAAGAGATATTTCTTCTTCTTCTTCTTCTTCTTCTTTTCGTTCCTGTTCTTCTCTTCCTCCTCCTCCTCCTTCTCTTTTTCCTTCTCTTCCTCCTCCTCCTCCTCTCTCTCCCTTCCTCTTTGTCTCTGTCTCACTCTGTCTCTCTCTGTCTCTGTCTCTCTCTCTCTCTCTCTCTCTCTCTCTCTCCCCCCCCCATATCTTACAACCTTATTCTTGATCATAATGACCTCGATAATAGAATCCTTCTGTTCTCTTCCAAGCTGGCTCCCCTGAACTAACTTCACACTCTTCCCTTCCTCAACTTCTTAGTTGGCCAATGAGACTATATATTAGTCTCTTTTCCAGCATTTCCAACCCCCCCCCCACCTCTACCATGTTCTCCATTGATCACACGTTGATAAAACTCATTCCTGGATATTACTCCTACTATCTACCTTCTTCCTTCATATCCCCATCCTGTTTCTTGGAGTTGGAAGCAGTCGTGAAAGCATGATGAGTGGATGCACTACAAAGCTGCATTGTATAATCTTGCCTGTGCCCTCACTGCAACAAGTCTACATTGAATTCCTCTCTAATTGTTTCACTCTCAGTCTCCACCTCACCTGTTTCAGGTTGTCTCATCCTTCCTTACATCTCCTATGGCAGCCTCTCAGATAAAGGACTTGCCTTATATTTTACAGAAAAGAAGTGGAACCATTCATCTAGGGCTCCCCCTTGTCCTCTTCTTATCTCTGATCATTGAGACATTTTCCAGTGTCTCTGCCTTTACTCACATCTCAATGGAAAGGGTATTCCTTTTCTTTGGTGATCCTCTGATTTCTGCCTTTTTTGCGTCCCCTCCTGACTTTTTCAGTAAATTAGCCACAATCTCATTCCCTCTCTTATCTTCAATTTCTCCCCATATACTTGCTATTCTGTTGATGTTTGCATACACACTTATGTCTTCCCCGTCCTTAAAAACCTTACCTTTGTCCTATCATCCCTACTAGTTACATCCTGCATCTCTCCTCTCAAGTACTCAAACTCAGGAAAGCATCTATTCTATATGCTTTCAGGAACTCTTTTCTCGCTGACTCCCAAACCTCTACAATCCCACTTCTGACATCAACATTTAACCCTCTCCAGTCATCAGTCCTTTTTCTCCATCTTCATTGCCCTTTGCCTTTGCACAACATTTCATACTGTTGCCCACCTTCTCTTGGAGTTTATCTCCTCTCTTGGTTTTCATGACACTGCTCTCTCCGGGTTCTTCTCCTACCCATTTGACTTCTCCTATTATGGGCCCCCTTCTCTTTTTCCTCTACATTATCTCATTTGAGGAACTCATCAGGTCTCATAGGTTCAATGACTGTGACTATACAGATGATTCCCAGATCAGTTTAGTCACTCTTTATCTTGTCCTCCTCCAAGGTCAAGTCACTCATATTCAGCCGTCTCTTTGACACCTTTGACAGCATTGTAAACTCCACATATTCCTAACAGACCTCATTAACTTTTCCCACAAACCCTCTTCTCTTCCAGTCTTCTATATTTCAGCCAGATATCCTCAACCACCATTGTTCCAGTTACCCAGGCTTGCAACCTTAGTGCCAACCTCAACTCTTCACTTTCAGTAAGCCTATATATCCCATTTGTTGCAAGTTCTGTCATCTCTATCCTTGCAACATCTCTTACATGTGTCCTTCTCTCCACTGGCACAGCCACCACCTTAGTTCAGGTGTCTGAATTAATTGCAAAAGCCTTCTACTTATTCCTTATATCTCAGGGCTCTTCCCACTCCAACCCATTTTCTACTCAGCTACTTAGATGATTTTTCAAAAGTGAAATTCTTCTCATCTCATCCCCTTCCTCAATGAGCTCCTCTGGCAGCCATTTTCCTTCCATATAAAACATAAACTCCTCTGTTTGACATTTGATTCTCTTCATAACTTGATCCCTGCCTATTTTTACAGCCTCCTTTTCCTTAATTCCTCCCACATACTTAGCAATCTAACAATGCTTACCTTCTTGCTGTTCCTCCTACATACTGCTGGCAGTGTCTCCCTCTTGTTTGCACATGGTTATTTGTAGGTGGTCTTTCCTCTTAGACGTGAGTTCCTTAAGATTAGGGACTAATTTTTGCCTTTCTTTGTATCCTCAGAATTTAGCACAGTGCCTGATACACAGTAGGAGCTTAATAAATGCTAGTTGACTGGCCACCATGTCTCAATCAATCACAGGTTATGGAACAAGTACTGAAAATGTTCACGATCAGCTCTACTGATGTTGTAAAGGGAGTGTGTACAGATTCATTGAGGAACTGTGGCTTTCCCAGTGAAGTGTGCACAAAATCACAGGGGCCAAGTTCAAAAGCAGAAAGGTAATTACACAGAGAGAAGGAGCTGTTCCAGCTCAGACCATGAAAATGAATGGATTGGGGGAGAGGGGGAGGATGGAGGAAGAAAAAAAGCTCCAGATCTCAGTTAGCAATCCTGGAAGGTAGGTGCTATTATTATAGGCAGCTAGGTGGTACCTGGAATCAAGAAGATCTGAGTTAAAACCCAGTCTCAGATAAGAGCTGTGTCACCCTGAATGTATCCCAACACTATTCACCTATTTCCTTATCTGCAAAATTGGAAGGAAAGAGCAAATACTCCAGTACCTTTGCAAAGAAAATCCCAATGGGGTCATGAAGAGTTAGGCATGACTGAAATAATAAAACAAAAAGGGTGTTGTCATTACCCCCGTTTTACAGTTGGGAAAACTGAGGTAAGCAGAGATTAGCTGACTTTTCCAGTATCACATAGCTAGTAGGCATCAGAGGCTGTATTTGATTTTCCTGATCTCTGATATGGGCTCAGTTCTCTATCCAGTATACTACCCAGCTGCCTCTACCCAAAAGACAGCTACACCAGATGAATGCCTGGCAGGTTTATTGGATGATCATAGTTGTCACTATTCTGAAAAGGATTCCCAGTCCAACTTCCTTCCTGGGGAGCTTCTCCCTAGCCTGGTACATTTCTTCTCTGTTTCCACTGCATTAACCAGTTGAAGCTGAGCTTTTCTCTTCTCTCTGGGTAAGATCCTGTGCCAGCTGCATGCCAAGCTACCAGGGACCTCACAGCTTACCAGACCAATCCTCTCATTTTACAGAGGAGGAAACTGAGGCCTCAAGCAGAGCCTTGTCTTTGAGATTAGCCCAAGGTAATGAAGGTGCTAAATCACAGAGCTGAAAGTCAGGACACCCAGTGTTGAATATGAACACAACACTTTTTCCACCAAGCCTCCCTTCCTGCAATACTTATGCTGATGCTACCTTCCCACTTCACCATCCTATTATGTTGATGTTGAAGTAAATGCACTGGGGATCCAGTGATGAGTTACCAGCCTGCCTGAGTTACAGGGCTGCTCTTTCTCAAACTGGGTAGGATTCGCCCCCCCTTCCCTGCCCCCAGAAACAGAGTTATGAATCAATGAACACACTGCCAGCCTGGAAACCACAGGTGAGGGTGGGGCATGTCAATAACAATCAATAAAAGGCAGGCCAATGAACCTATTGGGAAGTTCTTTACAGAGTGTGACTCTGGGCTCATTGATTTCAGGAAACAATTTTCTTTTTCTTTTATTAACAGAGTTGATTTCCTGGTAAGGCAAGAAGTCTGGGTGATATTCCCCAGAGAGGTTATTAATGGATAATTAATTTCTCATGGAAAATCAGATTGTTCTCACCCCCCTCCAAGACATAATAATAAGGCCCAAAGGGCTCCTCCACCAACAAATTACATAGAACTGAGGGCTATGTGTGGGGATGCCAGGTGCAACATATCAACATCCAAGTCCTAGGACTGGAGTCAGAGTAGCTGAGTTTCAGTCCTGCCTCTCTTTCTTATGATGGGAGTGATCTAGGTCAAGGAATTTATTCTCTCTTAAGTTTCTTTCTTTATAAAAATATGGGTTTGGAGTAGATTAGCCATGAAGTATCTTCCCAGTATAAATCATAAAGGCTTTTTAAAATAAGAAAATGATCTAGTGGGGGTGGTGAGCAGTACAAACTCAATGTGTATCAATGGTGTGATTTGACAGTTAAGGCAGTTAAGAAAGAGAATGAAATCTTGGGCTTCATTATAGAATCATAGTGTCTAGGAAATTTGGAGGTGACTGTCCCACTATATTCTTCCCTAGCCAGAACACAGATGGGCTATTATGTTCAGTTCTGGCCAGCTAGGTGGCACTGGGCTTGGGATCAGGGAGACTCACTCTCATGAGTTCAAATATGGCCTCTGACACTTACTAGTTATGTGACCCTGGTCAAGTCACTTTACCTTCTTTGCCTTAGTTCCTCATTTGTAAAATGAACTGTGGAGACAGAAATGGGAAAGTATTGCAGAATCTTTGCTAAGAAAATCCAAATGGGGTCATAAAGGGGTCTAACTTTAGGGTGTTTAGTAAAGGTTCCCTGGGATAGAGAAAGGATTAAATTCCATGAGCTGTGCAAATCAACTGAAGGAAGTGAGATGTTTAGTTTGCAGAAGAGAAAATATATGGGTGGAAGGAATTATGGGGGGGGAATGCAATGAGGCCAACTTATGCTTAATGTATCTATCTGGGCTGAGAACGAGATGGGAGGAAGACAAACAAAGAAAAATCAAACACACAAATCATCTTCCTGGTGTGCAGAGCTGTTCCAAAGTGGAATCAGCCTCTCTGGGAGGCAATGACCTCCACCTTTCTGGAGTCCTTCAATCAGTTGCTGCATAATTATTTCTTACACTTTTTGTATAGGGAATTGCCATTCAAATACAGGTTTAATGGTTTACATGTATTGGACTCAAGGAGCTCTAATATCCCTCCAAGCCCTATAAGCCTGCCATTTTGTCATCTCCTCCAAAAGCTGTAGGAAAGTTGCCCGTTTTGAGTCTTTTTCCTAAATTGTAAGATCAATGATTCAGAGCTGGAAGTGACTTTAGAGGCCAACCAATCCAGCCTCTTCATTTTACAAGTAAGAGAACTCAACCCCACATAAGGAAATATGTTGCCCCAGTATTTGAGGACAACTCTCATGGCTCCCTGAATCTTTTCTTCTGTGACCTAAACCTTTCCATTAGTTGAACCTCATATGACATGTACTTTTCACCAACCTACTTGTCCTTTTCTGAGCATTTATTCACTCTAGTGAGTAAATAACAAGACAAGAAAATAATGCTCCATTAGTGGCAATTAAACTTTGGAGTATCACCTCCTTATTCTGTGAAATGGGAATGTTTTAGGAACAGATTGTTGCTACTGATGAAAGAAAAATGGTCCCATTATGACAACCTCAATTATCCATTTCTCCTTAATTTAGCCACATGGTTCTAGATGTCGAGTTATAAGGGACATCAGAGACCATCTGGTTCTATCCTGCCATTTTATAGATGAGCAAACTGGGACTCAGAGGTGTTAAGACATTTCCCTGCCATCAGATGAGTAAAGCTAGAATTTTATCTGAGCTCCTTCAGCGTCGTGTTGGGCACATTTTCTGCTTCCTTCTCATTTAAATGTTCTCTTTTCATTAGGGTTTCCTCATAATGAGATCCTAAAATTTCCTTGTTTGGTGCCCTCAGAGGAAGGCCAGTATCATCATATCCAGCTTTGCTTTCCCAGTGTCCAGAACAGAGCTGTCCACACAGTCACAGGTTCACAAAGATCTCCTGAACTAAGCTAATGGAGAAATGGAACCTTGGAAAATGGTCATTTCTAATTCCCTTTAATCTCTTGACAGGTCTGGCCCTTTGGCCAGGCTTTTAGCATTGCAAGAGCTGTTTGCAGGAATGATTGGGGGAGGTGGAACCATAGCCACTAAGTGGACAGTTTTCAGTCTGTTCAGAAATGTGTCCCGGCTTCCTGCAGCTGCTGATGTATAATGAGCTAGGGCTCTGCTTAAATAAAAGGAAGAGAAAGTGCTGGAAGACATCTGGGAAACAGAATGGTGGAACACTGTTCGTTGTTGTTTATTCCTCCCTAAATCTCATTTTAACCCACATTCTGCAAAGTGTAGTATTTTAGCAATGGGATGGACTAGACTGGTTTTATTTCATTTTTATTGATGCCTTGAGTTTTGAAAATACATTCATTTCTTAATATGTTTCATTGCCCTCCCCTATTCACAAAGAAATCCATTGTAACAAAGATTGAAAAAGAAACAGGGGAAAAGCCATCAATTCGATAAAACCAAACAATATATTAACCATGAATAACTCTACCCCATATCCAGAACCCCCACCTTTGAAGGGAATGGAAGCACATTTTTCTCAATTCTTCTCCAAGACCAAGCATTCAGTATCATGTTATTTTTCCTTTTTTTGTATATATATATATATATATATATATATATATATATATATATATATATAGCAACATTATGACAATTTTTTCATACATTGTTACTTGATTTTGTTTACTTTATTTGGTATGAGGTTGTGTAAGTTCCCATGTATCCCTGAATTCTCCATTTTTGATTCTTATGTTGGTCTGTCAGTCAAAAGACATTTATAAACACTTACCACGTGACTGTGTAGAGTGCTGGGATACAATAAAAAACACAAGGGATTCTCTGCCCTTGGGGATCTTACAGTCTAATGGGTGGTAGTAGGAAACAAGCAACCAATTGAAGACAAACACAAAACTCACAAAAAATTAGACAAAATCAACAGAGAGAAGATTCTATAATTAAACAGAAATAGGAAAAGCTTGCTATAAAAGGTGATACTTTAGCTGAGCTTTGAAGGGAGCCAGGGAAGGTAGGAGTCAGAGATTAGAAGGGAGAGAGTCAAAGGCATGAAGGACAAGCAGTGAAAATGTCTGAATTCTAGATATCAATGTCTTATGCAAGAAACAGGGCAATGTCACTACATCAAAGCTCCAAGGTGGTAATAGCCTCAGAAGAGAAAGGAAGGGTAGACTAGAAATGCAATAAAGGTAAAAGAGAGGACTTGTATAACAAAAGGGATATATAATAGGCTGTGAATAAGGAACTGGAGATGACAGCTAGATCATGAGCCCAGGTGACTGGGAGGATGATGGTACCTTGTACAGTAATAGGGGAATTTGGAAGAGGGGAGGGTTTTGTGTAAAGATAAACAATTCAGTTATGGATATGTTATTTTTAAGATCACTATGGGACATTTAGCTTGTGATGTCCAAAAGATAGTGAGATATAAGAATGAAATTCAGTAGAAAGATTAGGACTGGTCAAACAAATCTGAACAGCATGTGTGTAGAGGTATTTAAGTGCATGGGAGTTGACAGAATTACCAAGAAGTTAGAAAGAAGAGAATATGACTCAAGACAGAGTTCTAGGAGACAGTCACATTTAATGGCTGTGACCTGGGTAAAGACCCAGCTATGGAAAAGGATCAGTCTGATAGGTAGGAGGAGATCCAGGAGAGAAGAGAATCATGAAAACATAAAGAGAAGAGAATGCCAAAGAGGAGAGTGATCAGCAGTGTCAAAGGCTACAGAGAAGTCAGGAAGAATGAGGATTGAAAAAAGGCCATCGGATTAATTAAGCAATTGCTGGTGACTTTGGAAAGAGCAATTTCAGTTAAATGATGAAGTTGGAAACCAGAAAGAGAAAGTTAAGAATGGAGCTAAGGAAAGGAAGCAAAGTCAATTATAGAACACTTTCTTAAGGATTTTAGCCAGAAAAGAGAGAAAAGATATAGGATCATAGCCAAGTAGCAAGCTATGGAAGAATTAAAAGAGACTTTTTGGAGGATGGGGAAGATGTGGACATGTTTGTGGCCAGTAGCAAAGTAGTATCCAGGGAGAAATCGAAGACAGTGGGAGTGATAGAGGGGGCAGTCTTCTGCAGAAGAGATGGTGTATTGACATCACTTGTATGTGAGGAACTGTTTGACTTGACGAGTAGACTTACCTCTTCATGTAAATCAGAGATAGTAATGGGAGTAATACCTTATTGATATGAGGTGAAGTATAGGGAAGAAGAGATGAGTTCTCAGCAAATGGTCTCATTTTTCAGTGAAATATGAGGCAAGTATGCAGTTGAGAAGACTTGGAAGGGGGAGACATAATAATTTTGAGAAGAGATGGAAATAATTTGGAAAAGCTGTTGCAGTGAGTTAATTTAGAGAACTTAAAAAGGATTGCCTTTGGGTAGCTAGGTGGTGCAGTGAACAGAGCTCCAGGCCTGGAGTCAGGAAGACATTTTCCTGAATTCAAATCTGACCTCAGACACTTACTAGTTGTGTGACCCTGGACAAGTCACTTAACCCTGTTTGCTTCAATTTTCTTGTCTGTTAAATGAGCTGGAGAAGGAAATGGCAAACCATTCCAGTATCTTTGCCCAGAAAACCTCAAATGATTCCATGAAGAGTCAGACATTATTGAAATGTCTGAATAATAACAATAATCATTATATGCTGAAACCCCCTCAGGTGAGGACAGTAAAGCAGGGAATGAACTCATTCAGGAATGAAGGCAAATGTCCAGAATGATGGTAGAAAAACAGTCACAAGGATGTTGATTGTGAGATAAATATAGATTATATGAACGTTGAAGTAAGAGAGGTTACTAGATGATGGTAGCACATGTAAAGCCTGGTAGTAGCAATATGGTACAAAGACTATTGCAACTTCCTCATTACAAGAAACAAGTCTGGGGCAAGGATGCGTTGGAGCCAGCCACAGTCAGTTTAAGAGACTATTATTAAATTTTCAGTGTGAACACTTTCACTTTGGAAGTCAGCAAATGATACAAATAAGGGTTCAGTTTATTATTTTGTTAATTTCATAGACACAAGAAAATTAAGGTTAAAATGTTAACAATGCAAATTAAACTTTAAAGTGTGTCAGGCATATATTCCTTTTTTCTGGAGAGCTGATTGTTAAACATTTACCAGACAGATTAGTGGAATAGATTGGGTATACAATACAGAGTAGTAAATGACCATAGTAATCTCATGTTTGATAAGCTTAAAGATCAAACTGTTTTGGGGGTAAAAGCTCACCATTTGACAAAAATTGCCAGGGAAACTAGAAAGAAGTTTAGAAGAAACTAGGTTTAAATTAACATCTCACATCAATTATCAACATAAGGTCACAATGGATAAATAATTTAGATATAAAAGGTGATATTATAAGTAAATTAGGGGCATATAGAATAATGTTTCTGTCAGATTTATGGATAAGAGAAGAGTTTATGACCAAACAAGATGAGGATCACAGGAAATAAAATGGTTAATTTTGATAATATGAAATTTAAAAGATTTTGTGCAAACAAAATTAATGCAACCAAAAGTAGAAGGAAAACAAGAAACTAGGACAAAAATTTTAAAGCAACTTTTTCTGATGAAGAGCCCCTTTCTCAAATATGTAGGAGATTGAGCCACATTTATATAAAAAAATATGAGCCATTTCCCCAATCGATAAATGGTCAAAGGATATGAACCTGCATTTTTCAAAACAAGAAATCAAAGCTCTCAATAGTCACATAAATACTCTAAATCACTCTTGAGTGGAGAAATGAAAATTAAAACAGTTTATATTGGCTAACATGAGGGGAAAAAAAGGAAAATGACAGCTGCTGAATAGGATGTGGAAAAATTGGGATATGAATGCACTATTAGTGTAGTTATAGACTAATCCAGCCATTCTGAAGAACAATTTAGAACTATGTCCAAAAGGCTTTGATTCAGCAATCCATCTAGTAGGTCTATATCCCAAAGAGGACTTATTTGTGCAGTCCTTTTGTGGTGGCAAAGAACTGGAAATCAAAGGGATGATTTGGGTAATGGCTGAACAAGTTTCAGTAAATGATTATGATGGGATATTATTGTGCTATAAGAAACGATGAGCAGGATGGTTTCAGGATGGGAATACACATTTGAACTGATGCAGAGTGAAATGAGAAGAAGCAGGAGAACCTTGTACACTACAATAACAGTATTTTAAGGACAATCAACTATGAAAGACTTAGCTGCTTTTATCAAGACAATGATTTAAGGCAATTCCAAAGGACTCGTGATGGAAGATACTATCAATCTTCAGAAAGAGAACTGTTGAGCTCTGAATGCAGATTGAAACATACTTAAATACACATACACAACTTTATTTTGTCTGGGCATGTTTTCTTTTGCAACATGGAATTATGTTTTATATGACTTTATTTGCATGATCTCTATCATACTGCTTACCTTGTTAAGGGCGCAGGAAGGGTGAGAAGGGAGGGAGATAATTTGGAATTCATTTAAAAAGTGTATTTTTGCCTTTAATCTAGGGACATGTGATGAAATAAATAAAATATATTTAAAAAAAACAGACATTTAACAGAATGTTCCTGGGAGCACGTGAAAGTATAGCCAGTGCTTGGAAGGGTGACCAGGGAAGCTGTGTAACCAGGTGGGAACTAGGTCTCGGTGAGTATAAGAAGATATAAAGAAGGGGAAATGGAGAAAAAGTTTAAGAGGCAAGACCATTTGTTAGCAGGTATTACAAGGGGACATGATGGAAGGGGTGGGAAACTTTAGAGTAGTGCATTTATGGATTGGGTTGAGGGGATGGGAGCAGTTCTTATATTGAGGAGAGGGCAAGAGTCAAACTTGAATGGCAACTAGGGGTTTAGAATCACTGGGATTGTCAGGAAGTGATGAGATAAGAATATGTTAATCATTGAGGAATGAGCTTAAGTAGGTTATTGTTTTCAATAGATGTTCAGTGTTAGAGATAATACTGTCCAGAGCATTGGGCAATATTGTGCATTCTAAAAGTAGTTCAGTGAGGTGACTGGGTTCAGGCAAGCTGACAGAAAAGGGGCTTGGGTGGGTGCAGAAAGTGCATCAGAAGAGCTTGGCATCCACAAAAGAAAAACCAAAGAATTGAAAAATTCTTGTTGCCTAGATTAATAAGCAATTGAATGGACAATGTCTCCAAGTTGTTTACCAGTGCATAAATTTTGTGTGATGTTGCAAGATGTGTGGTTCTAGATAAAATGAAATATTGGCTCACAAAAATGAAGTGCATATGTAGGGTACAAAAAAGTATAGATTACAGTCTCAGGCTAGAATAGAAATACATGAAGAAACCCTATGAAAAAGCTGAATCATAAGAGGAAAGTATGTACTAATCCACCCTTGCCATATGGTGTCATTGGCTAATGGAATTTTGTTAGAAATTTTCAGTTAAAATTCATGAAATGTTGTTAATGCAATGGAGGCAAGACTATTTCTGGACAATCAATTCTCACATCTACTTTGATTTCCAGTTTCCCTTGGCTTGCAAATAACCTTGCCCTATTTCACAGGCTCCCTGAATAGCTCTCACTCTCCCTATCTTCCCCCACCTCCCTGTGAATGATACCATTCTTTCCCAGTGAGGCTGTACATTAGGCTAATGTCTAATATTGTTCCCATTTTAAAGATGAGAAACATGATTTTCAGAAATGGAAAGTGGCTTGTTTAAAGTAATACAGTCATTGATAGAGCCAGGAACAAATCAGAAGTTTCTTGACCTTGGCTCACTATATTCTAGGTTAGAGAATGGACAGTTGGATCATAAATTGTAGGGGTGATATCTATCAGGGAATTTAGAGGTAATCTCATCTGAATATTTTAGCAGATGTAAATGTATTGGTTCAGAGGCAAGTGGTGTCCAAGATGATGCCAGCAGCAGTGCATCATGTATAGGATTCATCAAATTCAGGTCCTCTTAGGCCAAATTCAATGCTACTGCTGCTGCGGCACCGTTCTGATTCATGGTGGATTCCATGTCATTGATGTTTCTTCAGGATTTTAAACATCTCAACATCTTAAATGCTGTCACTGAACCTTCACAGAATCTCAAAGTTTGAAGAGGTCTCAGGGGTAACTTGCCCAACCTTTACCAGCATATAACATATCAGGTAATTGATGACCCAGTCATTGCTTGGAGAGTTAAATTGATTTCCCTCTAAATCTGATTATGAAAACTACTGTCCTTTACTATATTGTAGGCCTACTCAGAAATGCATAATTTCTGTTCTAAAAAAGACCTCAGTGACCAATTGGTCTCACCTTTACCCAGATGAGCATTGCTTTGATAAGTAACTTCAGATAGTAAATGATTATCCAGCTTTATTTAATGATGGCTAATGAAGGAGAACTCACTGTCTATTGAAATAACTCATTTCAATTTGGAGAGCTCAAATGATTAGGAAGCTCCTCCCTTCCCATTGTGAAACATACATTTGTCTCCTTGCAAACTGATTGCTTTGTTTTGTGCCCTTTCTGCCCCTTGAGAGACAAGCACAAGAAGTCTAATCTTCTTCCAAACGCTAACCCATTAAGTACTTTGTGACAGTGTTTACTCTCTTACCCAGTTGAAATATTCCCAGTTTGTTTAAACCATTCTTATACTATATGAAAGTAAAGTTCTTCATCATTTTGGGATCCCCTCCCCATAATTATAACCCTGTGTTAATGTCCTGGATCACTATCCCATTTCTTAGTTACTCTCTGATTTGATTTGACAGGAGGGGTAGAAGAAGACACACACACACAGAGACAGAGAGAGACAGAAACAGAGAGACACAGACAGAGAGAGAGAGAGAGAGAGAGAGAGAGACAGAGAGAGAGAGACAGAGAGACAGAGAGAGACAGAGAGAGACAGAGAGACACAGAGAGAGACAGAGAGAATCAAAAGACCTGGAGTGGGGTGGTCTCTGACTTATCTTTGTGACTAGAGGCCAGGTCCTTAAATCACTGAGTCTCACTTTATTCCTTTGTAAAATGGAAATGAGCATTACTGAATTACTTATTTCACAGGATTGTTGTGAGGAAAATCCTTTGTAGATATGAAATAATTGCTGAGTCCTGTCTTGTCTTTTGTCTTAACCTTATTCACTAGAAGTGTGGGGAATACTACTCTCAACTACCACTCTCCAGGCACCATTAGTATGACCCACTTTTCCTGGAGGTATGGAGGATAGACAAGATCCTCTGGGGAAACAGGCTGCTCCTCTTCATATAATTGTACTCAATGAGTGAACGTCCTCAATAGCTCTCTGCTACTGCCTTCTTCCCCCTCAAACAACTGACCCTCCCCACAATTTCATCTCTGAGTCTAATCCTGCTGACAACGTAAGGATGGTCTCTATGTGCTCTTGATCAGGAGACCATGTAGGGGCTACTTGAAGGCACCCAGGGACAGTTGAAAAGAAGTCTGGATCTAAAGTCAGAAGACCTGGCTTTCAAAGCCCTGTTCTTCCTCTCATTAGCTGTGTGTCCCGAGGAAGTAGCTTTACTTCTCTGGTTTTCATTTCCATGTGTATAATGCTGAGGTTGGACTAGCTGGCCTCAGAGCTCTTAATGATACACCATGTCTGTTGGAGATGTCTGTGACTGATGCCATATTCTGCCTCTGGCTGGCATGGCTCCTGGTGCCTGTATGAGATCTTCCTTCCACACTCTAACCTCTGGCTTGGGTTGGGATTCCACAGCCCAGGCAGCAAATAGTCAACAGTTTTCTTTTTCTTTCCCCATGCCAAGAATACCCAAATTCCAGCAGCAGAAGATGAGGTGTTAATGGGATCTTAACATAGGAATGTTTGCAGCATAATATTGAGAGGCAAAGACAGGCTGCAAGCCTCTTTCTGGGCTCAGATGTGCATTGCACAATCCATGGGCTCATTACTTAGAAATGGCTGGAATCAAAACATTGCCCTGGCACCTGTGTCTACAGAGAAAAGTGACTGATCAATCTGGCGCCTCTTCCAAGGTTTGGTGGGAAGTAGGCGCTCACTAACTTTGTTACGGAGGCCTAAGGAAGACACATTGACTTCTATTGCACTCATAGCCAAGTTCCCTTTCTCCTTGCAATCCTCCATTTGCAACATTTCATTATCCAGAGCCTAGGGCAGTCTGGGGCAGACAGGCTGGGGTGAGGTCTTAGGCTTTCAGATTTTCTCATCACCAAGATCTCCCTGGGGCACCCTCAGGAAAACAGCAGAGAAGCCCCCATGGGCATGTATACTTTTTATGAATGGTTCAGGAGTTGCTATTAATTTACAAGTATCTAGAACCTTCCCCAGGGGAAAGGACTTTAAGGGTCAAAGGATTCTGGTGTATAAAGTCTAAAATCAGGGTTCCCAGATTTCATTTTACATAGAAAGTACTTATGAAACCTAGAGATGAGAAGGAACCACCTTGAGGAAATCTATAGACTATACAAAACCATTCATTTAGCACATGCTAAGCAAATATTATATACTAGAAGCTATATTAAACATTGGAGATATAGAAGAAAAGGAAAAATGGATAAGGGGAGGGGAAGAAGAGGAAAAGGGGAAGAGCATGCAAGGAAGGAGAAAAAAGGGAAAAGGAAGAAGGGAGGAAGGAAGGAAGAAAAAGGGAGTGAGTATAAGCCAAAATCAAATGATCGGAAAATGATTTTTGTGGTGATGAGAAGGTTCTCAGTCTTGACCTCCAGGTCTCTGACTTCCCACCCAGGGCTCTGTCAGTGAAGGTATAGGTTATGTGTCAGTCAGAAGTAGCTGGGTGGCACAGTAGGTAGCACCAGGCCTGAAGTCAGGAACACTCATTGTTTGGAGTTCAGATCAGGCCTCACATATTTACTAGCTGTATGACCGGTAACTTATCCCTGTTTGCTCCAATTTCTCATCTATAAAAATGGTCTGGAGAAGGAAATGGCAAACCAGTGCAGAATCTTTGCCAAGAATATCCCAAAGGAGACCCTAGAGAGTCGGACGGGACTGAAGTGACTGAACAATTGGAATAGGAATCATTTTGATAATATCACCATAAATTGGTCGGTCCTCGTTTGAAGATATCTAGTGATGATGAAGGACTCAGCACCTCCCCAGGAAGTCTACAATGCTTGAGACAGCTTATTTTAATTATAAAAGGTTTCCATGGGACGGCTAGGTGACACAGTGAATAGAGGACCAGCCCTGGAGTCAGGACGACCAGAGTTCAAATCTGGCCTCAGATACTTGACACACTTATTAGCCATGTGAGTTTGGGCAAGTCCTTTAACCCCAATTGCCCTCCAAAAAGTAAAAAATAATGTTTCCCCCCACCTAACTTTAATCTGAAACCTACTTTGATGAAGACTCCCATACATTCATTGTAGTTCTGCCCTTCTATGGTAATCAGAACAAGTCTGATCCTGGCTCTATTAGGCAGCCCTTCCAATACTCAGTGACTGTTCCCATGTTCCAGAAGCTTCTTTAGTTTATTCCAGAGATGCTCACATGATACAGTCTGTTATCATCCTGGTCAGCCTTCCTTGGCAGCTGTTGACTTTATATCAATTGGCTCCTGTGAAACCATGTCTTGGAACAATGGAACAATGGAACATTCCCTTTCCAAGGTCAGTATAATGAATGCTGAGAGTTCTGGAATTCTGGATAAAATCCATCCCGGATAGCAGGGCACCTACTTGGCTTTCAGATGGCTTAAGTCACTCCCATTTTGTGTGTGTGTGTGTGGGGAAAATAAACTAATATCCTTCTTCCCAGAAGAATTTATTCCATTTTCCATTTTCTGAAGGTCCTAGATGTTTACACACATGTTTTATCTATATGGCATAAAATAATCAAAGTGGATACAGTGGTGGGCCTATAGTCAGGAACACTCATCTTCCTGAGTTCAAATCCAGCCTCAGACACTTACTAGCTGTGTTAGCCTGGGCAAGTCACTTACCTTTGCCTCAGTTTTCTCATCTGTAAAATGAGCTAAAGAAGGAAATGCCAAACCACTCCAGTGTCTTTGCCAAGAATACCCCAAATACGGTTAGGAAGAGTCAGACATGACCAAACCAACTGAACAACAGACAACCAGATCCCTCCAGATATAATGACTGTGTTCTGGTTTGACAGAAAGTAACAAGGGTTGCATCCTAATTAATAAATTAGGTGAACATTTATCAAGTGTCTAACATGTGCCAGCATTTGATGATTGCTAAACATCCAAACACAAAATGAAGCAATCAGAGCTTTCAGTGTACTGAATAGAAGGAACATGTACACAGGGAAGTAACCTATGAAAAAGCATACTATGTGTAAAGTAAATAACAAATAATTGGGTGGGGGAGGATACTAGAAAGTGGAGCAACTGGAAGGGTCTCTTCTATTACTTGGGAGGAAGTTATTTCTTAAATTCATGTTTCAAAACATGAAATTTAGGGCAAAGTAGGTGGAATGTATTCAATGAAGGCCTGTTCAAAGGTGTGATGGTGGGAGATGAAATGAATAACATTAAGCACTTCCCTTTGTCTTGGATATGTGTGCCAAGGAGGAATAGCTTGAAGTAAGCCATTTGTGTTGAGGTGGGACTGCAGTAACAAAGCTGTCCAGAAGACCAAAATGCAGGGACTGAGACAAAGTCATGGACTATAGTAATTCAGACATCATGGTAAGGGAGGGAGTGGTGGGATCAGCAGACTGAATGCAAGGAATTAAGAAGTGAAGACTGGGAGGTAAAGAGTGGAAATGACTTTTTTTTCCTCCAATTTTGCTGCAGGGTGGGGGGGGTGAGATTAAGAGTAATAGCTTGAGGGGACAGAAGGGTGAAAAAGGTTTTTTTTTCCTCATGATTAGGGAAAAGTAGACATATTTGGAGCCTGCACAGAAGAAAGCAGAGTAAGAAAAGGGTGAAACTGATTAGAAAGATGGGAACATCATCCATTTGACCCATATCCAGTTGGCCACCCCCAGAACCTTTTTTAGATAACCTCTGTCTCACTAGGCTGCCATCATCTTTGACTTCTAAAGTTGATTTTTGAGCCTAAGTGGAAGGCTTTACATTTATCTGTCTTAAATGCCACCTTTTATTTGGATTCAGCCCAATATTTACTGATAAAATTCTTTTAGATCCTAACTCTCAGTCTCTCATTCAATGTTAGCTCTCCTTCCAGCTTTATGCCTTTTCCGTATGTGAGCCAAACATGCCATCCATGAATGAATCCAGGTCATCCATAAAATGACCGTGAAAAGAAGACTTGAATAAAATCCTCCTGATTTGCCATCAGCTCTGACAGTCTAATTAGCCAAGATTATCAATTATTGAATCCCTTGTGGCTTTGGGTTTTCTTTGCAGAAATTAGGGCTCTCCCAGTTCCTTTCATAGAAATTATTATTATTATTATTATTATTATTATTATTGTTATTATTATTATTGTTATTGTTATTATTACAAAATCCCAAAAGTTCTTCCAGTAGACTAGTGGTGATCTCTGTAGAGTCTGAAAATATTTATGCACAACTCTGCCAGTGTGAAAACTTAAGATTAAGGGAAAAATGTCCACCAAATGCTCAGATCTTTCCTGGAGAGAACAGAGAGCCCCACCCTGACATTCTTACTGACCTGTGACCAAAAGCTGTCTCCATACTGACTGGCCCTGGGGAGGGAAGGAGAGAAGAGGAACCAGGGAGCAGAATTCCACACCAATTAATCTGAGCAAGAGGCAAGATGTACATATCGTATATTTGGTTCTTTCTTTCATTTCACAGCAGGAAACTGAGGTGTTGATTGGGGGGAAAATTAAAATGCCTCAAAGCACACAATCATTTAACAGCACAATTAGGACTAGAATTAGGGTCCTGAGATCACATTGGTCCAGAGCTGGAAGGCACTTCAGAAGACATTTAGTGTAACTCTTTGTTTTTTATACATTTAGAAAATGAGGCCTGGATTCATTAAGAGACTCGTTCAAGGTAGCATGAGAAATGTTTCAGAGGCAGAATTTGAACTTAGAGCATCTCACTCCAAAGTCCACTGAATCTTTCCACAGTTTTCCAGGCTATCCATAATCCCACCTATCAAATGTTGCCTCTCACTCAGTAATAGGAAAAATATAATTATTATTATTTAATGAGCAAGTTATTATTAGTATAACTGGCATTAAAACTGGCATTATTAAGGTGACTTTAATGCTTGCCATGTATTTTATGAACATTTTCTCCAATGATGACTTTCAAAGAGATTAGTTGCTTTTTTGTAGAAGCAGTATAGTCCAGTGGAAAGAGCCCTCACTCTGGGGTCAGAGGAGAGAAACACCTGTGATTTCTTTGGCATAGGGAACTCTCATGTGAGGAAATCCTCTTTGCAGGTCAGCACCTGCTCTGGGTCTTGTGGAGTTTCCTAGGGCACTGAGAAGAGCAGTAACTTGTTCTGGTGGGATTAGAACCTAGGTTTTCCTATCTTGAAAATCATCCCCCTATCCTAAAAGGATCTGGGTTCAAATCCTCCTTGAATGTTTACTGCCTGTGTGACCTTGTACAAAATCACTGAAATTCTCATATTCTTCTCACCCATACAATGGTGTTGAGCTAGACGACCCCTAAGGTTCTTCCATGTCTATACCTAAAAGCCTGTGATTTTGAACTAGTAAAAAGCCATGGGGAAGGGGAAAGAAGGCTGGCATTGCTATCCCCAGACCTGAGGCCAAATTGGACTTCTTCTTAAAACCTTAGGCAATACACCTGCCTTTTCTGGGACTCACTCTCCTTACTAGAAAAATCAGATTTGGGGATTAAATCAGGGATCCTTAACCTTTTGCTTCATAAACCCTTTTGATCCATAGTCCGGTAAAGACTCTTGTCCCAGAATCATATTTGTAAATACATGGAACAGGATTACAAAAGAAATCCCTGTGTTGGCCACCAGAGGGCAGCTGGGTGGCATAGTGTATAGAGCACTGGGCTGGAACTCTGGAAGACTCATCTTCCTGAGTTCAAATCTGACCTCAGACACTTAATAGCTGTGTGACCCTGGACAAGTCACTTCAGTCTGTTTGTCTCAGTTTCAGCTGGAGAAGGAGATGGCAAACCCCTCTAATATCTCTGCCAAGAAAACCTCCAAAGGGGTGACAAAGAGTTGGATATGACTGAAACAATTGCACAACAAAAGTAACAAAGGAAATCAATTCTACTGAAATGCACTAAATCTTCAAAGAAGACAAGCTCACAGATTTCAGGCAAATAATCACTGCCTACATGATTTTATCTCCCTCACAGAGCTAAGATTCTAACTCCCCTTATTTATCCTAACTTTAGCCTTTATATCTGTCATTCTGTATTCTAAAGTCTCTCCCAACTAGGGATATTTGACCTCTTAAAGAGAAGAGCCTAGTGGAACATGATCACTGTCTTCAAAGATATGAATTGCCGTCCTGTGGAAGGATTAGATTTGTTTGGTCTTTTTGTCACAGTCAGTCAAAAAAAAAGTGGAGTGGAAGTTTCAGGAAACCTGTTTGGTTCTACGTCACTTCCCAGCAATGAGAACTGTCCCAGTTGATTGCCTTGTGAGGATGTGTGTTTTCCTTCCTTGGGGATCTTGAGACAGAGGTTAGATGACTCTATGCCAGCTTTATTATAGTAGGCATTCCTTTTGGGGAAGGTTTGGAACAGATGGCAATTGAAGTTTCTTCTAATTCTCAAATTCCATGATTCTGATAATTTACATTCCATATTTTAAGGTCCTTTCTAGCTTGGGCAGTCTCTGTTCCAAGACTCTGCCCAACTCTGTACTAAAGATATCCATCAGGGCAGAGCCAAGATGGCAGCGTAGAAGCAGCAAGCTTTTGCAGTTCCCACATAGCCACCTCAAATACCCATAAAATATGACTATAAACAAATTTTAGGGCACCAAAACTCACAAAAATACAGAAAACACATCTCTCTCTGAAGGCAGCTCAGCAAGTGGGACTCACTGTGGCAGGAAGGGAGCCAAACCCAGCCCAGCCTGAAACCAAGGCCTGGCCTCAGGGTAGTGGAGCTGCAGTTGGAGCCTCCAGGAGAGTGGATCAGCAGCAGCTGTGGCAGTTTCCAGATTTATCAAGCCAGAAGAAATAAGGACTAAGTTAAAGGTCAATGGAATTCAGCTAAATTTTGGGGGAGAAAAGCAGTTTGGCCAAACTGCCCCCATGGCAAGGAAGTGGCAGAAACAGTGGCCTTTCGGTCTCCAGGTAGCTCCTTCAGAGCTCCAGGCCTGCAGACTGCAGGGGGGGGGCAAGCAATAGTTCAGAGGCTAAGTGCTCTTGCATTGAGCGGCATAGGTCTGAATTGTAGTCTTGAATGGTTGTCCTGGGCTGCATTTTCAGTGAGCCAAAGCTGATGGGGGCTGCAGTAGCCCCTGAATACCTCCTGCAGCTGTGAAAACCCTAGCGATCTGGGACAGAGCTTTGCCTTCTGGAAGCAGAGTTCCACGGAGCTAAAAAGACAAATACTTTACTGGCAACATGAGTAGAAAAAGGAAGCAAAGTAAGAACAGCAACTGAAGTCTAGAATCCTTTTTTGGCAACAAAAAGGATCAAAGCATGGAATGGGAGGAAAACAACACAATCAGAACTCCCTCACCAAAAGCTTCTAAGAAACATGAAGATTGCCCACAAGCCATAGATAAGCTTAAAAAGGACTTTGAAAACCAAATAAGAGAAGTAGAGGAAAAATTGGGAAGAGAAATGAGAATGATGCAAGAAAATCATGAAAAGAGAGTCAAGAACTTGACAGAAGAAAATAACTCCTTAAAAATAGATTAGCTCAAATGGCAAAAGAGGCCCAAAAAGCAAATGAGGAGAAGAATGCTTTAAAAAGTCAAATTTGCCAGATGGAAAAAGAATCTCAAAAGCATTCTGAAGAGAATAGTTCCATCAGAATTAGAGTGGAACAAATGGAAGCAAATGACTTTATGAGAAATTAAGATACTATTAAACATATACAAACAAATGAAAAAAATAGAAGGTAATGTGAAATATCTCTTTGAAAAAAACGCTGAGCTGGAAAATGGATCCAGGAGAGACAATTTAAAAATTATTGGACTACTTGAAAGCCATGATCAAAAAAAGAACTTAGAAAGCATCCTTCAAGAAATTCTCAA
>CM053595.1:319581493-319663157 GCA_028646575.1 Pseudocheirus occidentalis
GGGGTGTTGCAAGTCCCCCCAGCTTTGGCTTGCTGAAAGCGCACCCCAGGACCACCACCCAAGACCATGATCCAGATCCAGGCCACTCAATGCAAGAGCACTTGGCCCTGATCAACTGATTCAGCCCCCCTGCTGAGTCCACAGGCCAGGGGTTCTGAAGCAGCCCAGTGGGGGAATCCCCCAATTACAGCAGTTTCTACCCTTCCCCCACTGCTTCCTTGCCCTGGGGGTAGATTGGCCAAACTGCTTTTTCTCCCCCAAATTTAGCTTGAAAGCTTCACTAACTTTCACTGCCCTTTAATCCTGGCTTATGCAGATTTCTCCAGGTGCTTTAGATCTTCTCTAAAGTAGACTCACAGCTGTGGCTTGGGAGGCTTGGCTCCTCCTGGCTGCCCTGGAGCCTAGCTGCATGTTGGTTTCAGGCCTCAGCTCTCGATGAGCCCCTCCAGTGAGCTGCCTTTCTCTAATCCATATTTTTTACACCTTTCTTTAATCCCTATTTTTCACACCTTGGTAGGTGTGGAGGTGCTGGAGGCTGTATCTCTTCTCTCTTGTAGACTAGCTAGGCTCAGCTTGGCTCCTTCCTATCACCATGGGGCCTGGCCATGGTTATTGGTTTCAAGCTGGGCCAGCCTCAGGCTCCCGTCCTGCCACGATGATCCCCTGCTGCCGAGCTGCCTTCCGTGAGAGATGTATTTTCTGTATTTTTTGAGTTTGAGAGTCCTAGACTTTGTCCAGAGTCATATTTTATGGGCGTTTAGGGTGGCTGCATGGGAGCTGTGGGACGCTGCTGCTTCTATGCTGCCATCTTGGCTCTGCCCCCCTCTGGATGGATATTAAAGTTCAAATGACACAGTTTATCATTCCACATGGAATGGTGTGGCTGGAAGGGACCTCAGAACATAAAATATTAGAGAATATAACTTTTTTATTTAAAGATCCCAACTTATACCCCAATTCTATTCCAAAATCTCCACTGAGATAGGGCTAGGGTATTCCAACATAGAAAGGAGAATTGACTAACCCAAAGCTGTATGGTAAATGACTATCCAGATCTCCTAACTCCCTGCGTAGGACTCGGCCCATTCTGTTAGACTGCTTTTCTCAGAGCCTTCCACCAACTGAGAGGATGCCAGGAAAGTCTTCCCATAGGTGGATACTCTGAAGTGGAACAGTAGGCAAATGCACGATACCAACAAGTCAGTTTCAAATAGCTGCCCAGGAGCAAGTTTCCAGGGACGTTTGGTCTCTTACTTGTTTGAAATTCCAGTTCAAGAGGAATTCGCTGGGGTGGATCAGAAGAATGACAGAACTCAGGACAGCATTAGTAAAAATGATGGATTTCCATTGCTTAGAAGACAAGGCAGCTTTTGAACAGAAGAGGATTGGGGAGAGACTACTTAAATACCTGAGTCCATGACTACAGGCAACAACCCAGGAATACAAAAGAAAGCCTTCTAAAGAAGGAGCCTGGACGATACCCTCTTCCTGCCTCCATCCCACACACATTAGCTTTTGGACTGCCATGTCCCATGACTGACTCATTGAGTTTGCAGATTGATTTTTAGACAAATTGACAAGCTAACCATGATTCTCCAGTCTGGAACATTTAAAACTGATCTTTGCAGAGGGGATGCACTCACTCCATGGGCTTCCTATCTTTTTAACTGTAGTAATAGTTTTGAACATCTCAAACTTTCACAGCGCAGCACATAGTAACAGTCATACTGTGAGATTCTACTGATTGAGAAAATGAGGGACAATGAAAAAAATTACAAGGAGTTAATTCAGAAATTTGTAAATGAACTTATACTGTCTTTAATATAATTCCCATTCAAATGTAAGTTAATTAAGATCGCATTACCCAGCACAGAGTGGGTGTTTGACAAGGGCTTCTTAGTTCATTGAGAACAGACCCTCCATAAATTTTTGAGGGAAAGAAAGTAATCCGCCTCTGTGCATTGGCACTAAGGAAAGATCACTATAGCAGCCTTTGGGGGCATATTCAGGTGGCAGTGTGGTTCAGTGGAAACTGCGTTCCTCTCTGGAATCAGAGCATTCAAATCTCCCCTCTGATGGGTCATATGGAATAGGACTTATCACTTCCCCTTCATGGGCCTTAGTCTTCACATCTGTCATGTGAGGAGTTAGGACCAGAGGTCCCTTACCTAGGACTCTGAGAGGTCCCGTCCAACTCAAGACACTTCTATTGATGGAACCCTTGAAATGTCTGCCTTCTACCTCCACCCCTTCTAAGGTCCATGTGGTTGATGACTATAGATGTACTCAATTTACTAAGTCCAAATTACATACCAAGGCCTAGACTGTATGTTGAACAGAGCTACAAAGCTGAATAAGCCACAGGCCCTGCCCTCAAAAAGCTGAGAGTCTAGCAAAAGGAGACATCACACCCCAAGTAGCTGTGAATCCTGACTGTCTGTGGAATAAAACACAAAGCCCCGAGTGGGATGTTTAAGTCTTCAGTGCCTCACCAGACCTAGTGAATATTACTCTACATTCCACAAATCTGGGACTCTCTTTCCTTCCCCTTACCTCTGCACCCCCCAAGCATGGAATGCAGGTCCTCCTCAAATTTGCGTGTTAAAATCCCTAGCTTCATTAAAGGTTCAGCTCAAGTTCTACAGGCTATAGGGAGTCTTTAGTGATCCTTCTAGTTCCCAGGGTCAAGCAACAAGCATTTAGTAAGTACATACTGTGTACCCAAGGGCAAAACATGGTGCCAACATTTAAACAACAGTGCATGAACTAAAAATATACAGGATAAATAGATGATACTTAACAGAGGGACGGTTGCAGCATTTGTCACCAATCCACTCTCCATCTGACTGCCAGAGTCACAGTCCTGAAGTGGAGTTTTGACAAGGCTGCCAGTGTTACTCTGCCACTCATTAACTCCCGTAGCTCCCTATTACCTCCATTTGGAATTAAAAACCTTTAGAATTTGTCCCCAGTTAATGTCACCGTCCTCCCTACATGTTATTCTCTCTACCCACACTGCGCAGCAGCCCTGCCCTTAACGCCCTCCCACTGCCCTCCATGTCCCATCTATAAGGCAGCCCGGGTGGTGCAGCGGTCGGCTCTGCGGATTTGGAATCCTGAAGACAAGCTCAGATCCCGCCTCAATCTTGCCTCAGACACTCCCTAGACAGGGACCCTGCGCAAGGCACTCAAGCTTCCTCTGCCTCAGTTTCCTCAGCTGGAAAATGAAAATCATAATAGCCCCTATCTCCTAAGGTCATGAAGGTCAAAGGAGATGATGTTTGTGGAACACTTAGCAGGGTGATGGGGACACAGGGAACACTTAGGAAATGCTTGTTTCTTCCCTCTTTCTCTGCTCCCTCCCTCTCTCTCTTCCTTCTTTCCTCCCCCCTTCCTTTTTTCCTTCCTTCTTTCCTTCCTTCCTTCTTCCCTTCCTTCCTTCCTTCCTTCCTCCCTTCCTTCTTCCCTTCCTTCCTTCCTTCCTTTGTTCCTTCCTTCCTTCCTTCCTTCTTCCCTTCCTTCCCTTCGTATTTTCTTTCTTTCTTTCCTTTATTCCTTTTTTTCCTCTCCTCCCATTTCTGAGCCTTTGTCCTACTCATCCCCCATGCCTGGGACATATTTCCACCTCATCCATCCTTCCCCTTGGAGCCCTAACCTGATGCTGAGACAAAGCTCAAGGTCGTCGTTTCTCCAGGATGCCTTGTGAGGAAGTGGGTCTCCTCTCTCAAAGGAGCTTGTCTACACTTTGCAAACACTCACATCTGTACATACTGTGTCCTCTTCATAGCTTGGTAAATTCTGCAAGTACAGGGACAGCTTTACTTTTGTCTTTGTTTCTTCAGTACCCAGTCTTGTGCTTGGTATGTAGTAGGAGCTTAATAAATGCTTGTTCCTTTCCCTTCTTCCTTCTATCTGGTTTTACAGCTTACAGAGTCCCTCTCTACTCCATCCCCATTTTTTATAGAAGAGAAAGCTGGGCTAAGAGAGAAAAATGGTTCACCCTGGAACACCCAGTGGACAACTAGAACCGGGATTATCAGATTCTAAGTCTCCTGGCTCCCCCACACCCCTCACTAGCGCCTGGGCCTGCGCCTTCATGAGACTGGAACTGATCTATGACTGATGGACGATACAAGACTCCTCAGCGCCCTCTGATGCCATGCTCACAACTCTGTAGGGCAGGGGCCATCAATGTCATCATGCCCATTTTCAGATAAGGAAACTGAGGCACAGAGAAGTTACATGACTCATCTTCGGTCACTCAGCTAGGAGAATCAGAGGCAGGATTTGAATCTGGGTCTCTGGACCCCGCAGAAATCCCTCAATGCCTCCTATCTAATGGGCATTTCATGGATATTTGCTGAATTAAATTCCCAGCTGAAGAAAAGGGCCAGCTCAGCAGCTTTCTGGAGGAGAGAGGAGTTCCTTTGCCTACTTCTCTGGAAAAATCCCTGACTGCTCTTAAGAGTGTATGTGAAGATTGATGCTTCCTCCCAAAGGATGAACTGAACCCTGGGGAAAGACAGGCAGCATTTAAATTTCTGAAACAGGCTGCCATTCCAGGGCATGAGCTGGTATCGAGGCTCTGATGATTAGAGCATGGTGGCCTCAGAGCTGCCGAGCACTGGGTTCGGGTTCTGCTCTGAAACCAAGATGAATGACCCTGAGCAATGCTGCTATTGACCCCATTTTATACTTTGGGGAAACTGAGGCATGCAGCAGTTAATTGACCTGCCCAGGGCCACTCAGGTAGTCAGTGTCTGAGCCTAGATTTGAAATCAAGTCTTCTTGGCTCTAGGCCGCTGCCACCTCATGCTAGAGAGAGTTTCCTCACCTTGGACCTACCCTCTACCAATTTGGGGGCAGTTCAGCAGATAGAGCACTGGTCCTGGAGTCGGGAGGATCTGAATTCAAATCCAGCTTCAGGACATACTAGCTGTGAACCCCTACTTGCCTCAGTTCCTCATCTGTAAAATAGAGACATGCCACAAAAGGAAATGGTAAACCGTTCCAGGGTCTTTGTGGACAGAAAGTACAAGGGCTCACGTAGAGTCAGATGTGACTGAGCAACTGAGAGACAAGAAAGACAGACCCATTGAAAATCGAGGGTCTTGTGCCTGCCCTTGCTGGGGGTTCAGGACCCTGGATGACGCCTGTTGAGATGGAGAAGGCAGATAAGACATATTTCACCCCCCTCCATGAATAAAAATTTGTGTAAGTTCTTACTGTGCAGTTTGCCGCGTGGAATGTGAAGCATGGCCTGTTCTCGGGGTGCGGCTTCTGCAGGTTTAAGTGGATTGAGTTCCTACCCCCAATCAGCACAGCCTCAGAGCATGAGTTCCAGAAATGAAGTCCCAAGTCCCCACGTCCATGTGTGTGAGCCGTTCCAGAGGCGTGGTCTGAGGGAGCTGTCCCAGCTGTGTATAAGACATCAATACAGATGATTGGGATCTAACAACTGGGACATTCTTTGTCAACCAAGAAGCCCTATTCGAAGTTACTGGGCTGATGGTCTCCTCATTCCTCCTGCCCTCTTCCTTTGGCCCTGAAACCTGAGATCTCTTCCTGGCCTGCCTTGCTTAGCAAAAGTCCTGCTGCAGTTTCATTTCTGGACAAACCGGTTTTGCAGGTAAAACTGCTCAAGCCTACCAGGCCTGCCTGTCCAGGGAGGCCCTTGGCCTTACACCAACAGAAGGATTCTGAGCTTGGGGAACAGTCAGGTCTCTGGCTGCCCCAAACTCAGACATGCTGGAGGCATTTGTAAAGTTATCAGCAGAGGCCCTGGTAGAGAGTAGGCCCTTGATAGATGTGTGTTCCCCTTCTCTGCTTCCCCATGACATCACAGCGATTTTTTTCACCTGATTTTAAAAGAAGAAGATAGCCAAGGATCTGAGAAACTGGCTTGATGATTGCCCTAGAATTGCTGAATCCAAGTTGTAGCCTCAGGTAAGAGGTGACGCAGAGATGTTTCCCCAGAAGTCACAGGACCAGGTGGGTTGTACATTGTGGTACCCAAAGTCTAAGAGCAGGGTGAGCCAGACATTGTTCCTTTGTAGGAATGGTGAGGACCTTTTGGATCCTCATCTGTAAAATGCAGGAGTTAGACCATATGCCACTCTAGCTCTAAAGATATGATCCTCTGTTCCCAAGGATCTCCCAGGGCCAGGAGGAAGAGTCTAAACATGCTCAGCTACCTTAGACCACTTCCATACCCTTGTCCAGATACCATTGCTAAGCCATCTTTCCTTCTGAGTCACTCCATACGGTCATTATTGGTGACGTCCATCTCAATGACCCTCCTAATCCCCTCACTTGAGAATTCTCACCTTTCTTTACCCCCAAAACTTTCACCTCCACTCTATCTCAATCACTCTCTCAGGTGGTCATACTCCTCACCTCACTCTTACTCAAAACTATTCCACCTCCAAGACCCTAAATTCTCAAATTCCCAAGTGACCACAGCCACCATTCTTTCCCCCATGTCCACACTGGGACCTTTCCTGAATATATTCTTCACTTTCATTGTAACCTCTGGTCCCTCAACTCTGGACCATTTTCTCCATACATCAGCCCTGTTTGGGACTCACTTTGGGACCTTCAGTCAATACTGGCTTGTTGATAATGCTAGGACTCAGTTTCCTCATCTGTATGTAAAGTCAGGAGGTTGTATTCAGTGAGATCGAGCTCTGAGTCCACGATTGCTGGACTCATTTCTTCAGTTTGTTATGAGCTTCTCTACAGAGCAATAAAAACTTCATATAACAGGGTTCAGTATATCATGTCATAACATGTTCATTCACAGATTCCAGCTGCACACACACAAATACATTAGCCTTTTCTCTAAGAGAAATCTGTAAATCACCTTCATTACTCTGTTCTTCTTCCTACTTTTGCCCTGATGGGGTTGGGGAGGTGGGAAGCATGATCCCAGTATTCTTTCCTGATTCCTTCATTTTCCTAGCCCATAGGCTAGGTCGTGGTCCTTCCTTAGGCAGATGATCATTAATCACGTTAAGGGAACAGGTCCCATTTACCTCAGGAGATGAAGCTGCTTTGATAGAATTAGATAGGAAAGCATTGCACTGAAATGAAATTAATTGAATACACTAAGTGGTACCTCACTGCAGAAAGAATTCTGTCCAGGATGAGCCAATGACCACGTCTAGTGGGCAGGTAAATTCTCAAGGGCTGTGACACATCATCACCCAAGAATTGCTGCAGAGATGGGGGGATACAGGACGGGTAAAGATCAGAAGGTTGACCGTGCGAAGGAAACAAGGTAGAAATGACCAGACATGGCAGCAGCTTCAATACATGGGGAGCGAGTGTCAGTGGGGAGTGGAAGACATCACTGAGGCTGTGAGTCTGGGTGACAGGAAGAGGGTTTTCAGATAAGGACAAGCTAGGCTTTGGACAGGCCAACATTGAGACATACCTATGTCGTGTGAGACAGGAGAACTGGAGAGAAGTCAGGGCTGGGTGTATGCTGCTTTGACCCTCTCCCCTAGACTCAAACGGGTACATCCATTCCTCGCCAGATTCCATGACCAGAATCCCCAAATGAAGCAAAGAGAATGGGTCAAAAAGAAGAGGAGGCGATGGTGGCTGCCAGGCCTTTATAAAGGCCTCTCTCACCAGTTAGTCTTCTTTTGTCCACACACAGCTGCCCTGAGCCAATATCAAATCCTGCATACTCTGCAAGGCCTTTCCCTGGGGAGGCAGCACAAGCCTCCTCGAAGCAGACTCCCTGGCCTTGCCACCGAAAGAAGCCAGAGCCTCCATTTACTCTGCCTCCTCCGCAGGGACCAGTGTGCAGTTTAAAGGTGGGGGTCTTGGGGAGGCCTTTCAACATGTCACCCCTCTGAGTAAATTGTATCCTCCCTGAGGGCAAGGCCTGGTTTTGCCTTTTTCTTTCTAACCCCACCCCTTGACACAGTTCCTGATGTACAATATGTGTTTCATAATGCCTAGTGAGCAATTGATTGGTTGAGCTTTGGAGCAATGACTGTTTAAGGGACTTGCCCAATGTCTCACAGACGGAATAGGCTGAGGACATGTCCCTGGACAGAGATCCCACCGACTCTGAGGCAATCTCTCTAAGCATGACTTCTCTCCCCGCCTCACAGAGATTTGCCCAAGGTTACCCTGCTAGCACATGTGGAAGGTGGAACTGAAGCCCAGGTCTCTAAGGCTGGCAGCCCTCTCTCCAAGCCCCAGGTTCTGCTTATCAGTCCTACCACTAGAATACTTTGCAGGGTTGTTGGGAGGCCCAGATGTGATAACATATGCACAGTTATTTGCAAACCTTGAAAAGAGATATATAAATATTGGATGTGGTTCTCCACACTCCTGAGTGTCTTTGCCCCCAGGGCATCTATGTTTTCCCAAGAATGTGAATACTTTCTTTGTCCTTGTTAATAAACCTAGAAGTACACACTTGTGATCTACGGGGTGTGAAGATAGAGGAGAAGGGGAAAGGGGAGCTGATGCTGGCGTGGTCACAGAGAGCCTGTGGCAGCAGGAGGAAAGTGTGAATCAGGGAGCAGAGCCCAGGAGAAATGAACTCAGGTCCCAGAGAGCTGCCCTGTGTCTAGAAAGCCACTTCATGCCCTGAAATGGTGCTTAGCAATCAAGGAAGGCTTGGGAAGGAGTCCAAGAGCCTTTGTGCTCCATGCAGAGGCCCTGGGCCAGTTCCAAGCAGAAGAAGTACCAATGCAGTTCACTGAAGACCTGCTTTCCAGTCCCTGCTCACATTACCTGGATTACCCTGGGTAAGTCACATTACATCCCTCTGCCTGAGAGTCATCATCTGTGAAATGAAGAGCCCCTTCCAGTCATGAATCTGTAAGCCTGTGGTGGTGTAACAGTGAAGATCCCAGGGCAAGAGCCATCACAGAGCAAGCCACCAAATGGCCAGGCACTACAGGACCCCTTGTAACATTCAGCAGCACTGAATTTCACCTTTTCTAAACAAGCAATTAGTGTTAAGAGCACAAAGCTGGGAATCAAGGTAAGAATGGAAGTCACTTCCCTTCTCTTCGCTCCAATTTCTCCATTTCTCTTGTCTCAGTCTTGGTTTTCCTGATCTATAAAGTGGGACTAGTAATCCCTGTTCTGTTTAATCTCACAGGATTGGTAAGAGGAGCCTGCTTCGAAGGCAGGAATATTTAGGGCAAAACCAGGATAAAGCCGGGCAAAGCCTGTCTCCGTCGCCAGTCCAATGAACTCGATTCACCAAACATTATTACAATTCAGCCCATCCTTCTCCGCAGCTTCTTTTGTTGGAATTCATATAGAAATAGTCAGGAACAAGTTGCTATCCTATTAAAAGTTCTATGGATCATTGCATAGGTAGATAGAATCACGGCTTTGCATAATTGAATAAAATTACTGGAAGGAAGCTCATTTTCTCCAGGCTCCCTGTGAGTATCGGCAGGAGGATTTTTTTAGCAAGGATGATGAAGGTGCGCCCACAGGCACACCAGCACATGCACATGCACACACACACCTGCACACACACATGCCCCTCGTCCTGTTCTCTCATGGCTTTGAGCTCTCCCTCGAGGTCTCTCTGTATTAAAGGCTTGTCACTAGCACCATCATTTGCACAGACCACATTAAGGACAGTGAGGTTGGGGGCACTTAGGAAAAGCCTTTTTCTTGCATTTTTATAAATCATTGTTATGTTTAGGTGGTTGTGGGCCATAGTTTGGGCTGTTACAATACTTCATTCCAGGACAGTCCGTTTGTGGAATTCTCAAGAACATTTCGAGATCTGTATCTGCAGTATAAGGATTTGATATTTTTTTTTAATTTGGGAAAGTTAAATCCTGGTAAAAATCCTGGTCACCAAGTCATGTCTTTCTATAAATTCTGTGATAGACTTTTTGTAACATACTAGAATTAGTATTATTTTTAATCATTATCATAACCGATATTCACAGCCTTGTTTAAAGGTAGCGAAGCATTTAATCTACATTCCCTCATTCCAGTTTCAAAGCAGCTGAGAGGCGGTGCTCTAGGCAGCACCCTTTTCTCTTTAGAGATAATGCAGCAAAATGGGGGGGGGCACTGGCCTTGGAGTCAGGAAGCCTTGGCATCAGATCCTGCCTCGGACTCTTCATGGACGTTTAATTCTGAGCAAATCACTTAATCTGTCTGTTCCTCAGTTTCCCCATCTATAAAATGAAGGGGCTGGATGCCGGGTCCCTCCAAGCTTTAAATCCATAATTCAGCATTTCTCTGAAGCACCTGAGGCCAAGATGAATGGTTTTCTGTGGGCCATGCAGCTAGCCAGCATCAAAGGCAGAGCCTGAGCCATTTCTGGGGTCAGCTCAATCCAACCTGAGAAGGGAGGGTGGTGGGTCACTCTTCTCCCCATCTGCTGCTCGGCCAGGTTTCACCTCCACAGAACAGGGGCACCTCCCTTAGAAGGTGATCACCTCTAAACTCACCATCCTCTGGCTGACTCGAGCTTTGCCTGACCCTACCTCCCTCTGCCTCCTCTCCGAGGGCACAGGGCCCAACTCCTCCCAATGCCTGCCTTTAGAGAGGGCAGAAACTGGCCTCAGACCACTACCCTGTGCACCTGCAGCCCTGCCTGCTTCCAACTCCACAGAACAAGAAGCCCGTCTGTGGGCACCCCAGTATGCCCACCTGCCCCTTGCCAGCCTCCTTTCCTGCTGTCTCTCCCTTCTGATTTTAAACTCCTTGGACCCAGGGACCTTCTGGATTTTTATGAATTGTATTTCTGGTTCTTGACACATAATGAATACTTAATAAATGTTTACTGGATGGGGCAGGAAGGAGCACAGGAGCAGGAGTCAGCAGGCTCAGCCGGTTCAAACCCAGTCACTGTTCATTCGTAAGGCATTAGTTAACCTGAGGTTAACAGACCTCAGCCACATTTGGGGGAGCATGCTTTGAACACCTCCTCACACGTTAGAAATGTGGGGGTGTTGACTGTTCTCAGCATCCGAGTGTCTAGGAGATAGTTGGAATTAAATTGTTATGCCTTCAAAATAAAGAAAAAGCTAGTGGACAAATCATTATTAAACGGCTTAATTGTAATTAGCTCCTCATTACCATCCCATTAAGGCTGTTGTTCAGTTGTTTTTAGCTGTTTCTGACTCATGACCCCATCTGGAGTTTTCTTGGCAGAGACACGGGCATGGTTTACCATTTTCTTCTCTAGCTCATTTGACAGGTGAGGAAACTGAGGCAAACAGGGTGAAGTGACCTGCACAGGATCACGCAGCTAGGAAGTATCTGAGGCTGGATTTGAACTCAGGCCTTCCTGACTCCAGGCCTAACACTCTCTCTGCTGTACCACCCACCTGGCTAGCCCCATTAAGGTGCAGCTCTGGAGGAATGGTGGGAAGAGCAGACAAAACGGAAGTGGGAGGGGAGGGGACGGGCCCCAGGGGTGCTTATGTCACTGCTTGGCCCTGGTGCTCAGGGAGACAGCTTCCCACAGCACTGAGCCCCTTGGACAAGCTTCAGCCTGTTGGAGAAAGAGCCCACGGGTCTCTGGGCTTACCTGGGAGAAGCCTGGCCCAGAAGAGCTGGAGCAAAGGTTCCCAGGAACCCTTCTCTCAGGCCCAACCAGAAAAATAAAGGAGTACATTTGATAACATTGAGCTGTTATTCCTGATTGGTTTGATACCTCCCCACAGTAACACCCCAGTATAAGAGCTCAGATTTCTCTAACTCTTTATGGATTACAAAGCACTTTCTTCAAAAGTCCTTGGGAGAGAAGGAGACCAAGGGGAAGAAAATTCCCATCAGAGTCCTGGCTAGCAGGGTTTGCACCCAGGGCAATCCGTGGAGAGATTAAGAGGATTGCTTACCCATGGTTCAGCAGCACTAGAAAGAAGGGGCACTGGGTAGCCCCTGTAGGCAAGAGAATCAGGTCAAGGCTTTCATGACACCACCAAAGGTCTCTGGATTCCAGCTGCTGCAGGGAATCCCTGGGGTTGGGAGACACAGTGTAAGAGGGTGCATGGGTAGGGAAGGGCAAGCTGGGGCTGGCAAGGCAGCAGGGACCTGACTGATAGAGGTTGAAGACCAGACAAGGACCAGGAGTGGTGTTGCCCTCCGTTCTGGGCCAACAAGTACTGAAGAGTGGCAGGATGGTTGGCCGGGGCACCTCCAGAGGGACCAGGGGCACCCCACCCCCAAGCCAGCACCAGGGGGCCATGCCCAAGCCACAACACCTGCTTATGATTCTGATTCCCATTTTACAGATGAGGAAACAGGGACTCAGAAGAGTGAAAGATTTTGCCCAGGGTCCTAGAATTAGTAAATGTCTGAGCTGGCTGTTAAGCCCAAGGGTGCTGAGACCATGTGACCACGTCCTAATTTCTACTTCAGCTCAAAATATTACCTAATTACTCAAGGGCCACCTTCTTCAAACAAATAAAATAACATTTGCTCTGTGCATGTGTGTGTACCTGCATGCAGTAGGTGCTCCAGCAATGTTTGTTATCTCCACACCAAGTTTATCCTGATGTCCCCAATGCCCCCACCCTCCCTCTGGACTGTACTTTGGCGTCCCCTTCCCTTCTGTCCATGGTGGTTCTTCCAGTAGAACCAAAGCCCCTTAAGATCAGGACGGGGACACTTTTGTGCTTCTCCCCCTAATGTGCAGTAATTAAGCACTCACTGTATACCAAGGAAGCTCTTTTTTTAATGGCCCTCCCTTCAAGGAGTTTATTGTCCAAGGTGAAAGATGACATGGACACAAATTGGTACATTCAATATCCCACAGAGGGATGTGGGTCCCCTCAGCAAAGACCCATGAGCAGAGGGCAGGACCAGAAGTACTTGCAGCAGAAGGTGATGCCTAGCTTGGTGTTTTCCTCTGAACTTCACAGAAACCAAATACTACGAATATTTCAACATACACAGTAGAAGAGAGAGGAGGGACGGTATGTGAAACTGGAAATGGATGTGAGTCTTCAAGAAAGCTAAAGATTGTAAGAGGCAGAGATGATGGGGGAGAGCCCACCACACCTGAAGGCAAGGCTCGATGGAACACCACATGTTGGGAAGGGCAGGGAAGGCACAACACCTGGACCAGTGAGTAGATGGACGGGAGCACTGCCTCGGAGGGAACAACAGGAAGAGCCCCGGCTGGGAAGAGCCAGGAGGGCCTTAATACATGCTCATTGAATTGGTTGGAGCCAGAACAGATCCTCTGAATCCTCCCTACATTCCACTTGAGAACATGCATTCATGCCAACATTTAGGAAAAATGTTCTGCAGATGAATCAAGCTTCAGTGTATTTAGGTGCACCCCCTGAGGGGTTCTTAGAGTCTCCCCCAAAATTATTGAGGTGGAAAGAGAGCTTTCCTGGAACTTGGGCAAAATGGACTGGAGGATCAATCGGGTCTGCTGTTGTGTTTGTCCTTCATGACACAACAGACAATGATGCCACGACTTGCAGTGACTTTGATTTAAGGGAGGGAGGGCTGCGCAAGGTCCCCAGCCTCACTTTCCCTTCCAAAGCCCTCTGGGTTCAGTGAGCAGATATTCATCTGGATGACTGGAGATGGCCCAGGATGCAATGGGAGACCCTGCCTAGCTTTTTTAGGCTACGATCTTTTCAGGTTCTCCCTTTTCTTTCCTTTTCTTTCTTCCTTCCTTCCTTTCTTTCTTTCTTTCTTTCTTTGTTTGTTTCTTTCTTTCTTTCCTTCTTCTCTCTCTCTCTGTCTCTCTCTCTATCTGTCTCTCTGTCTCTGTCTCTCTGTTTCTCTGTCTCTCTCTGTCTCTCTCTCTGTCTCTCTCTCTCTGTCTCTCTCTCTTTCTATCAGCTCTGCTACTTGTCAATGCTACTTGTCCCTTCTCTGAGACATCAGTGGATCCCTTTGTTACTGAGACCTTCAAACTCAATGATCTTTGTGGCCCCCTTTCAGCCCTAACATTGTTTGCCTCCATGTTCTAAAGTCATTTGGAGGATCTGTAGCTCATTCCATAGGAGGAGTGGCTGATAGATCTGGGAATGCTGTCTCTGGAGAGAAGAATGCTCAAGAGGGTAGTAGAGGTGCCTGCCTATATCTGAAGGGCTGCCATATATAAAAGAGAAGTGTTTTGCTTTTGGTTTGCTTCTGAGGACATATCTGGGAACCATGGCAAGAGATGTGACTCAGGTAGATTGCTGTTGTCTATAAGGAAAGACTATTAACAGTCAGAGCTGCTGAAAAGTGGCCTGGAGGAGAGGTCTGGGATGGGGGGGGGGGAGTCTGCCTCTCTGGAAGCCCTCATGCAGATGGTGGATGATCCCTTGCCATGTCTGTTGGAGACAGGAGTTTGTACAGGTGTGGACTGGATTAGATGGCCACTGGGGTCCTTTCCAAGCCCAAGAATTTCTTTCCTCTAGCTCTGAAATTCTGTCCCAGGCTCCCTTCTTCTACCTGCATTCAGTGCATGGTGCTGGAGCTAGAAGGGAGGTCTAGCCCAACCTCCTCGTTTTACAAGGTCTAGGGAGGAAAAGTGACTTGTTCAGAATTGTCCAGGTATTAAATCTATATCGTTCTGTTTCAGTTTCCCTTCTACTGTCCATTCTGATTCCACAGTCTGTGAGCAGAAGTGGTCACTGTACATCCAAGATCTTTTTCTGTAACTCTCCATTTCCCACCTCCCTGTCTTTGCACAGGTCATTTCCCATGCCTCAAATGCACTCCTTCCTGATCTCTGTCTTATAGAGCTCCTCTCTTCCTTTAAGACTCAGCTCAAGCACCAGCCTCTTCGTGAAGCCCCCTCCCCATAGCCAACACCTGCCCTTCCTCCCACCTACCCTATACATTGTTGTATTTCTTCATCTTCTACCTACACTCTGTATCATTGGGGTTTCTTTCCTCCACAAACATTCTTTGGACTTGTATCCCCAGCAGTGGTCAGCACAGTGACTGTGTAGACACATAGTAGGTATATATATGTAGTAGGTAACATGTACCCTTTGATTCTTTGATTCTTACATCTTCAGCTGTGTTGTTTACACTACAGGTCTTAAGGATTTCTGCTATTGGATGTGTAGAGGACAGGGTGGTGAATCCTCTGGCCCTCTGAAATTCCTCTGCATTTATCTATCTCTGTTAACAATGTTTTTATTGCTGTCTGGGTCCCATTCCTGGGATGCCCTCCCTCCTCCTCTCTGCCTCCTGCCTTCCCAGCTTCCATGATGTCCCACCGAAAACCTCACCTTCTGCCGGAAGCCTCTCCTGATCCCACCTCATTCCAGTGCCTTCATTCTCTTGGTTATTTCCAATCCATCCTGGATATGATCTCTGTTGTTCATAGTTGTCTACATGTTGCCTCCCCCATAACAAAGTGAACTCCCCCAGAGCAGCCTTCCTTTATATTCCAAACTACATGTAAGGTATGCAGTAAGGGCTTAATAAATGCTCTTTGACTTGTAGTCTAGACCCATGCCAGGATATACTCTTCCGAAACCACCTCCTTTTAATCACGCCCTTTTATGGATGAAGAGCCTTAATGTTCAGGGAAGAGAAATGACCCATCAGAAGATCAGAAGAGAGGTGGCTAGGTGGCGCAGTGAATAGAGCACCGGCCCTGGAGTCAGGAGAACCTGAGTTCAAATCCGGCCTCAGACACTTAACACAAAAACTGGCCGTGTGACCTTGGGCAAGTCACTTAACCCCAACTGCCGTCTAAAAAAATTTTTTTTAAAAATTAAAAAAAAAAGATCAGAAAATCTGGAGTTGAAAGTGACTTGAGAGGCCATCTAGTACAGCCCTATCATTTGGCAGATGGGGAAACTGAGGGTCAGAGAGGGGAAGTACCTTGCCCAAAATCACACGGTAGTAAATGGAAAAGATGGGATTTCAACCCATATGTTCTGACCCAAATGAGGTTCTTTTCACTGTATCACACTGTTTCCAACCCATCTCATAAGTGGTGGATTCAAACTTGAACTAAGGTCCTCTGTCCTCAAGGTCAGAGTACTTTTCCTTGCACTATGAGGACATGGCTAAAGCTGAAAGTATGTGGGACTCCAGGAGCTTCTCCCCTAGCCTTCTACTTCAGAGCTTCCCAGGAGGCTCCCCCTAATTTAATGAACCAACAGAAATAAGGGTAAAGGAGACATCAACATATCAAGCAAGGTGACCTGGGAAATGGTGGTGTCCCCTGTCAGGAAGCTAGCAAAAGCTGAAGGGCCTCCACATGCCTGTCATTCATCACTGCAGGAACAACTCAGATATGTTAGTATAGGAATGCAATAGGTGGGAACCCCAAAAGGGGGAAATGGTACTCACTACACACCTCAACGAAGCTCTAACTGCCCCTCCCTAGTTACACCTCTAGCAATGAAAACATGACTGAAGGGACCAGAAGACATGAGGTCCATGGGCACAGTCTGTAACTGTGAGAACCATAGAGCTATGAGTGGCCTGTTTCCTGGGCATGCCCAAGATCTGAGGTGGCAGCTAAAACCTTCCCCCATTGGCTGCTCCTAGCACCAGCTCTCAGGGTAACAAAGACTGGGGCATCCAGCTGGAGCGTAGTGGGGAGGGCCCGAGTTGACAGCAATGCTCCCACACCCCAACATGGGCTGCCTCACACTTGAACCCAGGCATCTTCCCTTTGATGACAGACAAAATAATTGATGCTGCTCTTCTCTGTCAACCAGCTTCCCCTTTCCAAATGAATTACACCAACAAGGCTACAAAATTCACATTTAATTTTGCTTCTCTGCGTTTTACCCCATGCCAGGCCCCCTTTCTGCCTGATTAACAGCCTTCCTGACACTCTGGGATGAAGAGATGGGTCCACATGCTCAGAGTCTGTATTCTGTTCAAATAGAATCCTAGCATGTCAGAGCTGGAGGAAGCTGTGGGACATAGGACACGGAATGTGCGAAAGAGAGGGGACCTTCCAACCTAGAACATCAGATCTAGATATAGAACATAAAACATAGAACGTTAGAAGTGGGCGAGACCTCACAGCAAGGAATAGGGAACAGAGTGAAGAGGTGCCTTAAAACAGAGGGGAGAAGGTCAGAGCTGGGAGATGCCTTATGGAGAGTGGGTCAGAACCTGGAGGGCTCTGAAACAGGGAACGTCTGAGCTGGGAAGAAAATAGAAAATAGGACACAGAATGTCAGAGTTGGGTAGGACCTTTGAATACAGAAGGCTAGAACAGAAAGAGCCTGTAGAACAGAGAACAGAGAAGGGCAGAGCTAGAAGGAACTTTACAATACAAAATGCCAGAAATGTGCATGCAGTGCCTTCAAATGCAGACCAACAGGCCTGTGGAGGAGCTTAAGAACACAGACTGTCAGAGCTCTGAAGGGGCATACACAGAGTCCACAAAATAGGAGTTCAGAACCACAGAGGACCACAGAACTCAGAACACACAACATGAGGGCTGCGAGGGACTTTAGAGCTTAGAACACAATGGTGAAGCAGAGAAGGATGTTAGAACGTCATAGCTAGGAAGGACAGTAGACTATGGACAGGAAGATGGGGTGAGGGACCACAAAAGAGAGAGCGTTAGTTGAGAGATTCTCTCATCTGGCTCTCCTCACTTCAAGCATAAAAATAAGAGGTGAGACCACTCCAAGGTCACAGAACTTGGTTGCTTAGACCAACCCTCAGGTCTCCTCTCTTGGAGGCCAGAGCTTTCTCTGTGACTCTGCAGTGCCTAGGAAGAAAACTACCTATAGAAAGCATCTGTACAATAGGCAGTTTGTAGGGTGCCCTATGGCTTTATGAAATGCTTATTTATATTCCAAATCCTTGGGACCACTCATTGAGGGCTGGGATATCTGAGCTCCCAAAGGTAGAGTCCTCCTCTCTTTGGTGAAGTCACACAACTAGTGAGGACTGGAGGCAGGATTGGAACCCAGCTCTCCAGAATCCAAACTCAGCACTCTGTCTGCTACACTAAATTCACAGCAATCCCATACCCCTCTCCGCAGGTGAACCCCTTTGAGCTTCCCAGCAGTCTCAGTTACTTTTATCCCCCTCCCCAGTCTAAATGCCTCTCAAACATCTAAGCAATACCCAGCCTAGTTTTACTCCAGCCTGTCTTGTAATAAGGGATAATTCTGTTCCCAGAGGGGCCTCCCCAAGAAGCTGGAACCACGGTTAACAAAGGCTATTAATCAATTGAGTCTGTTGTGATTAGATAATTAATATAAGGAAAGGCACTTGACAAAAAGGATAGATTTTAAATTTTTAATGATGTATAGTGAATTAGCGGGTGGAATTCTAATGAGGAGCTCAGCTCCCTACTGGCCCCATTTACTGATAACTAGGCAAGTCTGGCCTCCTGTGGTTTGGTCGGCCTTCTGACAGGATGGTGGATACATTCAGGAGAGGAAAGAAGCCAGACAGAGGAGTGGGGACCAGGTAGGTAGCCTGGGATCCAGCATCAAGTAAGCTTTGTGATGTCTTTAAGTTTCTTAACCTAGCTGACCCCCAGTTTTCTCCCAAATAATTAAAAAACTGCGTCAGTTCGAATCTGAACTCTGTGCTTACTAGCTGGTTAATGGGAAGTTAACTTCCTGAGGGCAGGGACTTTCTCAGTTGTGTCTCAGTACATCTAGTACTCAGGGCACCACCTGAAACATAGTAGCTTAAGAAATGCTTGGGGATTGAGTGATTAATTCCATCTTTTTGGACCTCGGGTTTTCCCCTGTAAAATGATGGATTTGGACCAGTTTGGGGATTCTCAACTTTTTTGTGTGTTACAGACTCTTTTGTAATCCCTAAAGAAGTCTATGGTCCCCTTAAAAATTGTGTTTTTAAATGCCCCCAGCAAAATACATAGGATTACAAAAGAATGCAATTGGATTGAAATACATATGCAAATATATTTGTAAAATAAGTTCACCACCCCCAATTTAAGAGCCCTGGACAATCTCTAAGGCTGATTTTTCCTCAAATCTGATTTTCAAGAATATTCATAACCACTGGGACTCAGTAAGAAAAGGAAAGTTACCCAAGTCTCCTTACCAACCATGCACTGGAAAGTTGGATTCAATGCCATATCTCCTCACATCCTCAAAGAATCGCTCAACCAAGGACCTTCCCTGGGCACGTAGACACTGATGCTCAGTACCCTTCTTCTCAAAGATGTTGACTAATCCCAGCTTCTTCATTAGGGAGGGGTTCATATTATTACTTAAGTTCTCAGGCAAGGTAGGCATTTCCCAGGCCAACTTTCCTTTTACTAAAGGGCTACTTCCAATACATTACCTTCTAATGTATAATGATAACTTACAATTATAAAAATCTCATTTACTGCCCCAATGTAAGAGATAATATAACTGTCCAGCAGGTGCATGGAGCTTGGTAGGAGCCCCCCATTTTCAGTGGAAAAATAAAAAGCCCCCTAGGCTTTTGATTGACCAAAGCTGAATATGACAAAGGCTAACGTGACAATCTGGGGTCTCTTGATTATCAATCACCAATTTTATTGCTTTTGTTCTCAATTTTGACATTAATTTCTACTTCATCTGGGCCTGTCTCTCCTAACCCACACTCCTCCTCATGCCCTTGAATAGTTTACAGAGAATTCAGTCAGTATCTCATTGGACTGCAGGATCCTAGACACTAAAATGGGAGCGCCATAGAGATCATCTAGTCCTGGGGCTCCCAGAAGGTGGAAGACACCTTGGTATCAAGGTCTAGAAAGGACAAGGACGGCAGACGTGTGTGTAGCCCAAAGACCAGAAGGAAGGAGGGGGATGCACCGGACCATCGGGGGAGCTAAGAGAGCAGGAAAGATAGTGACGGAAGGGCAGACAATGCCTAGTGATGCTATCTGTGACTATATCTGCTGGCTTTTAAGAGATTTTTTCAGGCATTTTTCAATCGTGTCTGACTCTGTGACCCTATTTAGGATTTTCTTGGCGGAGAAACTGAAGCAGTTTGCCATTTCCTTCTCCAACTCATTTCACAGATGAGGAAACTGAGGAAAATAGGCTTAAGTGACTTACCCAGGGTCACACAGCTAGTAAGTGTCTGAGACCAGATTTGAACTCTGGAAGATGAGTCTTCCTGACTCCAGGTTAGGCTCTCTATTCATTGTGCGACCTAGAATAACTTATCACAAATGTGGCAGGATTGGCTATAGGGTGCAGGGCAAGTATTAGAGTCCAGAAGATGGGAATTTAAATTGTGCCACCACCAACCAGCCAAGAATGAGGAAGCACTTAAAGTCTTTGCACCTCAGATACCTTGTTAAGACTCAGCAGATCCTACCTTGAGTAAGTCATAGTTCCTCACCGGGCCTTGTCTCTAGAATGTCATGCTCTCACCTCCATTTCTCTTTGGATGCCAGTGATTGGGGCCCCGGAGGATACAGGATAGGGACCATTATCTCCAACCTAGAGAAGAGGAGACAGAATGTTTTGGCCATGGTCAGAAAGCTGTGACTTTTATGATAAGAGTTGCTCGCTCCAAGGCCAAAGCATGGGGGGATCTGCTACCCACTTTCTGTTGCCTTTGAGCTTGATGGCTAAATATTGAGCTAAGGTCCCAGGAGGGCAGCAAGCCTGCCAGGATCATTCCATTCATTCACCAATACTGGTCTGTCTACACTGAAAATGATTCATTTTTCCCAGAAAATATTGCCTTTGACTTAGGCATCTTCTTCGTCCCCCTATCTTCTAGGCATACACATATACACACACACACAATGACCAAAAATGAGTGATTCCTTAACCTAGCAGAGACATTTCCTGAATCTAAGAAAGGACTCAAATGTACTGGAAAAACCAGTGGTCTGAGATAGGGCCTCTAGTGTTGTCCCTTAATGACTGTGTGACCTTGAAAAAAATCCTAAAAAAGCTACTAATTGTCCTCATCTCAGAAATAAGAGTGGTGGACTACATTAGGAGTGGTTAATCTAGGGTTCACAGTTTGTTGAGAAACCACAAGGGATCCATAACCATAGATGGGAAAAGAATTGCTTAACCATTTTTACCAATCACTAACTGAAATTTAGTCATTCTTTCAACTATGAATTTAAAAACAAAATATGATTATGAGATGGTATGTATAAGCTTCCTCACACTCTCAAAGGGGTCCCACTCAGGGGTATCCTGGGAAATGTTGAACAAATTTTGTCTCTAAAAATATCTATGTATGTATGCGTGTATACACACAAACACACGCTGCACACGCAACACACTTCTCAGGTTAAGCTTCACTGCTTTTTTTCTCCATTACTTTTATAAGTCTAGACAATCAAACACCAAGCCCTGATTGTAGCTTGCTGATTTCCCAGTTCTAAATATTTAAACTAACAATGTCAGTTGGCTCTCATGCGCTAATGCAAGTTAGCTCCAGCACACTTCTAGGTCCACGATCCAAAAAAGGTACAAAAATCTCTGGGAGAGAAGATCTGCTTGGTTCCTTCCCATTCTAAATCCTAAGATCTAAGGAGATCTTGGCTGTAAATCTTTTTCATTTACTAAATTCTAGTTTTGTGAGGGGTTGTTACTAGTTTTATCATTTTCACTTTCTTATCTTTTTTTGATAAAGTTTAGATAAAAAACTGTCCTGAGACAAGATACTACATTATCATTGTTCTTTTATGTTTTATGAATCACATGTTGTCGCTCGAGCTCCACTTTCCAAAAGGGCCGATGACACCGTGGGGTGATGTCATGACTCATGGGTGAATTGGATTTAAGTGAGGCAGAAATCCTCGGCCTCACTCTCTTCTCTGGAGTCGTCACAGTCTAGCAGCAGGACAAAAGTCAAGATGACTGCCCATGGCTTGTGATGGAGCAGATGACCTTGGATTTTGAAGTCTGACCATTCTCTAACCTGTCCACAGCATCTGCATCCACCGCCATCATGGCTGGTGAAGCAAATTGTTCTTCTCCACCCATTATCCTAGACCAGTGGTTCTCAACCTTCCCAATGCCACGATTCTTTAATACAGTTCCTCATGTTGTGGTGACCTGCAACCATAAAATTATTTTCGTTGCTACTTCATAACTGTAATTTTGCTACTGTTATGAATCTATCTGATATGCAGGATGTGTTTTCATTGTTATAAACTGAACATAACCCACAGGTTGAGAACCCCTGTCCTAGATGAAATCTTCACGTGCTTGGGGTAAACGCCTCCTAACTCACCAGTGGGTTTGAGGCCTGTCAGTTACCTTCAGCCTGGTTTAGCCCATCTGCCAAGATGGTTTTACCAAGATGTGGTCACTGGGCACACTACAGCTTCTTGGAGCCACAGGTAAGAGTTGGGTGGCAGGTGGACGGCAAAGGTGGATGAGTAACCCTGAAAAAGCCTTGGAAGCCCCAGAGGTTCTAGTCCTCCCTGAATGTCCCATACACCCCTAGGTGGTACAGTGGATAGAGTATGGGCCTGGAGTCAGAAAAATCTGAATTCAAATCCAGTCTCAGACACTTACTCATTGTGTGATCCTAGGCAAGTCACTTAACCCTATTTGCCTCAGTTTCCTTTTCTTTCAAACAAGCTGGAGAAGGAAATAGCAAACCACTCCAGTATCTCTGCCAGGAAAACCCCAGATGGGGTCACAAAGAGTTGGGTGTGACTGTAATAACAAGAGAGGTTTCATTTATCTCTAAAATTCTATGGGTTTGTGTGTAGTTACAGAAAATACGGGCAGCTCAGTGGTGCAGTGAATAGAGCACCAGCCCTGAAGTCAGGAGGACCTGAGTTCAAATCCAGTCTCAGACACTTGGCACATTTACCAGCTGTGTGACCTTGGGCAAGCCACTTAAGCCCAATTGCCCTGCCTTCCCCCACCTCCAAAAAAAAAGATGCTTTTTGTAGTCTAATGAAAAGCATTGGGTCATAAGTTTATCTTCTCAAAGCCATTAGTATTATGGTTGTTGTCATTAACATTGTCTTTATCACTGCTGTTCTGTGGTAAAAAAAAGAAGTGAATCCATGGCCCGACACCTAGAGGTGAGTCTGGCTGGGTGCCACCCCCCTATGTGACCTTGGGCAAGTTCCTTCCCTTCCCTGGGTCTCAGTGTGTTCATGTGGAAAATGAGGGTAGCAAGGTATGAACATGTCACTGGGTCTTGTGAAAAAAGTCCTTTATAAACCTTGGCATTCTATACAAATGTAGCAAGGTCCATCCAGGGAAGGAGAAGTGCCTGTTGAGCCCTCCCACTGGTACATTGGCACCTTGGGATACTTAGTAAAGCAATCAGTGTAAGGTCCCAGGATGCCCTCCATGGAGGTCTCATGGGACCAGGTGGATAAAGGACAAACAATGCAAAAAGGTAGTCTGTGGCAGTGGTGGGGAGTTCAAACAGAAGGAAAGTCTAGATCATAATAATACCGTGTCACTGCTAGAAAATATTACTCTTCTCCATAGTCACTACAAGGGGAAAGTTAACTAATGCTAAGGTATAACATGAGACAGGATGAGGGAGGGATGGTTTTTATGGAAAATTTTATAAGCCTACATACGTGTCATTCCAGAAAATTCTGCTCTCCATTGGTATATAAAAATTCAGTGATAAATCAAATTGGGCGCATTACAGAGATGATGCTGCCTACGGAAAGTGAACAAATGCCCCCCCATCGGCCAGCCTTCCCAAAGGGTCTCCTGGGTCCAGGGCATGGAACTTGGCAATGGAGGAGCTAGAGATGTGAACAAGTCATGCTTTCTGCTCTCCAGGAGCTAATATCCTCATCAGGGAGACAAGACAGGGGCACAAAACAGCGAGGAAGTAGGCAAAGCCTACGTCCCATTTATTTCCTATGGTAGGGCATGGACCTGTGTTTACTAACTCTGAGACTCGTCTCCATGCCCAACTCCACAATAATGGCATTAAATATTAATAATAATAGCAACTGTTACTGCTATTATTACTAATGACAATAGTATCAATGTCATTATTACCAATCATGGTGGTAACAGAACTAATAATAATAAAGAAAGGCTCATATTTCAGTAAGGATTTATCATTTGCAAAGCATTTTCTCCTCTTGCTGCTCAAAGCTTAGAGCTGAAGTCCCCACTTTACAGAAGAGAAAACTAAGAGATATAAAAAGAATTTCTTATCCAAGTCAAGCAGCTCACAAGGAGGAGAAGGATTAAGCTCAAGCTGCTTGACTCCAAGTTCAATTCTTTGCTTATTGTATCTCATTAACAGTGAAACCAGTTGGAAAATTAGCTGAAGGAAGGCAACGTTGTAAACTGTCCTCAGCAAGCATCTCTTCCTAAGACAAATAGGATTCAGGCACCACTGAGCTCGTGGGGGTTGGTTCACTCTTCCAGCATGGGCTGCACCCAAAGGGAGTGAGGGTAGGATGGTCAAGCTTGCTAAAAGTTAGGGACCCCTGATAAATCAACTATGGAAGCTTCCATTATGGCTAGAAGGACATGAGAGGTCACTTAGCAATCTGAAACCCAGGGAAGGGAAGGGCACAGGGAGAAGGAGCAGCAGCACAGTTTGGGACTCCAGACCTGGGACTTACTGTCCATCATCCATCTCCCAATAGATCCATCTCCTGTCAGACTGTCCCAGGGTTTATGAGGTTTTTCAGAATTCTTCTCCTGTCTCTTACCCTTTTCAAAACCTGTTTTCTCATCACTGAAAGGAGGATAATAATCCCTGTAGAACTTAGCCCACAGGGTTGTTTAGAGAAGAGAATCAGAGAGCTCATACCAGGCACTCTGTAAACCCTCAAGTAGGGAGACAGGCTCAGCCCTCCGAAGACCTGGGTTCATTTCCCATCTCTGACACTTAATACCTATAGGATCCTAGACATCTTCCTGTGCCTCTTCTTCCTCTGCATCTCTAAACGAGAGAGTTGAACAAGTTCAAGGATTCATAACCTTTTTGTATGGAATGCCTAGTGAAACCCTTCTTAGAATCATGTTTTTAAATACATAAAATACACAGGATTACAAAGGAAGTCAGTTAAAGTGAAATGTGGTTATCATATATTAAATTTTTAAAGTTCACAGACTGCAGGTGAAGAGCCCCTGCGACCATCCAGGGTCCCTGAGCTCCCTTCTGGCTCTGGATCAATGATCTCCAAATCTGGGTGAATGTTGGAAATGATGGTGATGTACCCATCAATGATCATCAGGAAGGGGCATGAACAATGTCAGTTCAAGTCCTCTCTCCAGGAGGCACAGCTCCAAGTACAATGCCAGACAATGCCCAGTCGAGACTGAACTATCAGGGCCTGTGGGCAATGCCACCCAAGAGCGGGAAATGCTTGTATTTTGATCAGCTGAGAGCAATCTTTTTTGCAAAGAGGCTCTTACAGGATACAAAGAACCTTAGTGGACATGATCTTATGAAGAGAACCTTTTTACAAATTCCTCTTTTTAGACACACCAGAAAAGGTGCTGGTTCTAACCCAGTAGATATGAGTTCAGATCCTTCCACCATTTATAATGTGTGACACCTTAGGCAAGTCACTTTCCCCACTCTAGGTCCCAATGTCCTCACCTATAAGCTGGAGATGGGAGGAGGAGATGGGCAAAGACTCCCTCTGGCAGTCTAAAAATAATTATCTTTAAGTATGAATATCCCTTGTAAATGTTTAAAAAATTATAAACAGATCTCTCCACATGAAAGCAGTTGTATTCTTGAAAATTCTTTGATTCATAATTTAAAAAGAAGGGATGACAGATTAATTCAGTAATGCTTTTAAATGAATGTGTAATTTATTAATCAAATATATTATTAGGCATGTACATACACGTGAAAAATAGTCATACAGCCATAAGAGATAGTATCTACTTCACCTACAAGGGATATTGCCTGGGCAAAGGGCTCCTGGCCATGACTCCATGACCCACCACCTGGAAGCCCTTTGACAGCATCATCCCTGCAATCCCTTTCAGCTCTGACATGTTGTATGATGTCCTAAACATCTTCCCAAATTGAATTTTTTTATCTTTTAGGTCCCTTCCAACTGTGAATTTCTCTTGTTTATCTTCTAAGGTCCTTCTTTGACCTGACTTTCTGTTAAATTCTAAAATTCCTCCCAACCTAAAGTAGGATAATGTGAACCAGCATCAGCCATATGTTCCAGAACCTGGCCCATTTTGACTTTGGTGTACCTCAGTTTAGAAAGGTAACAATACTTGCTGACATTTACCAAACACTTAAACAAAATTCAATGGACTAAAATTTATTTTCTCTTCCTTCTACCCTACCTGACACCCATACTCCAGAAAAGAAAAAGAAAATATTTGTAATGAATGGACATGTCTAACAAAAACAAATTCCTATGTTGGCCATGTCCCAAAATGGTTGTCTCCTTGTGCACTGAGTTCATCATCTTTCTCTTAGGAAATGGGGAACATTGTTCATCTTTTGGAATGATGAAGTCCACTGCATTCTTCAGCATTCTTAAGCCATCCAAAGCCAGTCATTTTTGCAATTATTGTTATTGTCTTAAATTGTTCTCCTGTTTCTGCTCACTTTCTTTTGCATCAGTTCATGCAAGTTCTTCCCAGGTTTCTCTGCAATCATCCCCTTATCCTTTCATACCACAATTCATTCAACACTTTAGAAGGACTTCACACACATTATACTATTTCCTCCCTACAACAGCCTTGTGAAGTCATCAAGGACTGGTTTCTAACCCCAGAGACAGGATATCTTGTTCAAAACTTCAAAACTGTCATTGTTACAAACTGAATTCAACCCCAGTTCTCTTGACTCTAAACTCAAGAGTGTTCTACTTCCCATGTATCTGAGCTGCTTCCCCAAGGTAAGCAACAAGGGAAGGTGAGCATCTTGTCACCCTATCAAGTGAAGTCACTGAGAAATCACCTAGTTAGGACTCTAGCAAAAATGAAAATCTGTGTCTCATATTAGGATGTATTCGTGCTCTTAGGACATCTTGACCATTTTCTTTGCCTGATTTTCTTTTTCCTGAATTTCTTGACAGGGCAGAACTGAGTCTCTTTCCACTGATAGTTATTGTCCAGTCTGGGTTTCTCTGTCCCAAACAGCCGAACTGACCCCTCACTCTTTATCTGCTCACTTTCTTCATCCCTCCACCTTATGGGTCTTCTGAATGAGGGGGTCCTAGCTTCCTGGATGCTACTTGTGCTTCCCCAAAATAGAGGGAAAACCAGTCACAGCAGAGGACCCTTGGTGAGAAGCAGCTTCTACTGAAGTGTCAACTTCAAAGGCTCAGGACCGGAATTCTAAAAGGCTCTTCCTGCTGTAGGTCTGGGACCTAGAGGGAAACCTCATTTTATCTCTGGATAATAGAGTCATTCCTGTCTGGACATTTGGACATTATCCATTGGAAGATGGATGCTAGCAATATAATTCAATGGAGTTCAGACAGAGGAGAAGTAAGGACCTGGGCTTCCAATCCCAGATCAGTAAATGACTTGGTGTCTGACCTTAGAACCCACCTAGCTTCTCTTGAGACTTCCCCTGACAAGTGATCACCCAGCCTAGACTTGAATAAGTAGAACCCACCACTTTGGTGAGGGTGATCTCACAACCCACTGAAACAGTTCATTGCCTCTTGGAACAGCTCAAATTGTTAGAAAGTGCTTCTCAATGTAATGGGGAACTGACCAATAAGAATCCCATCCTGGGAACATGAACAAAGATGTCAGTCTGATTCTGGAAGTCTGTGACAATGCGGAATGAAGGGCAAATGAATAGGTATTACATGACTGTCTATTTATTCACCATGTGGTAAAGAAAAGACTTTTCATTCACTATTGAACCAGAACTGAGTGCATTTGCAAAAGGCAACAGTTTCCCAAAGGAACATCTTTCTTTCCAGGGTAGAGAAAGCCAAGAGGTTCTGTGGCCATGCTGGTGAGGGATGCCCTCCCACCCAAGGTCAACCTCGATGGAAAATAAGGTGACAATGTTTCATAAGTTATCTTGGTTCTTTCCTGCTTGGGGTGGAGGAGGATTGGAGACAATGTAAGATGCAAAAATGTGAGAGCCAGAAGAGCTGCCCAGCAAGCAGAGCTGCCATGGTGCTGCGAAGCAACCTTCTCAACCCAGGCTAGCAGCACGTCCTGAAAGCAGGACAGCAACTCACTTTTTCCCACGTTGTGCCTAGAAATTAATTGGGGCAGGGCCAAAGCTTTGTAGCACCTTCTTGAAGTTAGAGCCCAATCCCCAGGGAACAATGAGCCCCCTGGTTATAGGGGGATATCTTCGAACTTCTATTCTTGCAGTAGTTTCTCTGTAAATATCCCTTTATAAAAGTTAATTATGTTAATTGGTTCTTCACCATAAAGGAGAAACCAATAGGTTAAATTGATAGTAGGGTGCTAACTACTGGCATCAAAGATGTTGAGATAATAGCTGGAATTGGATCCAGTAGGGAGCATGGCAGAATAAGAGTTCGAACTGACAGCATTAGAAAAATCTGAGAGCCCCTGGGGGAGCTCTAGAACCCTAAGGGAATATGGAGCAGAAGAATCACTCTAGACCTGAGCACCTGACCAGTAGTGGTGGGAGCTGAGAGAGGAAGTTCAGAGCAGTGGAGAAAATGACATCAAACCTAAATTTGTCTCTTTGTAACTTTCTACCACTGCTCCTAGTTCTGTCCCCTGAAGTTAAACAGACTCTCCCAAATGATGAACCTTTCAACATTGGGATACAGCTCTCCTGTCCCCTCTCACATTCTTTATCCAAGTTAAATAGACCCAGTTCCTCCAACCTGTCCTCACAAGGCATGGGTTTAAGGACCTCGGCCATCCTGCTTGTTCTCCCTGGACCCTTGTGCTCATCTCAGTGCCCTTCACCCACACTAAAATGTAGCCCCAAAGTGCATGTGCTCTAACCATGAGAGAAGACAGCAGGAGGATGTCTCACTGCATCCTGGGCATTGGTCTCTCTTAATACATCCCATTGTCACAGTAGCATTTCTGCCTGCCATACCAGACTATTCATAGGAGCTGCTTCATTGTTCAGTTATCTCAGTCAAGTATGACTCTCTGGGACCCCATTTGGGATTTTCTTTGCAGAGATACTGGAGTGGTTTGTCATTTACTTCTCCAGCTCATTTTACAATAAGCAAACTGAGGCAAATAAGATTAAGTGACCTGTCCATGGTCACACAGCTAGCAGAAGTCTGAGGCCAGATTTGAACTCAGGAAGATGAATCTTCCTGACTCTGAGACCAAGGTTCTATCCACAGCAGCACCATCTAGCTGCCCTTGGGACCTGAGAATAAAAATCATGGACTATCCATGCAGGAAAGATCATTGAGAGTAGTAAATGAAGTCCTAAACCTGGAGTCAGTAAGACATGCATTCAAATACCATCTCAGATCATGACTAGCTTTGTGACCCTGGACAGGTCATTTCACTTTCCTGGGCCTCAGTTTCCTCTTGTGTAAAAAGAGAGTTGGCCTGGATGACCTCTGGCTCTGAATCTATAATTCCATCATCATCCATCACATTTCCAATCTCTCATGCCCCTGTAAGTCCCCCATGCTCCTAACTTCCAAGTCATCTTAGACCATCACCATCTCCACTGGGCTCCCAAGGTCTATGAATTTCACCTCTGCAGCACATCTTGGACATGCCCCCTTCTCTCTCAGACACTGTCCCCAACCTAGTACATGCCCCCATCACCTGCATTATTGCTGTAGCTGCTGGAGAGGGGGGAGGGAGGCCCACATACCTCAAGTCTCTCTCCACATCAGTCCATCTTCCAATCAGACAACAAAATGATTTTCCTAAAACTCAGGTCTGACCATGTCAACCCACTGCACCCCTCAATAAACTCCAGTAGCTGCCTATGGCCTCCAGGAGCAAATACAAAATGCTCTGCTTGTCATTAAAAACCCTTCCTGAACAAGCCCCCTCCCACCTTTCCAGTCTTCTTTCACTTCACCCCTCCCCCCAACACATCTCCTTCAATCCCATGACACAAGCCTCCAGGCTGTTCCACAAAAAAAAAAGACCTCCCATCCCTCGCTCTGGGCTTTCTCTCTGTCTGCCCCTCCCCACTAACTCACCCTCATGTGCCTGGAATGCTCTCCCTCCTCTTCTCCACCTCCTGGCCTCTCTGGCTTCCTCCAAGTCCCAGTTGCAGTCCTACCTTTTGCAGGGAGCCTTTCCCAATCCCTCTTTCTTCTAACACCCTAACTTTCTCCATGATCCATCTTTGTATAGTGCTTCATGCCTCCTGGGCACTGAATTGAACTCCAGAGACTGTGAGAAAGATGTTGGGGACTGTGAACTTATGAGAGGAAAAGAAATACTGTTGATTAATAAACCTTACATTTGCTGGTAGCTTTGGAGGATGACTATATTATTCTTTACTTGGGCAGTTAATGGAAGAATGGACTGAGCTATGCCAAACCAGTTCATTTTCCTTGATGGGTTAAGCCAATGTATAACTAATTAAAACACAGAGCTTAATTAACTTCAAATGCCCATGCAGAGATTACAATCATAGACCCCTAGAAGGTTAGAACTTGAGAACACTCAGAGGCCATTTAGGCCAAGCCTGGCCTGAAGCACAGATCTTCTCATCCACAAAAGGTCATAGAGCCTCTGCTGGAAGAATCCAGGTAGGGGGAATTCAAGTCCATCAGGTCAGTTGATTGTGTAAGCACTCCTTGGGTAGCTGCCATTGTGAGGAAGGATTACCTTGCACTGAACTGAAATCTGACTCGCTATTCTTACAATATGTTGGACCTAGTCTGGCTTCCAAAGCAACCTCAGACTAGTTCCCCTCTGAATCCACACAACAGCCCTTCAGGGATCGGAAGCCAACAGTCTTGGGACACTCCATCCCTCTCACATTTGCACATGTGAGCCCTCTGCCCCCTACTTATACATCCCTAGTTACTTCAAACTATTTTCTGGTTTTAAAGATGAGGAAACTGAGGCTTAGCTGAAATGATCTTAGAAATCATGGAGTCCAACTGCTTCTTTGGACAAATGAAGATTCTAAAGCCAGGAAGGGGAAACACAGCCATTGGCAGCAGAATGAAGACCCCACCCCTCAAGTCTTTTGGATACAGATATACTGCTCCAAGACCTTCACCCCATGTATTCCAAAGGGGACCAGACTAGATGACACCCAATAAGGGCTCTGTCTAGCTCTCAAAACCACCAGTTCTGTGAGTCTATCCCCAAATGTCCTTGCTTATACAGCATTGTCAAATGAAAAGACTCCCCGCCTGGCCTTTGAAAATAATACCCATGATAACAATAAGATTTATAAAAGACTTTAAGGTTTACAAATGCCTTACAGATGTTGGTTCTCCATCCTCACAACAACCCTAGAATGTAGGAGTTGGGATTATACCCATGTAACAGATGAAAAGCTGATAAGTGGAGCATTTGAGGGACTCATCAGACATCGCTCTCTACTTAGTTTCTGAGGCCAAACTTGAACTCCTCTTCCTAATTTCAGGTTCATTGTTCTATTCATTGCACCACCCAGTTGCTAAGTAGTTGGTAATGGTTCAATGCCCACATGGGACTGGTATCTGGAAGAGAACCCTTAAGATTAAAGGATTAGTTCTGGGTCTTCTCAAAGACTGGACAAAGACAAACAAGATATGCCAATCAAATTAAGTGGGCATCAAGCTAGCAAAGAGAATTAATTAGGCCGGTGAATGACAGAGTCAAACCCAAAAGATTCTAGGTGTGCTACAGGGTTGAACTGAATCAAATGAAAGGGAAGTCAAGAGGAATAAATGCAGCCTTATACGTCAAAATAAAACTCAACCCCACAAGTATAAGATGGAATAGTAGATGGTAGAATCTAGGATAATGAAATCCAATAGGGATAAATGTAGAATCTTTTGGTTTTCTATAAAAAATTAATTTCCTAAGACCAAAGTTGGAGAAATATATTCAGAAAGCAGTTTGCCTAAGAAAGATCTGTGGAATGGGAGCTCAGTACAAGTCAGCGCAATGGTATAGATCGCCATAGATGCTAATGCAAACTTAGGCTACATTGAGAGAGGCATAGATTCAGCAAACAAACAGATTCCATGATGCTCTTCCCTGTTCAAACCATTTCTGGGTTATCATGTGCACTTCTTGGTGTTACAGTTTAGGATGGAAAATAATAAGCTGGAGAATGAACCAAGAAATGCACCCAAGATAATGAAATGCCTTAGGTATACATCAGGTGAGGATTGAACAGGTCCAAAGAAGTGAAGAGGTTTGGTCCAGAGAAGAGAAGATGGGGGAGGGGGGAGGGTGCAGTGAAATCTCAGAAAAAGAATCAAAGATCCCTTCCTAACAATTCGAGCTGTCCTAGAGTGCCTGGGCTGCCTTGGGAGATGGTAGGCACCCCTTCCTTGGAGGGCTGCCAGCAAATGCTGGATGACCATATGTTGAGGGCTAGATGACTGTGTGTTGGGGATGATGCAGGTTTGGGCTGAACTCTCAAATTCTGGAGTTAATCACCTATCCCCTGCTTCCTCCTTCCTTTTAGACAAGGGGTAACTGGGGCATGGGCATTCTGAATAAGAACCACTTGGGTCTGGCTGCACATCACCTGGACTTTCACCCAAAGTCTTCTTCTTCCTACCTTTGGGACCTTGGTGAGACATTTAAACTCTCTGGGCCTCTGGAAAATGAGAAATTTGGACTAGATGGCCTCTAAAGTTCCTCCCAATTCTAAACCTGCAATCCCAATCTTGGCCATGATCCTAGGAGCTTTCCCATGTAAACAAGAGAGAGATTCTGAGAAATAGGGAACGTAAGGAGGGAGATAGACAGAGGTAAACAGAGACACAGAGAAAGATAGTGACAGGGAGAGAGAGAAGGACAGAAACACACAGAAGTGGAGGAAGAGAGAGAGAAAGGGAGAGGAGAGGGAGACAGGAAGAAAAGAAAAGAAGGAAGTGAGGGTGGGTGGGAGGGAGGAAGGAGGAAGCGAAGGAAGGAAGCTGAAGGGGAGGGAAGCCAATATCTCAGAACACAGCATCTGTTTTTTGTTTTTTTAATTTTGGCTTCCTCATTTCTGCCTGCCCCTTCCTTCTTTCCATCCTTCTCCTTCTCTAGTGTCAGAGGCAGACTGTCAGTGAAAGAATGTGTAGAGAAGAGCATTCTCAAAAGGATCATGGAATGAGGCTGTGCTTTGGTTTGGTATATAAGAACAACAGGCTGGATTCAGAAGAGAAAGCTTCCCTGTGAATTTTCCTGTTCAAGAAAAAAGAAGAACCTTGAGTCAATTAAGCAGACTCTGAGAAAAATAATGGCCAGAAGGAAATACCAGGGGAGGAAACACATTGCGTAGACTTGGCTATGACGATTGTAGAAAATAACTTTCTTGAATCCAGGCTTCTAATTTCAGAAAAGTCACAGTTGGGAACCAGGGGAAGCTAGGAGGCAGGCTGCCTCCAACTGAGTCCCAAAGGGACCTTAACTAGAATAATGACAGCTCCCATTTTTACAGCACTTTGCAGTTGGAGGGCCTCTGCACAGATTATCCTCACAAGTACCTTGAGAAGGAGGGAGTGAAGGCACTGAGATTTATATTTGACAATTAAAGAAACTGAGGCACAAATGATTCTTTTGAGATCATACAACTAGAAAAAAGCAGACTCCAACCTGTTAGACCACTGTTCTCACCTTGAAATGAAGTTTCAAGTCAAAAAATATGTAAAATTAATTAGGATAATTATATCTACCATTTCAAGGTTTGTAAACATGTATATATACGTACAATATTGCATTATATAGGAAGGAAATGTGTGTATTTTGTGTATAGAAAACACACACATATATCTAGTGATTATATATAGTATATGTGCATTTATCAATATTTTTATCTACCATTAATCAGCCATCTCAGACTGGGGTATCTCAGAAAGCAAGACACAGATTTGGGAACAACCCAGGAGACCCAACTATTATTCCCACGTCAGATTATGGGGAGGAGTAAGTAGAAATAAATAAATGTGTGTGTGTGTGTGTGTGTGTGCATCCTGATTTCAGATACACCCCTGCAGGAATACAGCATAACACCAGCCACTTCCTGAACATGACCCCACTAGGCTCTGCCCCCTCCCACATCCTCTCTTGTACCTCATAATTCTCTTCATCTCCAAATTTTCTGATTCCTTGTCTTCCTTCAAGGCTGTTCCAGCGTCACCTCCTCCTTGAGACCTTCTCTGATTACTTGCACCCAAGTTTTCATTGTATTTGAAATCTTTATTTTTCGTTTGCATTATATTTATCTCTGCATATATTTCATCTCCCAATAGAATGTCAGCTCCTTGAGATCATGGACTGTTTCATTTTTTTGTCTTGAGGCCTTTCTCATTTAAAAATGATTAATTGATTAATTATTTGAATGATGGATTAGAATGGACCAGAGAACAATCAATGAGAAAATCTCTTTTTCCCATACAAGTCAATGACTCTCTAACTGTCTAAAGAATTACAAGGGAAACTGAGAATTAAGTGCCTCAACCCTGGAGTCACACATCTAGGGTAGGATACAAACTAGCCTTCCTAACTCCAAGGCAGATTGCCTAGCTGGCCACCATTCCACATGCCCACCTTGCCCATAGTAGGCGCAGAAAAAATATTTTTGTTGAATTGTACCTTCTCACTTCACCAAGGGCAGAGACTCTACCAGACATTAGCCAGAAAGGTTCCCTGAGAAACCTGGACAAATCAGAAACCTTTGTGTCTCAGTTCCCACCTCTGTAAATGGAGAGGGGAGGTAAGCTTAGACCATCACTAAGAGCCATTCTATGATTCTCTCACTTCTAGTTAGCCATCTCAGACTTGGGGGGGAGGGGAGAGAAAGCCAGGCGAGGATATGGAAACGATCCCAGGGGACTGGCCAGTTTCATTGCCATCGATTGTTCTTAAATCAGATGTCAAGAAATGTTCTGCCCCATTGTGTCCTAAACCAGAACTCCTGGTACTTACTAACATGAAAGGGAGCAACCAAGCATGGCAGGTCAAAATCAATGGAGAAGGAATCCAGGTTACAGCCACTGGAAAAATCAAGGGCAGATCCCAGAGAACCCTGAAGGGCAGCGCTCACCCTGCCCTTCAGTCCCAGCACCTTTCACAGGAGCTTGGAGGATGGAGATATTTGGCATAGCCTAACTCTCAGAGGGTGACAGCTTCTTCCAAGGTTTCATTACATGAGGGAGAGCCCACGGGCCAGAGTGCCTGGGCCAAGCTCTTCTGTTTCATGTTTGGGTGACTAGATGGATCAGCTCCCCATCCAAAGTGGAGAGATCACATGAGAACATAGCCATAAAGGCCTGAGTCAGTGACCAGGGCCCTTGGGCTTACGAGTCTATGAAGTAGTACTTTAAGGTCCATTATGTGGTATCTTACTGAAATCCGCCCCTATCCTTCTCTAAATAAATCAATATATGTGTGTGCCTGTGCATCCTGATTTCAGACACTCCCCTTCAGGAATACAGCGTCACACCAGCCCTTCCTGAACATGGCCCCAGCAAGCTCTGCCCCTCCCACGTCCCATCTTGCATTTCATAATTCTCTTCATCTCCAACTTTCTGGTTCTTTGTCTTCCTTCATGGCTGTTCCAGCGTCACCCTGTCCTTGAGGCTTTCTCTGATTACTCTCGCCCAAGTTGTCATTGTAATTGAAATCCTCTTTTATCTATGCATTCATTTCATCTCCCAATAGAATGTTACTTCCTTAAGATCATGGATGGCAGGTCTTCCCACAAGAAAATTTCCAAGATTCATGGCTCACTTATGCCCATGTCCTTGACCTAGTACACGCACGCATGTGCACACATACACACACACACGCATACACACACACACACACACACACATCAATTTCCAAGACAGAATCCAAGAATTGCTGAATGTCTAGTAGGGAGGGACCTGAGGAATCATCTTATCCAGCCTGGTGGCTGAACATAAATTCTCTCTACAACATTCCCAGATCATCATTGAGTTTTCACTCTAAAGCCTCCCACGAGGGGCTCCACCACCTCTTGGGGCAGCCCGTTCTGCTTCTGAACCTCTCTCCAGGTAGGAAGTGGTTTATGACCCCAGCCTAAAAGGCCCTCTCAGCCCCGCTCCCCTCCTCCTGGTTCTACTCTCTGCGGACAAGCAGGCCAAGGCTAATTGATCACTCTTTCCTATAGAGGCCTCTGAAGAGCAGCCAGCAGCACCCCCCTTCATGCTTTTGGTTTTCTTGACTGTTTTCTCTTTTCCAGAATAAATATCTTTATTTCAATCTATCCCCACAAGACGAGAACTCAGTGTCCTTCACAAGCCCTCCTTGGACACACCTCAGTTTCTCAAGATCTTTCCCAAGTTATCACTCCCAGAAATGAAGAATGTATTCTAGCTGTACTCTGACTAGGGCATGCAAAGACTGCTGTTTGTTTGTCCCTAGAAACTGTTCATCTTTGACTGCAGCCCAGGTTCTCATGAGCTTTTGAAAACTCCACATCATTGTAGGGCCCTGCAACTGGAGCCAGAAAGATTGTAAGTTCAAATGCTTCATGAAACCCTTGCTAGATGGGTGGTCCTGGGAAAGTCATTCAACCCATCTGTACCTCAGTTTCCCCATCTGATATGGAGGGGTTGACAATGGCTTCTGTGTTCCCTTCTAGCTCTTATCATCTGATGTGATCATAGGACATAATAAAATCTCAGATCTTTTCAGGTAAACCACAGAACTTCTTCCTGATCCCTCATTATCTCCCCCCCCCCTTCCACATTCACCTCCACAACTGGAAGCAATGCTTCTGCCTGCTACAGCCCCATCCATCCTCATAACACTCTGGTGCCATTAAATATGGATTCTCCAGTGTCCAACACTGGGTCTTACACACACCGTAGATGCCTAAGAAATATTTGGTGAGTGAGTGAGTGAATGAATGAATGAAAGAATGGATTCCATTTTGCAAGACAGATAGCTATTCACATTTCCCACAAGACAGTAAATGCCTTGCAGGCAGGAACCAAGTCCTTGGCATAATTTTATCTTCAACAGATCCAGCACAGGCCCTTCCCTCACACAGTATAGAGTTTCAAATTTTATTTGGATTTTCAGATCTACATTCTTTCCCTCACTCCACCCCTCCTCCAGCCATTGAGAAGACAAGGACTACAATAGTCATTTTACTTACAACATTAGCAAAACATCAAGCAAAAATGAAGCAAAAAAGTATAATCCAATCTGCACTCTAAGAATCCACTGCCCTCTCTCTGGAGGGGGAGAGCATTTTTCATCATGAGTCCTTTCAAGCTATGGTAGATCATTGTACTGATCAGAGTAACGAAGTCTTTTATACTTGATTATCATTACAATCTTACTGGGTAGAGTATTCTGGTTCTGCTCACATTGTTTTGCATAACTTCATGTAAGTCTTCCAGGTTTTTCTGAAATCATCCCTCTCATCATGTCCTTCAGCACAATAATATTCCATTACATTCATATACCGTAACACAACTACCCAGTTGATGGGCATCCTGTCAGTTTCCAATTCTTTTGAATTGCCCTTTGGGCATAGTTCCAAATTGTTCTCCAATTCACAACCCCACCAACAGTGCAGTGGGGGTGCCAATCATCCTACATCCCCTCCAGCATTTGTCCTTCATAGTGTATACTTCATAAATATGGAAGGAAGGAAAGAAGGGAGAAAGAGAAAGAGGAAACAAGCAATTATGGGAAAATTCAGTCACTTAGGCAGGCCTGAGATGAGCAGAAGGAAATTTGAAAACCCTCCCTTACCCCACTTTGAGTCATAGAGACCCTTCCATATGAGAATCAGTTGAATAACCTGGGGAATGCTTATCCTGAAGAAGAGAAGTCATGACAGCTACCTTTAAAGTGTGGTAGACAAGGAAATTCATGAGGACTGGATCCAAATCTTGTTTCTTGTTTTCATTCAGTAATTTCAGTTGTATCTAACTCTTCAAGACTACATCTGGGGCTTTCTTGGAAGAGATGTTGGAGGGGTTTTCTATTCCCTACTCCGATTCATTTTACAGATGAGGAAACTGAGCAAACACGGTGAAGTGACTCGCCCAGGGTCACACAGCTAGTAAGTGTCTGAGACTAGATTTGAACTTGGGAAGATGAGTCTTTCTGACTCCAGGCCTGACACTCCATCCACTGGGCCACCTAACTTTCCTCTCTTACCTTTTTCAAAATCAGGTGATTCACTTCTCTTCTCTGAGCCTCAGTTTCCTTCCCTGTAAAATGAGAAAAATGGATTATGGTACCTCTGCCAGACCCTCTAACTAGTCATGTCATGACCTACCATGTTCTTCCACTGTGCCCAGCCTGGACCAAGTGTTGAGGATGCCCATAACCAGAGCACAATCTTAGCACAGTAAGGAATTTTACAAATACCAACTCCAAAGCCCTCAATTTACCTAAGAAGAAAAATGAGACCAAAGGGAAAAAGACTTGCTGAGATGATCCAGTTACTAAGGGACAGAATTAGCATTCAACCAAGCCTTCTGACTCCCAAACCAGATCCCTTAGTGGAATATTTGACATACACTGATATTTAATCAATGTTTCTTGACTTTGGAAGATTTTTCAACTTGATAGAACTTGCAAAAGAGACTGTGCTTAGCACCCCTGGATCAAAACATCACATGCAAGAGCATGTGCATACACACACACACACACAGGGAGAGAGAGAGAGAGAGAGAGAGAGAGAGAGAGAGAGAGAGAGAGAGAGAGAGAGAGGAACAATAACTGGATCTCCTGAAGAGTATCAGAGACTGGAACTTGGAATCAAAGGACCAGGGCTTTAATCCCATTTCTAAGATTTATGCCCTGTACGACCCTGGATGAGGCTGATTTTGGTGGTCATGTTGTCAATGATGATGGTGGTAGTGGTGATATTGCTGCTGATGGTGATGCTGACAGAGGTGACTTTTAATAGGAATTAATGGGTTAATGTATACTGTTAATGGGTTTTATATATACTGTACCCCCAGAATTTCATCCTCACCCTGTGAATTAAATGCTATGGGTATCTTAATCCTGTCTTTCTTACAGGGAAATAAACTGAGGCTCAGAGACATTCATGAAGCAGACTGACCAGGGCACACAGCTAGTGAATGTGAGAGATATGGTTCCAACCCCAGTCTTGCCTGACCCCAAATTCAGCACATTTCCCATCACATCACGTACTCCTTTCATGGAACTTAGCTTCCTCCCCTTTAAAATGAGGGGTTCGTACAAGGTGATCTCTGAGGTTGAATATGCTTATAGATCCTGTGTGATCTTCTGATCTTAGATCTTGCAATAATTAGTACCTAAGGTACCCGAAAACTACAGATGAGCATTCTGGGCACGGCTGGCTTTGATGTCTTCTACAGTACATTAAAAACATTAAAAACAACTAAAGATTACAAACTTCAGAAACCAATATTTGCTGCTAGTGGTAAAGATCAACTGAAGTCCAAGTTTGTTCTGTCACTTTGCCAGTCTGTGCCTCAGTTTCTCCTTCTGTACAATATAAGCCATAATGACCAATAACTAACTCAAAGTGATGGACTGAAGGCAACTTTGAAACTCCCAGAGTTCTTAGAAGGAAGGAATTTCCTAATCCCAGGCTATGAGTTAGGACTCATTATTTTAGGCTTTTGTTTCATATGCACACATATACACATATATACATACACACATATACATGCACATAAATACATGTGCATATACATATATACATATACATATGTGTACATATATATACACACATATAGATGTATATCTCCTTAGCACCTAGCATACTGCCTTGAACATAGTAGTTGCTTGCTTGCTGAACTGGATTACTGAGTTTGAATCCTGTCATTGAATCCTTTCTCCTATTCATTCATTCCTTCATAAGATTTTAGAATTTTTTAATTGAAAGGAAATTCAGAGGAGACCAAGTTTCTTCTTTGCCATTTACATATACATATACATATATATCATATACATAAATATATGTGTGTATATACATACATATATACACATACATACACATACATACATATACATATATATGGTTACATATATAATGAAAGGATATATGTATATATATATATATATATATATATATATATCTCCTTTCATTACCACTCTGAATCTGGAATCTGGTGCCTGCCACTGGGAAGTGATTCATAAATATTCTTTAACTTGGATTGAATCTGTGCCCAACCTTTGTGAGATAGAAGCAAATCTAAGGCAGGAGTTTGGTCTCAAGAAGCCCAGTTTAAAGCCCAGGTTAAGCAGGACATTGCCAAAGTAAAGAGTGGACAGATGAGGGCAGCCAGGAAAGAGAGAACAAGGTCTTGAGTCTATACCATGCCAAAATTAGCTATAGGAACTGGACATGTTTAGCCTGGGGAGGAGGAGACTGGAGGAGAGGAGATATGAGTTGTTTGCAAGTATGTAAAGGTATGTCATGGAGAGGAGAGATAAGCTCATCCTGCTGGGCCCCAAAAGGATGCACCACGAACAGTGGGGGACAGGTGGATGGCAAAGATACAGATTTAATCTGTAGGTCAGGAAAAACTCTCTGCTGATCAGTTGTTAAATAACAGAATGGTCTGTCTCTGGAGCTGGTGAGTTCCCCATCTTCCTATTTAGGATTAGAGTTAGGATTAGATCTTCAAGCAGGGATGTATGTGGGTTGGCCTAGACAGTCTCCGAAGCCCCTTCCTACCCTCAGATTGTGTAATTCTGCCTTTATAGTCCTGTGGAAGAGACAAGATGTACATATGTGAAATGCCTGTCGAATGAAACCAAACAGAGTGAGCAATGCTGAGGTCCCCATCAAGAACTCTGGCCTAGAGATCAGAAAGCCTCACTGTGGCCCTGGCTTTAGCCCCTCTACCATGTAATCTGAGGGAAAGTAGTTGACCTCTCTAGTCCCCTGACATCCCAGTCTTTGCTATTTTGCCTTGTTCTGACCTTGAGAAGATAATATGGAAACATTCTGTTCTGTTCCTTTACAAAAGGCATAAAAAGATAATATGAAAATATTCCACTTTGTTCTAAACAAAGAAGATAATATGGCAACATGTGATAGGAATGGTTCATGGTCTTAGAAGCAGCACTCACTTGTATATTCAATTTTTAGTACAAAGTGAGCCTGGAAAATGAAGTACTTCCTACATTAATTCAAACTTTCTCTGCTACACCCTTGATTCAAGGATCTGTTCCTCCTGTGGGTTTCATAGCCAGTCAATATCTCCAAGGGGGCCAACGGACATGGAAAGCCTAAGGTCTAGGATGCCTCCAGTTTTGTGACACCACCATTGAGCCTAGAGCCAAGCCCAGGCAGCCATCTTCTCAGGGATTGCTGAATTGAAGAAAATCAGGCAGAGTCCTGGCTTCTGGCTTTACTTCTGGTATCATGCCCTGTAGGAAAATGGCTTGATTTCTCTAAGCCTCAGATTCCTCATATGACAAGTGGGAATAATAGCAATAAGAGACAGTGCAATGAAGCAGGTATTAAATACTTACTATGTGCCAGACACAAATACAAACATGGAATACAGGTGGTGACATTTTAATGGTGGAAGACAACACACGAAGGGGTAATTAAATATGCCCATGAGGTGGAATTGGGCAGGAAGGGTCGTGGAGGCCAGATTCTGGACAAGAGGAGATGAAAGCGCAACTATCAGAGTCTATAGTTCCAGGGGCAGAGTCCAAGGCTCCAGCGTAGGGAGAAGGGGTTGATGGCCACAGTGAATGCAGCTTGGTGTGGAGATGGCTGGGAAGGCATGTTCTAACACTGATCTTCCAGTGTGGCTTCTAGGGAGCTGTCCGTGGCATTCCCTTGTTATTTAGCCAATGCTACAAAATTGCAAGGATTCCAGTAATTGCCTCCTGACCAAGCCCCAAATCGAGAAAGAAAGCCTTGAACTTAAACAAATTGAATCCTAGCAACTAACTCACTGATCTCCTCAGATGAAAGGGAAGATTTGGACCAAATAAGCACAGTGTGTGTGTCTTTAGACTACCTGATGACCTTGGTCAAGTCATTTTACTCATCCAAGCCTCCGTTTCCCCTCCATAAAATGAGATTGGGTGGTCTCCAAGAACACCCTCATCAGTCTTGACACTATATATATATATATATATATATATATATATGCACACACACGTATATATTGTATATATGTATATAACATATATGTATATCTATATCATATATGTGTATGTGTATTTCTACATATGTGCATATATATATACATGAATATTATACCACAACTTCTACATCAAATACTCTTTGTCCCAATATCCTTTCTCATTTAAACCGACTGTGTTCTAAGATTTCCTTCCTGCTCTGGCTTTCTGTGTTCTATGGTCCCATCTAGCTCTTCAGTTCTGTGACTGTGGTGCTGAAAATAAATGCAAACGGGAAAATGAGACAATCCATAGTATATGAGGTAGAGAGGCAGTTCTGAGCTTATATGGAATATCACCTAGAACACCAGTGAGGCACAGGACCCTGCAGTCTAGCCTCAATACCCCAGCAGAAGGTTGCTGGAGCATTTTATGAATAGCACTCCTTGGAGACAGTGAGTTTTCCCTTTGCTATTCAATCACCAACATATTATTATCTTTACTGTATCAGACATCACTATTGAGACAATAAAGTTGGAAAAACAAAGCCAGTCTCCCAAATCCACAAGCTTAAAAAAAAGCAAACAATCAGGCAGGAAGAATTGTACATTATTCCATTTTATTTAAAGCTTCTCATTTTCCAGAGGGTCCTCGAGGGCAGTAGATAATTCATATGTGTTGCCAATTGATGGTCTTACAACATAGCATCACTAGGAAGGAGGAGCTATTAAGGAATCTTGTTAGATGAGAGGAAAGGAAAGGACCATCTTATGGGGTGACAGCAACACCTGCTTTAGATGGTGCCCTTGCAGCCAAGCCTGCAGGAGAAACATCTGGGGGATGAGAGGCCACTCGGCTTGGCCCTACAAAGCAGCTCCATCTAGTCCTGTTCCTAGAGAGAGTGATGCCTAACCTGCATGAGACAAGTTAAATTCCTTTGGTACAGAAAGTGGAGTGGGGAGGGACCAAAGAACACAGAACATCAGATGTCAGAACTGGAGGTATCTGAGAATATCAGGAAGATGATCCAAATTTAAGAACACGGAGCTGAGAATGAGAAGGAACCTGAAGCAAATAGGATTAAGTGACTTGCCCAGGGTCACACAGCTAGTAAGTGTCTGAGGCCTGATTTGAACTCAGAAAATGAGTCATTCTGACTTCAGGTCCAGTGTTCTATTCTCTGAGCCACCTAGTTGCTCATTGTTTAAAACATAGAACACAGAATAAAAGAACCTAAAGGGACCTAGGAGCATAGAATACAGAATATCAGTGTGGGAAAGAGTCTTAGCATACAGAATAAGACGTGTCAAAGATAAGAGGGACCTTAGGAAATCAAAGAGATAATTAAAAACCTGAGAAGGAGACAGTCAGAGGTAAAGATAGTCAGAGATAGAGACAGAAAGAGATAGAGTCAGAGAGCTAGGAAGAACCAAGACCATGGAATAAAACATGGCAGAGCTGGGAGGGACACTAGAAACCATCTAGTCCCATCCCCTGATTTTGTAAATGAGCCCAGAGAAGGGAAGAGACCTGGCCAAGGACCCAGCAAATTAGTGATAGAAATGGGTGGAGAATTCAGGTTTCTAAATAGAATATCTGTCCCTTTCCACCAAGCCGGTCAGTTAGTTGGCTTTATCAAAGCTTCTACACCAGAAATTCAAAAGATAATGTTTACATGAGTGGGAAAGATTCAGATTAATTAGCATTCATAATTTTCTGACCTACAGAAATAGGTTCAGGAAGCTCAAAGTTGCAAGAGATTATACAGTAACTAGGAAACTATTAACATGAAGAAATTGTTGTGGAGAAAATCAGAGGGATCTTACATTAGAACTTGGTCACTGCCAGTCTTAGGAAGACTGGTTCCATTGAATGACTTCAATCCAAGTCAGTAAGTCATTACTGAGGACATTCTAGAATTTGAGGAATCATGTTGGGGAAGATTCTTGGAGATCACAGAGTCCTCCACTTCACTGAATAGAGGAGGAAGTTCAGGAGCAGAGGGGAGACATTAGGAGGAGAGCTAAGAGTCAAACACAGGTGTGTTGACTTCAAATCCATAGTCTACCATACTGTGCTATATATCTAGCTTGGTGCTAGGTGTGGTGTGCTATCCAAAGTAGGTCACTGGCCTGATCTGCCCTGCTCTCAGGAGGAGAATAATTGGAATAATTATGGAATAATTGGTGAGACAAGACTCACACACATGAAACAATTAATGACTTTTACAGAATAGAATCTCTTTAAATCCTCAACTGGACTCTGCAGATTGGAAGCATGATGGGTCCAAGATGAGAGTGATCAGCATAGGTTTGTGTTGGGTTTGGAAGAACAGAATGTCATCCAGCCTCCTTGTTTTAACGATGAGGAAGCTGGGGCCCCTAAAGTTTAAATGATTTGTCCAAAGGCACCCAACTAGCTCTGATTTCATTTTATGTCAATTACAATTCATTGCAAGCATTTCTTATGCACCTACTCTATGCCAGACTCTAAGCTAAGTGCTGGGGATAGAGACACATAAGGAAATGTAAGTGGTCATGTTATTGAAAGTGAGAACAGCTAGTTCTGATATCAGAGGTCCTGGGTACAAAGTGTTCTTGCATCTCCATTTTTTCATTTATAAAATGAAGGGGGTGGATTATATGGCCTCTGTAGTCCCTTCCAGTTCTGAATCTGTAAAACTATGGTAATAAGACAGAACAAGATTTGCAACTGAAAAATTCTGAAGCCCCAATTTGAGAACTCACTATCCAAATTCACTCTGCCCCAGGCCATAAGTATGACCCTGAAGACTTCATTTTCCTTCCATAAGCTTCAGATCCTTATATGTAAAAAGGAAGTGAAATTCCCTGTCATAGGAGCTGATTGGGCTTTTGAGAAGGTGCTTTGGGAATGGGGAAATATTGGAAAGATGCAAAGTGTTCTTGTCCTCACAAGAGCTCAAGCTTGGTCTCATATCTCTCCTTTTTATGGCCAAACTTTTTGGCAAAGCTGTCTACATTCATGTCCTTTTTCTCACCTCACACTCTTGTTGATCGTCTACAACTTGGAGATCAACCCAACTTTTCAAATGAAATTGTTCTTTCTAAGGTTACCACTGGTCTCTTAACTTGAGAGTTCAACAGCCTTCTCTCAGTCCTTATCCTTCCTGTTCTCCTGGAAGCATTTTGATCCTGAGGACCTATCTCTCCTCATGGATATTCTCTTCATTATGGGCTTTCCTTACAACGACCTCTCTTGCTTCTCCTTCTGTATCACTGATTTCTCTTGGTCTTCATTCATGGGTTTATCATCCATTCCCAGTCCCCTAAAAATGAGTGTTCCTCAGTACTCTTTCCTGCCTCTTCTTTTCTTCTCTCTCTACTCTCTCTCTCAGCAAACTAATCTTTGGTCAGAGATTGACCAATCTTTTTTTTTTAATAAATTTATTTATTTTCTTGTTTGCATCATTCATTCCCACAAGACTTTGAGTTACAAATTGTCTCCCCATCTTTCTCCTACACAACACCTCAAAACAGCCCCCCCCACTATATAACCCTTCCCCCAATCTGCTCTCTCCTATGTCCTCCCCGTCACCCCTCTGACTTTCTGGTAGGGCAGGATGGATCTCCTTACCCCAGTGCCTGTATATCTTAATTACCAGTTGGATGTAGTTAATAATATACATATACATATACATATACATATACATATACACATACACATACACATACACATACACATATACATATACATACACATTTTAAACATTTGATTATAGAACTTTAAATTCTAGATTCTTTCTCTTCCTCACTCGTCACTCACCCCCACTGGAGGGTCAAGCAACTAAATACAGGCTAAACACTGAAATAGCAAGTTTTAACAAAGTGACCACAGAGTCCAATCAAAAGTTTTAAGAAGCTTTAGTAATTGAATTAGCAGCTGGGCTGTCTCTCATAAGCCAATTAGAAGGAAATAGAGAGCAGCCCCATAATCCAGAAGTACAGAATCTTTTATACCATAGAGTCCCATTGTTTGGAGGTACAAGTAAGTTGCTAAGCAAGGGAGTTTGTGATTACAGGACATAATGACAGAACATGAAGAAAAATGAACAATAGGCAAGGAGGGTTTGTGATAACATTTGTAGGGTAAGCAGAGAAGGGCACAGGGCATGATGATCTGGGCACGTAGGAGAAGAAAAATGAAGACCTAGATTGGTTCCCACACCTCAGGCTGGCCCATAGGCAGGTTCATTGTCTTCTAACTTGCTCATTTCTAATTTCACAAAGTATCACTTAACTATTTCCTGGCTACTTCATTCTTAAGTCCATGAAGTTTCTACTTAACTAGTTCCTGGCAACTTCAACATGTGTAATTATGCAGAACATCCCCACAGTGGGCATATTGTGAGAGACTGATTATATGTCCCTCTTTCCTATCCTGCCCCCCCTTGTTTTATTCTCTACTCTGTCCCTGTCCCTTTACAGAAGTGTGCACTTCCAGCAACCCTCCCTCCCCACCCTACCCTCCCCTTTGTCATCCCACCTCTCATCCTCACACCCCCTACTCTCCTGTGTGGCAAGATACCCAGTTTAGAGTTTATGTCAATTACTTCCCTAAGCCAAATTCAATGAGAGTAAGGTTGACCCTTTCCCTTTTGCCTTCCTATTCTTTCGCTCCATTGTAACAATTATCCCTTGCCTCTTCTATATGAGATGATTAACCCCATTCTGTCTTTCCCTGTCTCTTCTCATTCTAATCCTCACCCACCTCAGAATTTCACCTTTTAGAGCGTCATCCCTTCCTATTCAATTGATCTTGTGCCCTCTATGTACTCATATGTACACATACTCAGATATGTGTTCATACTCATACATAAACCCTCTTATATAGACATATATGTACATATACACACACACACATACACACACACATTTGTATTCCCTTCACCTATCCTCATACTGAGAAAAGCTTCATAAGTTACAATTATTGTTTTGTAAATAGTTCAACTTTGATAAGTTCCTTATGATTTCTTTTCCATGTTTACCTTCTCATGCTTCTTGTATTTGAGTGTCAAATTTTCTTTTCAGTTCTGGTTTTTTCAACAAGAATGTTTGAAAGTCCTCCACCTCAGTGAATGATCATATTTTCCCCTGGAACATTATACTCAATTTTGATGGGTAGGTGATTTTTGGTTTTAATCCTAGCTCCCTTGATCTCTGGAATATCATATTCTAGGCCCTTCCACCTCTTAATGTAGAAGCGGCTAGATCCTGGGTTATCCTAATTGTGTTTCCCCAGTATTCAAATGGTTTCTTCTTGGAAGCTTGTAATATTTTCTCCTTGATCTGGTGACTCCTGGCTATGACATTCCTAGGTTTTTTCTTTTGGGGATCTTTTTCAAAAGGTGATAGGTGAATTCTTTCAAGTTTTATTTTTCCCTCTGATTCTAAAATATCAGGGTAATTTTGCTTGAGAATTTCTTGAAGGATGCTTTCTAGGTTCTTTTTTTTATCATGGCTTTCAGGTAGTCCAGTAATTTTTAAATTGTCTCTCCTGGATCTATTTTCCAGGTCAGTGGTTTTTTCAAGGAGATATTTCACATTGCTTTCTATTTTTTTTTCATTTCTTTGGACCTGTTTAATAGTATCTTGAATTCTCATAAAGTCAATCACTTCCATTTGCTCCACTCTGATTCTGAAGGAATTATTCTCTTCAGAAAGCTTTTGAGATTCTTTTCCATCTGACAAATTTGACTTTTTAAGGCATTCTTCTCCTTCATTGGCTTTTTGAGCCTCTTTTGCCATTTGAGTTCATCTATTTTAAGGTGTTATTTTCTTCAGTTTGTTGACTCTCTTTTCATGCTTTTCTTGCATCATTTTCATTTCTCTTCCCAATTTTTCCTCCACTTCTCTTATTTGGTTTTCAAAATCCTTCTTAAGCTGTTCTATGACTTGTAATGAATCTTCATGTTTCTCGAAAGCTTTCAGTGTGGGAGTTCTGACTGTGTTGTCTTCTTCTTGTTCCATGCTTTGATCATTTTTGTCCCCCAAAAAAGGATTCTAGAGTTTGATTGCTGTTCTTACTTTGCTTCCTTTGCCTGCTCATGTTGCCAGTGAATTACTTGTCTTGTTAGCTCTGTGGAACTCTGATTCCAGTGGGGAAAGCTCTGTCCCAAATTGCTGGGGTTTTCACAACTGCCAGAGCTATTAGGAGGCTGCTGCATCCCCCACAAGCTTTGGCTCACTGAAAACGTACCCCAGGACCACCACCCAGGACCACAGTCTAGATCTAGGCCACTCAATGCAAGAACACTTAGCCTATGAATGATCACTTGGCCCCCAATGCAGTCTGCAAGCCAGGAACTCTGAAGCAGCCACATGGAGGTGGCTACTGGGCCACAGCTTCTACAGCTTCCTTGCCCTGGAGGCAGTTCAATGGGACTGGTTTTCTCCCCCAGATTTAGCTGGGTTCCACTGACCTTTCACTTAGTTCTTGTTTTGTATGGCTTTATAATTCTGGATACCACCACAGCTGCCACTGATCCACTCTCCTGAAGGTTCCAGCTGAGGCTTGTCCTGGCTGCCCTGGGGCCCACTCGAGTCTTCTCAGCCAAAAAAGTAAAGTTTATTGAAAGTTGATCATCTGGGGTACAGTCCCAAGGATCCAGTCTATGCTAGGTCATTCTGTGGCACTCTCACACCAACCAATCTTCTTAACAGAGATATATCAGCTCTTTCTTGACCTCTAGACTTGCATCTCCAAATGAAAATGCCTACTGGACTCTTCCACATGAATGTTCCATAAGCTTCTCAAGCCCAAAACGTTGAAAACTAAATTACTTTTTTCCTTCTCAAACCCCACTTTTCTTCCCAACTTCACTATTTATCTTCAAGGTACATCATCTTCAGATGATCTGGATTTTTGTCCTTGTTTCCCTTTATTTTATCTCTCCTCCTCCCACCCAGTCAGGTACCAGCATTACTGATTCTCCCTCCTCAAAATTTCTTACATTTCCTCAGCTCTTTTCACTCATGACAAAACTCATCTAATTCAGCAAAATGCCTGGCACATATTAAGTTTTCAACAAAAGGTTTTTGTCTATCTATTTATCATTTATCTGTCTCCTATCACTCTGTGATATATCTAATCTATGAACAAATTACTTCTCACTCAGACTACTGCAATACCTTCCTTCTTGCCCTCAATGCTTCTGTGTCTCCCTTGACTAATATAATCTCCACAAAGATACCAAATTAATATTCCAAGCTCCATGTATAATAATACCATCACTGTCCTGCTGAGGAAGTTTCCATGGCTCCCTATTGCCTTTAGGATAAAGTTTTTTAAAGTCTTGCATTTGAAGTCTTGCACAGTTTGGCTTCAGGCTACCTTTCCAGGCAGGTTATCCAATATTCCTCCTCAATTACTCTGTACTTAAGCTGAACTGGTCTACTTTCGCTTCTGTGGTTCCATCTCCCACCTCCACACCTTTGCCTAGGCTGTTCCCCATCCCTGGTATACTCTCCCTCCTCATATTTACTACACACTCTTGAGCTCAAATGAAACTTTCTTCATTTCTGTTTAGGGCAGTTTTCAGTGTCACCATATGCCCTGTAATGGTAATGAAATTTAAATTTCATTATTTAAATTGTATTGGAAAGTATTGGAAAGCTAAGAGATACTTAGCACCCAGTTCAAATTAAACCTCTGTTAAAGAAACAGAAGGTATGAACTCCTGTTGCTAATATAACAGGAAGGGGCTGAAAAGGGAGGAGCAATACTGTGTATAAAGAAAAGCCCCAGAGAGGAAGAGACAGAACTCCTTGGGATAAGCTTCATGGAGGCAGAAGCAGCTGCTGCCAAGAACTGGAGAAAAGGCCCAGGCTAAAGAGAATGATTTTGATTTTGGGAACCTGCTGGAGTTTCTCCTGGGAGCTGCCGAAGATTGAGGAAGCATGACTGTGATACTGGTACTTTGTATGGACCTATTTGTGGCTTTTTTAAGCATTGACCTCCCGGGAACAGAAACTGTGAAGAATTTAAGGTGGACTGGACACTGTGAGTTTCAGTGTGGAACAGGAACAAGATGGAGAGCTGGACAAGGAACTGCGAACTGTCTGCCTTTGAACCCAAGGGACAGTTTGGTGAATCTGAGAGTCTACCCTGAGTCAAGCTGAAAGAAGACTTTACTTGGACACTATGTACTGACTGAGAAGACTGTAACTTATTTGTGACTGAGGGGTGGATGGCCCGTGTATTTTACACTACCCCTTCAAAGAGTGCTGAATAGTGACTGATACTGTAACTTAGTGTGCCCCATGAGTGGAGAACTTTGACTATTGTATTTTGTGATGCCTAAGGAAGCAAGCCTCCTTAAGGATGATTGAATAATTGTGTTACTAAGTGATTGACTGACTAAATGATTATACTTTGTTCAAAACTGTGTGACCACTGTGGGGAAAACTATGTGACCGTTTTCTGTGATAAGTTGTTGTGAACGCTGTATTTTGATCATCTGTGATAAGTTGTAACATTGTGAATTCTGTACCTTGATTTACTGTGAATGATTTGCTCTGATTTGTTACTGAATAAATAGTGTGTAATCAGAACCTTAAAAGCTATTCACAGAAGCCGTCCTCTGGAAAGCTGCTCATGCCTGGCTTTACATGTACAAATTGCCTTATGGTTATATGCATATGTTTTGTACTTCTTCATTTGCAAATGCGCTTTATTCTACTCCTTCCTCCAATACAGCATGAGTCCCTCAAGGGTGGGGAGTCTCATAATTGTGTTCCTACTTCCAGCTCCTAATATCTAGGGGCTGCTAACTGCACCACAGTACCCAGAGAGCTGGGCCTGGAGTCAAGAAATCTGCATTCAAATTTAGCCTTAGATACTAGCTGTGTGACCCTGGGTAAGTCATATAACCTCTGCCTGCCTCAGTTTCTTTATCCGTAAATGTAGATAATAATATCATTTACTTCCCAATGTTGTCGTGAGGTTCAAATGAGATATTTGCACAATGCCTGCCTGACACACAGTAGGTACAACATAAACTCTAGCTGTTATTACTGTGTAGATGCTTAATAAATATTTATTAGTTTCTGGTTTCATTGTTTCTATTTCATTGAAACTACTCTAAGCCTCAGTTTCCCTGTTCGTAAAAATGAAGATAATCTTTTCATCACATATATTCCCTGATATTAATAATAATCACTCAATAGGCATTCTTCAAGAACGTACTTTTTGCCAGGCACTCTGTTATAAGAAAGCACACAATTAAGAAAGCACACAGAACAGTCAGGAAAGTGCTTTGGAGACTCCAAAGCTACATAAAACTGTGAGGTGTTATTGTATTAAACGCAGGTAGGAATTGCTGTGAGGAGGAGGAGGAGGAGCAGGGGTGAGAAAGGGCCTGGTGAACCTGAAGGGGACCCAGAGAGCTGATCAGAAGTTTGAGTCAGAAATCCAGACAAGAGGAGAGCAGGTAGGAGCAACCAGGGAGCAAGCTGGCCTCCTCAAAGCCAGAGAAGAGGAGGAGGAAGAGGAGGAGGGGAAGGAGGAGGAGGAGGAGGAAGAGGAGGAGGAGGGGAAGGAGGAGGAGGAACAGGAGGAGGAGGAAGGAGATGAGGAGGAGAAGGAAGAAGAGGGGGAGGAGGAAGAAGAAGAGGAGGAGGAGGAAAAAGTGGAAAAGGAGAAGGAGGAGGAAGAGGAGGAGGAGGAAGAGGAAGAGGAGGAAGAAGGAGAGGAGGAGGAGGAGAAGGAGGAAGAGGGGGAGGAGGAGGAGGAAGAAGAGGAAGAAGAGGAAGAGGAGGAGGAGGGGGAGGAGGAGGAGGAAGAGGAGGATAAGGTGGAAGTAGAGGAGGAGGAGGAGGAGGAAGAAGAGGAGGAGGAGGAAGAAGAGAAGGAGGAGGAAGAGGAGAAGGAGAAGGAAGAGGAGAAGGAGAAGGAGGAGGAGGAGTCTCCAGACCAAGGGCACCTTTGCACACCCCAAGCAAGAGGACTTCTAAAGAGGAGCCATTCAGGCCTGAACATACAGCAGGCTTCTGGTCTGATGATGTCTTGGAAAGCCATGCATGCCTCATTAGGAGAAGACCTTTGGTGGGGGAGGGACACTCCTGAGATGAATGGGGAGATAGAGGAGCTGCTGCCCAGGACCCTGTGGAACACAGATGAGCTGCAGAGGCAATACCCTCCTGGCCTTGGGCCCAAGAGCATCCTTTGGTCAACCTTTGGTTTTTAAAGTCTTCTAAATAAGCCCTAGTTATTTGGACAAGTCTCTAACCTCCCATTACCCTCAGTTTTATTTATCTGTAAAATGGGATAGAAATCTTTACCCTAATCAGCTCACAGAGAACTCTGTAATCTGGAAATGTTGGAGATGCATAAGCTGCTACTCCCCACTAGCCCAGGCATGCTGGGAAACAAGCCCGTGGGTGGGAGGCCTTCCTGATCTGGCAAGCTGCTAGGTCCTTCCCCTCCTGGGTCCCTCTCCTTCTATCCTGCAGACATCTTGTGTGCAAGTCATGATGTACCTGTAGTCTCCCCTTTCCTAGGTAAGCTCCCTGAGGGCAGGGATTATTTGTGTTTTTGTTCTTCCTTTTGGAGACCTTAGGAAGTGCTTAATAAATACTTAATGCTTGTTTCACTGATTATCCATCCTGGGCATCCATATTTTCCAGGATATGTTTGACCAAAAAAACTCTAGGCTCTTAGTGGCTTGCAAGTGCCACACGAGTGTACTAGAAGGGTTACCCTTTAAAGCCAGTGAGATTCTGAATTGCAGTAAGAGAAGTGGGAGCATTGAGCTCAGTTATTTCTGGGCCCCAGAGATTAGAAATGTTATTGACAAGCTCAGAGGTGTCCAGAGGAGAGCAGCCAGGATGTGAAGGGCCTCAAGATCATGCCATAAGAAGACAGGGCAGAGGAAGTGGGCATGATGAGACAAAGAAGAAAGCATAGGGAGGATATTGAGTCCTGGGGTCACTGATTTTATAGCTGGAAAGGAGGTTGGTGATGGTGGGACCATGGATTTAGAACTAGGACTACTTTGCAAAGCACTTCAAGTTGAGTAAACTGATGCCCAGGGTCACACAGGTCATAAATATTAGCGGGGAGACTGAAAACTAGGGCCCCTAACACCGAAGCAAGAGTTCTTTCCAAAAAGTCACCTTATCATATATAAGGAAATGCAAAATGCAAACCATTAGCACAGGCAGGGGAGAAGGAGAAAGGGAATAAGCAGGTATTAAAAGTACCTACTGTGTGCTGGGCACTTTGTGAACATCATCTCATTAAATTCTCCCAAAATCTGTGCCAGGTAGGTGCTGTTACTGCTCCCATTTTATCACTGAGGAAACCGAGGCAGGCAGGGGTTAAGTGACTTGTCCAGGGTCACACAGCTGGTCAACATCTGAGGCTGGATTTGAAAGGCGGTCTCTCCAAATTCCGGGGGGCAGCGTTTTATCCACTGAGCCGCCTGGCTGCCTCAAGCCATTGTGAGGGGAGTTTAAAATACCTTCATACAAAGCTAGTATTAGAACTGAGCCTTCCAGGACTCTGGGGAGTCTGAGAAGCAGCGCGAAAAAGCAGGTTCTAGGATCAGGCGACAGTCAGTGCAGAGCCAGGGAGATGTGAAACCAGGAGCTGGAATAGAGGAAGAGTGAGAAAGTCAGTTTGGAGAGTCGGCGGAGCACTGCCTAAGGAGGCCAGAAGGGGGCGACGGCAACAGGTGGAGAAAGGCTGCTAGCCCAGCTAGGTACTCTCTGCCGGTCCCGTGCCTGCAGAGCAATTCCATCCTTCTCCAAAGAGGATCCGCCCTGTGCGCGGAAGTCCTGGCCCTTCGCCTTCAATCGTTCCATCTATACCCCGGCAGTACTGTGGGGGGATCAGTTATCTCTCCTCATGACTCCCCTCATTGTCTGACCCAGCACATCTCCATCGCTGCCCGAGCAGGCAACCGACTGTAGCCAAGCGATCCCCATTAGGCTTTTTACAATGGCCCTTTTACGCAGATAGGTGATGCCGTGGGTAAACTGAGGCAGGAAAATCTGAGTTCCAATCCCATTTCAGTTTCCCCATCCGGAAAATGGGGATAATAATGCCTCCTCTCTCCTAAGGTTCTTTTGAGGATTAACTGAGTCCTTTTAGGAAGCTTTAAGTACTATGTGAATAGAAGCTATTTTGACCATAGTTTGGGAGGCACGGGTGGAGCGTAAGAGAAGCAGCTTTGACCGGACATACTGGATTCAAATCCTGAGTCTGCCACTTCCCACGTCTGTGATCCAAGGCCAGTGATTGCAGCGCTCAGAGGGCTGGATGCATCGCCTCTTAAGGGGCCTTCCAGCTCTGGCCCTCTAAACCTTCTTTTTCCACCGAGGAGTCCTGTGATTTGTAGCCCTGGTTGATTACTGGAGGATATGAGCGCAATAAAATGGGCGCTGGCAGCACCTGAACCTCATGTTTATGTCCCTCTTTACGGTTCCCAATTGCTTTCCCATCTATCACCCCCTTTGATCATACAATTGTAGAATGTCAGAGCTAACTGGGGCTTCGGTGGCATATGAGCCAACGGGACCAAGCAAGAATCGCCTCCACCCCACCCCACCCCGGGGCTGACAAGCGCACAGAAGCTTCTGCTTCCAAATCCCGGGGAACAGCCCAGCACCCATAGAGCAGGCCACCCGACTCTTGGCCCAGCCCTACCTGCCAGGGAGATTCAGTCTTAGATCAAAGCAACATCAGGCTGTGTCCTTTCTAGACATTGTTCCTAATTCTATCCTCTGGGATCAAGCAGAATGAATCCAATCTCCCCCCCCCACACCCCCTCCGCCAATACACCTTGCTTGGCCCTTGGGACCCAGCAGAATCATGATGATGTTATTATCCTCCTAAGAGCCCTGTGGGGTAGGCTTATTTTTAGCCTATTTTTGAAAGTAACAGCCAGTTTTTCCTCCCAACACAAGAATGATTATCTTCATTTTACAGTAGAGGGAACTGGGGCCCAGAGATAGGAGGATGACAAACAAGACCTCAGAAAGGCAGTGTGGCTGTCAGAAGAAGAAAGGGCTTGGAGTCAAGGACCAACCGGGTTCGAGGCACTGCTTGGCTGTTTTCCGGGGGGAATTGCAGTAAATCCCTCCCACTCTCTGTGCCTCCCCCAGCTTCCTTATCTCTAAAATGAGGGAGCTAGATTATCTTTTAGAGGGTTCCTCCCAGCTGTGAGATTCCCCAGGTCTATGAAGGGTCAGGAAATCCTTCTTCAATCTGGGGTCCTTGGGGAGCCCTTGCCTTCAGAGCATCAGTTCTCTTCCAGTCATCAGTTCTCTCTCCCTACACCCATGATCGATCATCCAGGGAATTCATGGCATATAGAACCCAGGTTCCCCACATGCTCAGTTCAATGTTCTTTCCATTACCTGGGGCTGTAGCTCTCTGAATTCCATCTGGGCAAGGAAGAAAAAAGGCAGGTTTTTTCTTGTTTTCGCTGCTTGGGCTCCTGGGCTGGTTCCTCATTTCTTAGGCTGGTTACTAACCAGATGTTTACCACTTTCTGCTCCTAGTTACCCATATCGTTGGGGGATGTAGAGTGTGTTCTTGAGATTATAAGGTTTTAAAGCAGGTCAGTACCTTGGAGATGGATTCAAGGCTGCTACTCAATAGAGCACTACACTCAGAGTCAGGAAGATGAGAGTTCGAATTCTGTCTCAAACAATTGCTAGCTTTGTGACCCTGAGAAAGTCCCTTAATCCTTCTCCACCTCTGTTTCCTCATCTATAAAATGAGGAAGTTAGGTGGTAGAGCAGATTGATCACTGGACCTGGATAAAAGAAGATCCAAGGATAAATCCAGCCTTGAATATTCACCAGCAGCACCATGACCCTGGATAAATCATATAACCTCTCAAAACTCGGGGGACCTTAGAAAATGGAATATCAGAGCTGGGAGGGAACTTAGAACATGCATAGGCCATAGAGCATCAGACAGTATAGGAGAAGGCCAGATAGGGAAGGGGCCCTGCAGAGTACCTGGCCCAGTCTTTTCATTATCTCCTCTCTCAAAAGTGCACCAAGAGTGTCATCAACTTGGGGCAGTCCAGACACTGCAAACTGAGCTGCAGTAAGAACATACTCTCCCCAGCCCGAGCCTCTTCAGAGCTCTGAGGGTGGGGAGGCAGAAGGAAGGAGCCCACCATAGGATCTGCTGAGGTCACCATGTTATCACTGAGCTCGAATAGGATTTAATTTTTGTCTTACTTCGCACTCAGTATCATAAACAGATAGGCCAGAGGAAGAACAGGCTGCCCATTCTGTGTCCAGGGACAGAAGGAGGGGCCAGCACACACTGTACCAGGTGGACATGTTGTAAGTGTTTGCACACAAGATTGGATCTGGGAGAGGGACAGAGTGGGGGAGGATGGGAAGGGAAGGTGCTTCAGCCCAGAGCCTGGAGTTATTAGGAAAACCATGTGAACTTCAGACAGAGCTGGATGTGACATTAGGCACCCTCGAATGTCACACTTAGAGCTAGGAAGAGCGTTGCACATGGAATCAGGAAAACCAGAGCTCAAACTCTGCCTTAGATACTAAGAGAAGAATGTATGGCAAAGTCACTGAGTGTTTTGAGCCTCAGTTTCACCTTCTGAAAAAAAGGTCTGGTGACCTTTTAAGTCTTTCCCCCCACACACTCCGTCTGGGATTTTCTGGCTCCAATGAGAAGCCTCTGTCCTCTCAGGCCCACCTCACTGCCATTCTAAGGCCAACCCTCTAACTAGGCCACTCGATTACTCCTGGGTCCCTCAAGGCAAATGTTTGACCCAATTCCCTGCAGACCCTGTCTGTTCCAGATTGCATGTGGTAAGGGCCTGCATGATCTTGTGAGATTCAATTCAATTGTGACCAGCCTTTGTTAAAGCTCTCCTTAAAGAAACATGCTGTGCTCATGCAGGTAGCCATCAGCTAAGTCATGGCCTCTGCCTGCCCCACAGTACTGCTTTTTTGGGGAGAGGAGAGGGGAGTCAGCCAACATCCAGGAGAAATTAAGTTGCCCCAAAGTCCTGTGTTTATGAAAGTGGTGGAAACTGGAGAGTTTGCAAATACATTCGGGGAGCCCAAATCCTATGGGTATTCATTTTGTGATTAAAAAGGCTTCTAAAACACTGATTCCCTGCCCCCACTTCCCCAAGCACACACCAACACTTCTGGTCTGTTTACATAAATAAGTCTGGATATCCGTATGCTTGAGGCAGGTGTTTTATCCAGTTCTCTCTTGGCTGATAGCATTGGAAGGATTCACCTTTTCTTTTTCCTCTTTGGTCCAGAAGCCCAGTTAGGAGTTTATTACAATTTTTATTTAACCACCACAGGCCCTAGCTCTTCTCACTGGTAACCCTGAATAGTACCATCATGTTCGTGGGAAGAGCAGGGAATCTAAGCCATTGGTCCTAGATTCAAGTCCTGACCTTCTCTCCCCCACCCACCGCATGAGCCTGGTAATTTGGGCTAAGACAGTGCTAGACTGAGCCTGCTTCTCATATGCAAGATGGGGGTAATAAGAGCTCCCATGTTCCTGCCTTGGAAAAGGGTTTTTGGCCCAGAGTACCATGGCAGTATTTATTTCTCTCATTTGGCAGTATAACATAGGGGACGACATTAGGCCAAGAGGCAGGTGCTATTCCCACCTCTGGCACCAGATTCCTTACTCTGAGCAAGTCACCTAATCTCTAGTTCCTTGTGTATCACCCTAGCACTTGGCTGTAAATTCATAGAGACACTTTGATCAACAGTAGAGGGAGGGCATTTCCACACTGGGAATTCCCCAAACTCTAGCTGGAGACAAGTTGGGAAGGCCCTTAGACATCACCTGGTCAGGCCCCTCCCTTTTATACACAAATTTAGGAACAAAAAGGTTGTGCCAGGCCAGAGGTCAGTAAGTCACTAGCACGGCTGGCATTGGAACTCAGGAGTTGTGACCTGACTGTTTGTGATTCACCAGCCTGCCCACGATGGCAGCTCTTTCCTCTCCACACATGAGACACCCACAGAGTCTGGCAAAGGGCCTGAGCCCCACACCAGGACTCTTTCTATCTATCATACCTTGTTCAACCGGTTCTGCAGAACCTGTGGGACTGTCATATAGAATCAATGAGGTCATGGACATACACATTCTATAACAGCAAGAAAGCTCTTTGGGACTTAGGCTGGAAGACTGGGAGCTCCCTGTGGGCAGACCCCAGCTCTGTCTTTATAAAAAGGAAGAGCTTAGCCCACAGTACCTGGCTTCTAAGGGCAGCTTAACAAAATGCTTGTTACCCACTGGCTGGAAGCTGGGTTCAGCTCTGCCTTTGAGGATTACTGAATGTGTCTCTGGGGCCTCAGTGTCCTCATCTGTCAAATGGACGCAATAAAATCTGCTCAGAGGACCGTGAGGGTCAAAGGAGATACTGTCTGTTAGGAGCTTTGGAAAGTTTAAGGTGCTGTTACTGTTATTAGTGCCCGTAAAAGGTGACATGAAGACACATGGTAATTATGAAGACATTCTTCATTGTTTCCCAAGGATGAATCTCAGTTCTGTCTCTCTCTGCCCCAGTATCTGGGACAAGAAACTTCCTCTCTCCTGGCCTCAGTTCCCCTTTCAGTAAAGGTGTGAGCCCGGCTTGCTTCCCGGTCCTGGGGTCCAACCCTTCTAGCCACAAGGTCCCAGGTCTCGGGACAGGCAGAGAGCTGAAATGCCCAGGCTCTGAGGCGCCTAGCTGCTTAAATTGGCGTGGGGTGGGGGGGAGGAACGGAGATCTGCACCCTCAGGGGGCGGGCTAAGCAAGTGCGCGCACTCACGGTGAGGGGAAGGTGGCATTGCTAAGCATCTTGCTGGAGTTTATAAAAAAGGGTTTAGCTGGAGCCCTGGCAGGGCCAAGAGGGCGCTGAGGGAAGGCTGCCCGCTTGGGGGAGCTGGGGAGGCGGCCGCAGAGACGGAGGCTGCTGCAGCCGGCAGTCCGTACGCCCTACCTTGAGCACCTCAGTCAATCCGCCCGCTAGTTAAATGGGCCCAGGCTAGGGAGAGACTTAATGGGGTGGGGCTGGCTCAGAGCACTTTTATTTCGGAGGATCCCGGTGCACTGTGCAGGGAAATGAGATCTTCCGGAAGCTAGAGAGCCAGAAAAGCCGTGGCCAGAAAGGGAGGGAGTAATCGCGAGGGGGCTTCAAGCAAGAGAGAGCTCCTGCACTCAGTGTGCGCCCGGACCCGGGTCCAGCCTCAACCTGAGCCGCCTCCCCCCCCCCCCCCCCAAGCTGGGCCTCGGTTAGGGGAGGAGAAGGAGACAGCGGCATGTGGGCGTGCGTGCGTGCAGGCGTGTCAGTGTGTGTGCATGGGAGAGTTTGCGTGTGTCAGCCTACATGCATGGAAGAGTGTGCGAGTGGAGGCATGTCGGTGTGAGTGCATGGGTGAGTGTGTGTGTGTCAGTGGGGGAGGGTGTGCAGGCGTCCCGGAGTGTGTGTACACGGCTGACTGTGCACGCGCCTGGCCGGGGAGGAGGGGGGCGGGGCAAGAGGCCAGCAAGGAGCCAGCGAGGCGCTGGCAGCCCTGCCCAGTGCTGCCCGGCCAGGATTGACACCCTCCGGGGCCGCCCCCTGCTCCGGGGGAGGGGGGAAGAAGGGGGGGGGACGCTGCAGCCAATGAGCGCCGGGTGGGGCGGGGCGCCCTCCGCAGAGCGGGGGCCGTGGGTACTTAGGCAGGCGGCCGCTGTCTGGGGGAGCCCAGAGCGGAGCCGAGCGGGCTGGGCAGGGCTGTGCCAAGGGTGGCGAGCGCAGCAGCTCCTCCAGGAGCCGGGGATCCATCTGTGGGGCCCGAGGCGAAGCCGGAGCCCGAGGCGGCGGCGGCGGCGGCACCCTGCTCCGGGGACGGCATACGGACAGGTTGGGGACCCGCCGGGCTGCCAGCTCCTCCAAGCCCCGAGGACGAAAAGAGCAGAGCCGAGCGGAGACGAGCCAAGCCGAGCCGACGAGCCCTTTCTGCGGAGCCAGGGAGCGAGCCAGAGCGCACGGCGCACCTTGCGGAGCATCCCCGCGGTGCGCGGCCAGCACCCCCTGGAGCCCCGGGGACTCTCCCGCCGCCCCCATGGGGCCAAGGAGACTTTGAAGGAGTTTGGGGCTTGCTTCGGGAGCAGGGAAGCCACCGGTACGAGGCCACGCGGCGTTCCTTTCCTTCGGGGCTGCCCCCTTCCCCCTCTCCCAGTCCCCGGCTTGCCTCTCCGGACCGGGTGGCGTATTTCTGCGGGGTGCCTGCTGCGACGCGGATGGTGGCGCCTCCCGCCCCTGCCTCCTCCTGCCTTTGTGCAGCTGCTCCTCCTCCCCCTTCTCTCCCGCTCCACGCCAGCTTTTTCCGAGGCTGGAGAGACGAGGAGGGGGCGAGCTGGGATCAACCTCTTCCTGTGGCTGCCGCGGTGGAGACCCGGGGACAGGTGGGGAGGGGGGCTCAGCTGGCATCTGAAGACTATGGGCCAGGGAGGTTCCAATCCCAGCCCTGCCACCTACTGGCTGTGTGACCTTGGGTTGGTCATTTACACTTACTGGACCTCAGCCCACACACACACACACACACACACACACACACACACACACACAAAATGGGGAGGAGGATTAGAGGATCTTAGAGATCCCTTGCCTCCCTAAATCCTTTGATCCTCCACTGTCCATTTCTTGTTATTAATTGAGGGAAGGTATGTGTGTCTGTGCCTGTGTGGACTCAGGGATGTTTTCAAGAACTCGCCCTGAAACACTAGTATTTGCTGTACTGAAGAAATAAGCAAGAGAAGTAATCGAGTGCGTGTGTGTGTGTGTGTGTGTGTGTGTGTGTGTGTGTGTGTGTGAGAGAGAGAGAGAGAGAGAGAGAGAGAGAGAGAGAGAGAGAGAGAGAGAGAGAGAGAGAGAGAGAGAGAATCAGCAGGACTCCCGAGCAATGCGCTCTACGCTGAGCTGCGTGGAGAGGAGAGGCGCGGGGATCCCCGTCGTCACTGTCTTCCCTCTAGGCCCTCGGGACCCAGAGACTTCTTTCCTGGGCACCCCTGCCCTGTCTGCCAGTCCCTGGACTCCTCCCTCCTAAAGGCCAGCCTCCTCAGAGCCACGGCTAGCTTCCCGGTTCCCCCACCCCACCCCATCCCCTGCATTCTGGGAAAATTGGAAAACTGCGCTCGGAAGCCCTCATCCTTCCTTGGGCGCTGGGCACGTTCTGGGATGGGGGGCGCGGAGGCTAGGCTGAGCAGAGTGGGGACGTCGCCTCTGTGCTTTGGCGCCTCCGCCCAGCCTCGCTCCATATAGCCCGGACCCTGACAGAGCTGAGGTGGGCGAGTAAGGAGAAGGTTGGCCGGCGGAGGCTGAGAGGAGGCGGTTCCAGAAAGTCATAGACTAGGCTGGGTTGGATAGCTGGTGCCCGGGGCGGGCTGGGGAGGGCGAGGCAGCAGCAGGCCTGACCCCTAGAAGAGTCTTAGGGCCTGAACGAGTTTCGTCACCCAGGCAGCCTTAGACAAACTTGTGCTCCCCAGGACCCGCGAAAAGAGAGGAATTTGTTCTCCTTCTCGCAAGAGGAAGGGCTGGCGAGCGACTCGGGTGGGCTCCGGGTGGGCAGCCACCGCTTGTTCTTACACCTTTTTCTCTTGCCTCTTCCTCTTTACTTATCTTTCTTCCCTGGATACGGGACTGGCTCCTTCGTGCCCCTCGCCCAGCTCCCCGGCATCGGCCTGTCCTTGATGGGAAACCAACTGGACCGGATCACCCACCTGAGCTACAGCGAGCTGCCCACCGGGGACCCGTCGGGCATCGAGCAGGACGAGCTGCGGGTCGGGGTCGCCTACTTCTTCTCCGATGAAGAGGAGGACGTGGACGAGCGAGGGCAGCCGGACAAGTACGGCGTAAAGGGGCCCCCAGGCAGTGGTGGCAGCGGTGGCGGCGACGGGGACGGTGACGGAGGGGGCAGCCCTGGCCCCGGGACACCCACCCACCACCCGCACCACCTGGTGCACCAGCTGGTGCTGCACGAAGCCCAGTGTTCCGCCTTCCGTGGGCCCGAATGCATCTTCTCCAAGGGAGGTGGGGGCGCCGGCGGGGGCGCGGAGGACATGGGGGTCTATGCCGTGACTGCCCTGCCCGCCCTCTGCCAACCCGGTGACCTGGTGGAGCTGCTGTGGCTGCGGCCGCCCGCCGCCGCAGCCGCCGGGGAGCCCCCAGTGTCTGCCCCCCCGCCCCCGCCGCCCCCGCACTGGGCAGTCTACGTGGGCGGCGGCCAGGTCATCCACCTGCACCGGGGCGAGATTCGCCAGGACAGCTTGTACGAAGCGGGCGCTGCCAACGTGGGAAGAGTGGTGAGTAACTGGTACCGCTACCGGCCCCTGGTGGCCGAGCTGGTGGTGCAGAACGCCTGCGGCCACCTGGGCCTCAAGAGCCCCGACGTGTGCTGGACCAACTCGGAGAGCTTCGCCGCCTGGTGCCGCTTCGGCAAGCGTGAGTTCAAGGCTGGTGGCGAACTGCCCGCGGGCAGCCAGCCCCCGCAGCTGCAGTACTATCTCAAGGTGCACCTGGGGGACGGCAAGGTTCACACCGCCAGGTTCCACAGTCTAGAGGACCTCATCCGAGAGAAGCGGCGCCTGGACGCCAGCGGCACGCTTCGGGTCATCAAGGAGCTGGCTGCCCTGGTAGATGGCAAGGAGTAGCCCGGGACCCGCCGCTCCGTCTCTCCTTTCTGGCCCTCCCTTCCTGCCTTTCCCTTTTCCTTTCCCCATTCCTCACCAATTCTCTTTCCTCTCTTTCCCTCCCTTACTTTTCCAGAACGGTGGAAAACTTCTCCATTTAAACTCGACCCCTTCCTTACCTCAACAGGCCCATAGCCCCTACTTGCTGGCACTGTGTTGCCCACAGATTGCTAGGGACTGACGGGCAACCATGGGGTGTTGCTCCTCAGACATTTAGATCATTTGGGGAAGTCGCTGAGGTAGAAGGAAGAGCTGAGGGTCTCCTACTTGCCACTGAAGCCAGATGTCCTGGCCTTAAGGAGGGGCATCCTCTCGCAGATTTAGGGACCAGTAGCATGTAGGGAGGGTGAGAAGTCAGGGCTTCAGGCCAAGTGAGGCCCTTTGCAGCTGGAGGATCGAGGACGGAAGGTTACTGAGTACAACGGGCTATTCCCACATCAGTTTCCCTCTTCCAAGTGGGGACTGGGCTCTCTCAGCCTCAGGGTCACAGTCCCTATAGAGAAGGGGAAGAGAGGAGCTGCTGAGAATATCAGCTAGACCACCAAGCTTCCTTCTGGAGCTCAGTGTTCTTGGGTTTGGAAGTTTTCTGTTAAAAGAAGTAAATGACCCACTCTTCTGAGCTCCTGTGAGTAATTGCACAGGAAGCCACTTGGGGACCCAGGTAAAGTGTAGTCCAGGTTATACCAACTCTGCCCTGGCCCTCTGGCCTCAGACCTCTTTGGCTTCTGGAGAGTTCTGGCTTCTCTGGCTGCTGTCCCAGCTCCCCATCTTCCTGCAGCAGGATCATCCACCCCCAGAATTCCTGTGGGTCTCAGGTGGTGGAGCTGGTTCCCAGCTGCTAGATGGGAACTGAGGAGGCTGGTTCACCTTCCCTCCCCGGCCTGGGCACAGGCAACCAGGTAGTCAAGATCCTGCCCCAAGGAAAGGGAGAGGGTGACCCCTTCTGGCAAACCTGGTAAGAGCAGCCAGATACCCTCCCTTCTGGCTCTGCTTCAAACTCTGGCTCACCTGGGTAGGAGGACAGGGAGGCAGGAAATAACTGCCCAGGATTGCCCAGAAGGCAGAAGGGAAACCGGGGAATTGACTTTGGTAAAACCTCTGCGTCATTGGGAAAATGGGCAAAGTTGAAAGGAAAAAAGGAAAGAACACAGCCAGAACAATTTTCCAATGATGCCAACAAAGTCAATCACGTTGATGTTTTCTTGAAGCATTCTAGGGATCTGCTAATAAAATTTCAAATTGAAATTTTTCTTTTCATGGCTTGAATCCATGACGGTTTAAATAACGAGGGGCCGTAAAGAGGAGCTTTGTAGCTAGGAGCTTAGCTGACATTGCCTTTCACCAGATTGCATTCTCAAATCTTCTGAGAATTGTTTCTTGAATACTGTATTTTTATTTTTGTCTTTTGACAGCAGCCCCAAGATAGATGAAGTCTCTAATCAGCAGGTAGATTGGACTGAATTTCTTTCAGTTCCAGGGTTGTTTTTAAATTAGCTTATGGGAAATGGCTAATAGGTTTCTCTTTCCTTCTGTTTTCTGTTTGTCATCTCCTCCTCACACATACATCTCATTCTTCTGATAGCCTATTTCCACTTCTTAATTTCCCCCTTTTTAATACCCCTTGTGAATTTAGAGTGGGTCAGATCACTTCCCTTTCAAAGAGAAAAGACAGACAGACACTGATAGAGAGACAGAAGCAGCCACAGAGAGACAGAGACAGAAGGAAGAACAGCAAGTAGGCTGGGGCCAGGTCTTGTTCCAGGCATCCAGGTGGGGTGTGGGTTTGCAGCTTCCCCCCACTGTCCCTGCACCACCAGTCTGACTGGCTCTGACTCACACTGTACAAGAAACACCCCCAGCATCTCCTGCCCTCACCAAAGAATCTGTCACCAAAATAGAGCTGGGGTGTGTTGGACCGATTGGCTCAGGCAATGACAAATCAGATTGACAGCTTTGGTCTGGCCAGCCAGCAGCCACCCTGTTGGCCCGGCCATTTTGACCCCAGGAGGTACTTCTCAGACTTTTGAGTTGCAAAATGTTAAGAGGGAATAAACCAAGGGGTTCTGAGGAGGGGAATGCCTTTTTGTTCATTTTTTCCCTCTCTCAGTTTTCTTCCTGAATTGCTCTCTTGTCTAATCCTAATTCTCAGGATCGAAAAATCAGAGCGTTGTGATAGATGTTCCATATTGTCCTGGTCTTTACCATTTCTCCATGAGGTCATTTCTAAAACCGTGGAAAGTGTGTATGCCTTTGTTTAAGAAAAAGAGAAAGGGGGGATCCCTCAAAAAAGCCCATTCATAGTGATTAACTGAATTTTTGCTCTCTGCAGTCCCCCAAAGGTTCATTTTGCCTTAGCCACCACCAGACCCTTTGTCCAGTACCAGGATGGCATATGGTAAAGCCCCATTTCTCTTACTGGATACGTTGCACCCTTGCTGATAACTGTATCTTGGCTCCCTACTCTTATTAAATACCATCTAAAATATTTGTCCCTGAGGCTGCCTCCTTCTTAGTTCCCTCATCTTTGGCTTTTTTCCTCTTCCCTCCTCAGAGGACAAGGGTCCACAGGAGCCACCAGGAACATGAAGGAGTCAACCTCTCTTTGGCTATTGACACGGGGTTTGGGTTCTGCTAAGGGTCTGGCCTCTTGTACCCAATGATTTCCAATGGGGGCCCCGGCTACGGCATGGGGAATGGGGGAATGCTCCGCAGTTTTGTATTTGCTGATACCAGGTTGGTAATAAAGATGTTGGTTTGTCAGTTAATGCAGTGTTTGTTACTCCCAGGGGTCCTGGAAGGCACTCTCATGGCCCAGGGGAATGGCTGTAAAGGGCTGCTGCTCAGCTGTCCAGGTGAACAGCTCCTGGTGAATGAGGATGTTGTTTAAACATCCATTGACTTGTTCCATGACCTTTAAATTAATCAGTGATGCTGGAATGGTTTTCATTACATTGTGTTGAGGGGAAAATATGGTATTTGCAAATTAGGATTCTGATAATATTGTCTAATAATTGTCATTCAAGGAAAAGAGCCCTGACTTTGGATTCAGAAGACTTAAGTTCAAATGTGGCCAATGTCCCTTCCTACCTTGGGCAAGTCATTGAGATGTTCTCTAACCTCAGTTTCCTCATCTGTAAGATGACAAGGTTGAGCTGAGGTGAGGAGCGCCTTTCAGTGCTTCTCTCCATGCATGCCCAGTCCAGCCTTCTCCTAAATGCCTGCCCGGCTCCAGGCACTAGGAATACAAAAGACTAAATGGAACTTGGTGGTCTTGTATTCTACTGAAGGGATGGATATATGGTGTAAATAGACTGAGTATATTCATGATCATTTGAAAAGGAAAGAGAGTGTGCCAGAAATTAAGAAAGTCTTCCCAGAGGATGTGATATGTGAGCTAAGCCTAGAAAGAAGCCAGTGATTCTAAGAGGAGCCAAGAAGGGAAGGTGTTCCAGGCCTGTGCAGAGATGGGAAACAGAGTAGGAAGTTTGGTCAACCACAATAGGCCTTTGGGGCTCTAGCAAAGGTGTACCAAGAGGAATAATCTGCCCACCACCCTGGATCTACAAAGGGAGGCTGGTGTCTGGCCAGGATGAAGAGTGTCTATTTTAGACTGGAAGCAGTGGAGAACATGGTGGTGACTGTAATCAGACCTGTGATTTAGGAAGATTATTTAGCAAAGTTGTGGACAGTGAATTTGAGAAATGAGGAGCAGGAGACCATGGTGGTAGCAATGAGGTGGTGGGGTGAGTAGAGAGAAGAGGAGAGATCCCAGAGATGCTGTGGAAGCAGAAATGCTAAGGCTTTGAAGATGGGGCCCTGGCTGCCTCTGGAGAGTGGGCTTGGGGGAGGAGAAGAGCAAATTGACCAGTTAATTGACAGTTCTGGGATACTGGGGCACATGTGGCTGCAAGGCCCAACCCAAAGAGGGGGTTGTGGAGGGAGGAGAGCAGGAAAAAAATGTTTCATGGGGGACATGCTTCCAAGACATGAGAATATGGACCAAATCAAGGTGACCCTGTCAAGTGAGGGAGGCCATGATGCTTTTTAAATATTTAGAGATGTTTTAATGTTAAAAAGGGGTCCTCCCACTCAAAAAGGGGGCCAACACTGTGCAGCAGCCAAGCATTTGTCTTTCTGAGATGATCCAGGCCAACGTTTCTGTTTCCTACAAGGGAAGCGATTTTGTTTTCCTTGATCACATGATTCCTGTCTAAAAATCCTTAGTTTGGGGATCTCCCTTACAATCCAGTTGCTCCACACAGAATTAGGTTTCTGTTCATAGTTACAATCAGCATTTGGAAAGGTGAAAAACAGATGACCTAGGCTGAAAATGAAGCCAAGGATGACACTCCTTGAAGAAAATGATCTGAGAGTCGTAGTGAATAATGAGCTATTTATGAACCAAGCAGGGTTGTGCTTATTTTACAAAGAAAGCAATGGGGTATAGTTGTAGCTAGAGTCAGGAAGCTGGAGCTCAAGTCCTAACTGTTACACCCACTGCCTTGGACCCTCAGCAAGCCACCTGACATCTTAATGCTCTAAGACAAAATGTTAAACCCAAATAGAAATGGATCCATGGTCAATATTGACTTAGAAAACCACAAATTGACATTATCTAGGTTGTGCTTTATTTTTGTTTATTTTATTAGATATTTCAATGACATTTGCATCTGGTTTGGGTTATGTTCAGGGGTTCTGTAGGTTGCTGCAGATTCGATACTCCTGCCTTAGAGAGTTTCTTAGTCTAGGTTTTTCATCTTTGTTTTATGGCCTAGAACCCCTCTGGCAGTCCCATGGAGACTCTGGACCGCTTCTCAGAAGAAACTTTTAGATAAAATATAGAAGTTTGAAAAGGAACGAAATTATATTGAAATATAGCTTCCAAAATATGTCTATTTTTAAAAACAAAAATATTTTTGTAAAATATATATTTGAAAAGGTTCACAGCCTTGAGTTTTAAGAAGCCCTTCTAAGACTATAATAAGTTGCAGAGCAGGTATTGGTTGAATGACTGATTTACATCAATGGGACATCTTGGTTAGAATATGAAATGAAATTCTTGGAGCTAGGGGGGAGTCTTAGGAATCAATTAGCCTGACCCCCTTGATTTAATAGAAGAGGAGAATAAGAACCAGAAAGGTTTGTTTTAGTCATTTTTGGTCATGCCTGACTCATTGTGACTGCATTTGGGGTTTCCTTGGCAAAGATCTTGGAGGGATCTGCCATTTCCTTCTCCAGATCTTTTACAGATGAGGAAACTGAGGCAAGAAGGGTTAGTGACTTGCCCAAGGTCACAATCTAGTTAGTGCGTGAGGTCAAATTTGAACTCAAGTCCTCCTGACTCCAGACCCGGCACTCTGTGCACTGTGCCAACGAGCTGCCCCATTAAACTTCAGTTTACTTATTGATAAAATGGGGATAATAGTAGCACCTACTTCCCAGGAAGTCAAAGGGAAGACCTATATAAAGGGCTTTGCAAACTTTTAAGTGCCGCATAAATGTGAGCTATTACTGCTATGCTCCTCCCTTGCATTTCTTTTTATTCACATTGGTGAGGGGGCTTGATTGGGATCACACAAGCAGCCAGTAGCAGAATAAGGTCCCCCGGACCCCCAGTCTAGTGCTTTCCCCACTGTCCCAGAATTCCTCTTTTGTGTTCAGAATTTGCTGAGTGAGTCAGGATTAGGTTTTCCTAACAGTAAAGGTTAGTGCTCACTGGGCTCAATTCCCAAAGGAAGTTGGGTAAGTGGAGACTCCAGTGGCAGGAAAGAGCCGCTGACTTGTGTGCAGCCCATTGAAAATTTGCAAAGCCCTTCAGAGGCATCATCTCAACTCAGCTTCTCAAACCGCCAGCCAGGGCAGGCAGAGAGGCAAGACTGCCCTTCCCTCCTTTTTTTTGCAAGTACAGGAAACTGAGGCACAGAGGCACAAATGCTTTGCCCTCGTCTTACAGTTCACAAGGTCAGGCATGGAGTTTGAATACAGGTCTTCCTGTATCTAGATTCAGTTCCCTGCCCTTCGTTTGCCACTTCTCATGAGGTGATCAAGCATTTGAACTATGCTCCCTTCTGACTGGCACGTTTTTGTTCATTTTTTGGCTTTGTAACCCCTGTGCCTAGCACTGAGGTGCTTTAATATCAACTTGGTAACTGGTCAGTTGAAATAACTTTCAACCAATGAAATGTACAGTGGCTACCTTTCACAGCTTGTTCTTTCTTTCAATGTTTGATTTTCTTTTTGCCTTTTCTTCCCAGTGACTGGCACGTAGTAGGTATGTCATCAATGCTCGTTGGTTTTAGCAGTCCACAAGAAGAGGGCTCCTTGAGCTGCTTGAGAGCAGGGGAATGGTGGGTCTCCTCGTCCCATCTCTGTATCCCTAGCTCTCAGTTTTGGTCTTGCACACAGTAAATCAGTCAATAAACAGGCATTTATCATATGTCTCTGTGTGCCAGGCATTGTATCAGGATGTTTAACAGGTATGTATAAATGTTGGTTGGATTAAATGGAATTAATTCTTATGTAAAATCTGGAATGGATACAAGTCCTGCCCCCCCCCCACACACATACATTTTGTTCCCAGTTTCAAATATAGTCAATCAATGGGTATTTATGGAGTTCCTACATTGGGCAAATGTCCATCATAGGCATGGAATAAGGCAGGAAGATGAGTTTAAATCCTGCCTTTGATTCTTAATGAGCAGCAGGACCATGAGCTGGTCTATTTACCCCTCAGAGTATGGGTTTCCCTCCATGTATGTAAAATGAAGGGAGTGGTCTGGAACACCTTTAAGGCCCCTTTTCCCATCTCTATGTGTGATCTATGACATAATGCCATAGGAATGTGGGCCAGGCGCTTACTATGGGAGATATTACGTGGCTTAGATCCCAGTGTGACCCAGTGGAAACCACACTGGCTTTGGAGGCAGGGAGCTGGACATCAGCATGGCCTCAGACACTGCAACTTGTCTGGTCTGTGGTAAGTTATCAACCCTCCCTGGACCAACCTTTCTATAAAATGAAGGGGAGGGACCCTGCACCTCCCAAGCACCTCCCAACACTCCACCTGGGATTCTATGGGGAGTTCAGAAGGGGAATCAGTAGGGGAGGAAGAACTCACCATCTGGGAGAGTCAGAAAATCCATCCCATCTGACCAGGAACTTGGAGGGTGGATGGGATGACAACAGGCCAGGTGGGGGTGGGGATGGGGGGAGTTCAATCACTGTGAGCATAAAATAAAATGTACTAAGCAATTCCACAACTGCTGATTAAACACCTACTATGTGCTTACATACAATGGACAAGATGGTATAGGAGATAGAGAACTTACTGTGGATAAAAAAAAAATAAATTCGAATTCTGATTTTGGCACTGAGCAAATTTCAGACCAGAACTCTGGACCTGATGGCAGGAAGTCCCGAGTTCAAATGCAGCCTTGGATACTTCCTGGCTTTGTGGTCCTGGACATGTCACTGCCTTGCTGTCTGCCTCAGTTTTCTCAGTGCCTGTCTCCCAGGGTTGTTGTGAGGATATTTATAAAGCGCTTGTCACAGTGCCAAACACACAGTAGGTGCATAATAAATGGTCGTTCTGTCCCTGCCTCCCTTTCACTTCTTTGTTGCAAAACGCTCCTTCAAACATTTGCATTGATGGAAAGAGTTTCTCCCCATGGATAAAATCCTGTCTGGATCCCTCCTCTTCCCCTCCCTCCCTGCCCCCAAATTCATAGTAAATAAAACAGGTACTGAAAATGCAGCAGAATCGGTCCTTGCCCACTTGGCATTAGGAGACTTGGGTTGAATGCCACCTGAGAGCCTTATCAGCTGTGTGTGTGACCTTGTGCAACTGGACTCTTCCTTCTGGACTCCTGACCAATGGAATGGAGCAGGAGCAGCAGCCCTGCTAGGTGAATTGGGACAGGCTTCAAACCCAGAGGCTGGAGGATGTTCTGGGCTTTTATCTGTCTGGGCAACCCTTCCCCCTCCTCCCCGTGACAAAACCATCTACTGATGAAGGTGAATGCACGTCCTCGGAGTCCTCAGCAAAAGAGGGGAGTGGGCATAGGCGAGGTGGCCTTAGAGAGGGACCGTGTGGAGTCCTGTACTTGGATTCAGAGGATGCTGGTCAGTCCTGCCTGCACCACTAGGTCCACAAAGGACCTTGGCTCATGGCTTGAGCCAGAATCAAACTCTTGGGACCAATTAGTCTGTCCCTCTCATTTTACAGATGAGGAAACTGAGGCCCAGGGTCACACAGGGTAGGACATGGCAGAGCAGGATTAGAAGCCTGATTCTCTGCCTCCAAATCCAGAGTAATTTTCACTGAACTCCCTGCCTCTCTGTATAACCTGGAGCAAGCTGCTTCTCCCCTCTGGGCTGCTGGTGCCTGGCTGTGTAAACACAGGGGGCTGACCAGGCAATCTTTGAGGCTTCTTCCTGTCCCGAATTGTACTGACCCAAGAACCAATTGTAGAGCTCAGGGACTTTGGGCAAATGTCATCCTCCTCCCCCAAAAAATGGGGATGATGATGCTTATGTACTCAACTTTCAAGTCTGTTGGGATGAAACAGATGAGCAGAGATGGCTTCATTAATCACTGCTCTGTCCTAGGACTGGGTTTAGTGCAGGTGGATAAAAACCCCGAAATCGGGACAGTCCCTGCCCCCGAGGAGCCTACATCCCATTGATGGGTCACAACAAAGAGGGGGCTGCCATGTTTGGGCTGAAAAGTGTATGGGATGTGGGACCATGGGGGGGTCAGGTGGGGAATGGGGTGTAAGCAGACATGGCCTCTCCAGGAGGAATGGAAGTTCAGGAATATGGGTCCAGAGCCTGATGGGAAGGAGGTGGGAAGAGCAGAGGGAAGCACGGCCAGGGCCATCAGCTAGACTGGGCCAGTGGAGGCACTCACCAGTGGGGGCTGAGGGTTGTGGCAGCAGCCCAGGGAGCTGCCTGGGCAGGCCATGACCTCGGGTCTGGAGGGAGCAGCAGCCAGTCTGGTGAAAAAATGGGCCAGGGAGGAAGTGGGGAGCGATACAGCTGTAGACTTCGGATGAATTCCCCAGGCTTGCTGAGTCAAGGGGCCAGTGATGTTGCTGCTGTCTGCAGAGGCAGTGTGGTGTAATGGATACAGCCTTGGCTTTGCAGTCATAGGTCCTGCCTCTGATATTCAGCAACCAGGGGATTTGGTCTTTCTGATCCTCAGGTTCCTCTTCTGTAAAATGGAGATAACAGCACCTCTAATCCATGTGCAGATATATGAACAAAAATTGAGCACTCAGATATTCCAGGACCGTGGTGAAGAGCCGGGGGGGGGGGGGGTCTGTAAAGCGTTTTGCAAGCTTTAGTTTAACCCAACGTGTGAACGCTCGTGGTCTTGCATTCCTTCTCTATGCATTGACTGAATGCTTGTGAGGGACCAGGCACTAGAGAGATCGGGCCCAAAATGAACAGGCTTCACCTTCGAGAAGTTTAAGTCTCTCAGGAAAATAACAGGATTGCACGTTGGGAAGTCACACTATCTCCTGTCTCATTTGACAGATGAAAACACTGAGGCCCCAGGCACACAGATAGTAAGTAAATAGCCGTGCCAGCATGTGTTGACGTAGGCCAAGGTCACATGGGGCAAAAAGAAGGAAAAGGTTTCGGTAACTGGTGTGGGAAGGAAGGGAATCCCGAGGGACTCCATAGATGAGGTGACCCAGATCCCAGCCTCCACCTTGGCCCCTTAAAGCAGGAGGGGACCAACTCCCAACGTGCTCTGATTCCTGTGCCCGGATCGCTGACTCCCATCCAGCAATGGACAAGAGCCCCAGGAGACACGGCCCTAAGAGACATAAGCAGCTCGTTCCCTTGGCCAAGCTCCTTGACCTTCTTGACCCAAGATAAGAGGTTACCATTTCAGGAAGGGTCTCCAGGATGGAAAAGAGGCTTGTTTGAAAGAGTCATCAAGTATGCCTAGATTCTCTAAATTCCCCTTTATATAAGTTTGGAGAAATTTGAGATTATTGGGGTAAGGGCGGTAGTGGTATCTGGGGCAGGAGAAAAGGACAGATGCCATTGAGTGAGGTCTGAAGGAAGCTGAGAATTCAGAGAGGCAGAAGTAGGAAGGCATATAAGACACCCCAGGCAAAGGTGTGGAGGCTGGAGATGAAATGTTATGTGAAGAACAGGAAAAAAGAAAGAATGGCGTGTATATGCATCTGTACGAGCAAGTATATGCATGCGTATTGACATACGGTCTAGGTCTCTATTTACCAACCTGCCTCTATGGGACAGCAACCAGACCGGCAATTTCATTTGAACAAGATGAAGAAATCGCCTCTACCAATGAAGGATGAGATCTTCTCTGCAGCCTGGAGTCTTGGGGAACAGCACTGAGAACCAAGCGGCTACTTGAGTACCACAAGGTCACATGACTGTCAGAGGAGAGATTCAAACCCGGCCTTTGTCAATCTCTACATCCTATGCCATACTCTCTGGCATATCATCTATCTATCCATCTATCTATTTATGTCTATATGTATGTATATATGTGTATATATCTATCCATATATGTGTGTATGTATACGTTCGTAAATGTGTATATGTATATATGTGCACATGTGTGTATATGTCCATATATGTGTATGTGTATGCATATATGTATGTGTGTATGTACATGTGCATGTGTGTTCATGTGTGTATGTATATATTCACATATATGCACAATCTATTCGTGTGTACGTGTGTATATATCCATACATATGTATATGTATATATCTGTATATGTCTATATTGTGTGTGTATATATGTTTGTGCTTGGGTGCTTATGTGTACACACATGTGTAAATGTCTGTATATATGTATGTACATGTTTGTATGCGCATGGACAGAAAAATAGATAGAAAGCTAGATCAATAAATGGTAGATGGATAAATAGTGGACAAAGACAGATACATAGATGGATGGATGATAGACACTTAAATAACAGACAGTCCTTCTGTTTAGATTTCAATATGGTAAAAGACTGTTAAAGGTTAAAGGGACAAACCAGAGTCAGTGACTTGGGAAGACTTTTCAGATGCAAAGGAAACATTACAGCCTTGAAAGAGTCTGTCTCGAATCTCCCAACTGACTCCGAGGCAGCAGCAGGTCAGGGCACAGGCTGCATTCCCGCCGTCGGTCGGGTCGAGCCTGCTTCTCTTCATTGCACCACACCATGACTGGGAGGTAAAACCAGAGAGAAAGAACACTGAGCCCCAGAAATCCTAGGGCTCAGAGCTGCCAATCTGTTGCTTATGTACCTGCCTTACTCCCGTTGGGCTTTCTATTGATACCCTCCTTCCCCCTCCCAAAGATTTTATGTACATTTGGGATCAAATGTGTATGCCCTAGAGCTTTCTAAGGAAATGTTTTATAACTACTGCACTCCTTATGCCTTTCCTAATGACCTGAGCCAACTGACTGATTGTAAAGGAAAAGTACCCCGGGGGGGGTTTGAGCTAATATTTGGAAGATGCATGTACACATGGACATATACAAACTCACATAAGTACATGTGCACATATGTGTGCATTTACACATATTTCCCCTTCGTACAGATAATGGAGTTGAGTCTGTGAGAGACAGGAGTTCATAGCATTTGTTCCAAGGACGCACACTCAGTAAGTGACAGGGCCAGGATTTCAAACTGGGCCCAAACCCTTCTGCTGCTCCCATCTATACCGCGGATTGTGTCTGAATTATCACGTCATTTCCGAACTGTCTTCATTGATTCACAAGCTTCCACAAAAGTCTTCCTGAGTCTTTTCACAAGCATCTTTCTCCTGTGATGGAATAGCTGTTAGCCGAAGGGCCCTATTTCCCTGTCCCAACATTAATCCTAGCCATTGAGGCTAATGAAATCCTAGAAAATAGGGTTGATTACCTTCAGTAGCAACTGGGATAATTAAACATATAGACACATACATACATACACACATACACATACACACATACACATACACATATGTAAATTTTTCATATACTGAAACACTTCTTTTGCCTTTCCTTGTAAAATGCTGTGCAGAGTATTCAAATAATTCACTTAAAAAAAGTAAAGCAACCAGACTGACAAGGATCCTCAAGGAGAACGTCTAGTGTCACCGTTCTACCTGACCTACAGGATTTTCTTTGGCATTCAAGAGTAAGTATTGACAGTAACATGGTATTGAATGGAATGATATTTCAGAGAGCAAAGCGGTGAGGTAATGGGGAGAGAGAGAGAGAGAGAGAGAGAGAGAGAGAGAGAGAGAGAGAGAGACAAGGAAAAAGAGACTGAGAGACAGAGTGAGACTGAGAGAGACAGAGAGACAGAGAGAGACTGAGAGACAGAAAGAGACAGAGAGAGACAGAGAGAGAGAGACAGGGAAAAAGAGACTGAGAGAGAGAGACTGAGAGAGACAGAGAGAGAGAGACAGGGAAAAAGAGACTGAGAGACAGAGTGAGACTGAGAGAGACAGAGAGACAGAGAGAGACAGAGAGACAGAGAGAGACAGAGAGAGAGACAGGGAAAAAGAGACTGAGAGACAGAGTGAGACTGAGAGAGATAGAGAGACAGAGAGAGACAGAGAGACAGAGAGAGACTGAGAGACAGAGAGAGAGACAGAGAGAGACTGAGAGAGACAGAGAGAGACAGAGAGAGAGACAGGGAAAAAGAGACTGAGAGAGTGAGACTGAGAGAGACAGAGAAACAGAGACAGAGAGACAGAAAGAGACAGAGACAGAGAGACAGAGAGAGACTGAGAGAGACAGAGAGACAGAGAGACAGGGAAAAAGAGACTGAGAGAGAGAGACAGAGAGAGACAGAGAGATAGTGAGAGACAGAGAGACAGACAGACAGAGAGACAGAGAGTGAGAGAGAGAGATAGACAGACAGACAGAGACAGACAGACAGACAGACAGAGTCAGGGAAAAAGAGACTGAGAGACAGAGGGAGAGAATGAGAGAGTGAGGGGGGAGGGAGAGACAGAGAGAGACTGAGAGAGAGTGAGAGACAGACAGACAGACAGACTTGCTTACTGGAGGACTTCAGCCCAAAACCCCAAGTCTGGTCAGTCATCAAACACTGATTAAGTCCCTACTATGTGACACGCATTGTGGTAAGCCCCTGGAGATACAAAGAAAGAAAGACCAAAGGGCCTTTTTGAGGAGCTCATGATCCAATGCGGGAGACAAGAAGCAAACAAAGAAGCACAAAGAAAGAAGCTCTCTTCAGGGTAAGTAGAAAACAGTTACCAGAGAGAAGGCACCAGAGTGAAGGGAGGTGGGGAAGGCTTCCCGCAGAGGGGTGGAGTCTTAACTGGGGCTAGAAGGAAGCCTGGAACAGTCTCAAAGACTTCAAGAGAAGAGAACACCAGGGAGATGGGAGTGAGTGACAGCAGCATGGGCTGCAGAGGGGTCGGGACAGATGGGGATTGAGAGAAGGCCTTTGGGTCTGGCTGCGCAGAGATGGTTGGGACCTTTGGAAAGAGCAGCTCTGATAGAATGGCAGGTTCCAAAGGCAGCCTGCAAATAGTCAAGAAAGTGACAGCAAAGGAAGGGCAGGCACCTGTTGCAAGCCCAAGGAGTTTAGACACAAAATAGAAGATGAGAGAATGACAACAGATCGTGCTTAGTTAGGAAAACCTAAGAGTTCAGGGGCAGTAAGCATGTGGGTGATGGGAAGTTCAAGGGCATGACTATCTCTGTGTAGGGGAGATTCATTGCAGATGTAGATATCTTGTTTGTACATAGTTGCTGGTATGGTTTCCCCTTTGTTAGACTGGGGCATCCCTGAGGGCATGGACTATTGTTTGCCTTTGTTTTCCCAGTGTCTGGTACACAATAAGCACTTACTAAACATTTACTGATGGACTGAGAAGCCATTCATAGGAAATGGGTAAGTTGAAGAACTGAGTGGTTAGGATATTTGCAGGAACATTAATACATCCCTGATCCCTTAAGAGTATAAGAGCAGGAGTTGAAGAGGAGAGAACAACTGTGTCAGCCCTAGACTCACTGAGGAAAGGAGAGTGACCTGAAGTTGTCTAGTGGGCAAGAGTTACCAGAATTTTATTTGAGCAGTATACTCAGATTGAGTGAGCCTCAACGGAGAAGATGATACTGAATGATGGTGGTAGAGGATGAGATTGGAAGCGCCAGTGGAAAACAAGACATATTCTAAGATCTCCACTTTGACCAATGGGTGAAAATGCAACCTGTGCTGGAAAGGGTGGCCAAGGGGACCATGTCAGCAGAAGGCATACAAGTCTCAATGAGAGCCAGAAGATAAAAGGAATGGAGAAGGAAAAGTCACAAAATTAAAGCAAGTTTGTTATTTATGGCACAAAGCTTCCAGGGAGCACTGTGGGGAGAGAGTGGAGTTTTAGAATGGGATGTTTGAAAGGTTAGGATGAGAGGGACAGAAGGAGAAGAGCAGACCGGGGTGGGGGGCATTGAATAATGACATGATGGCTTCAGTTTTACTAGGATATGACCACTTGTCATGCTACACTTTCTTGGAGCCACACGTGAGAGCGGAGTACCAAGTAGACACCTAAGGCAGGTGAGCAGCCCGAACAAGGCTCCACAGCACTCCTGCCAGAGGTGCTGTCCTCCCTGAATACCCCTATACTCCTAAAGACTAAAAAATGCTGCTTGACTTGACTGGACCTCAGTGGTCTTCTAGTTAAATTCATACATGAAAAACAATTCCCTTTGCATAATCCATGATAAATGGATACATATTCCCTTTCTGAGGACATCCACTAATGGGACTGACCCCAAGGTATCCCATTCTATTTCTGGATAGTTCTAATTGTTTGTGAAGCTTTCTTGAACATCAAGTCTAAATCTACGCCTTTTGCAGCTTCTACCCACTGTCCTTGCTCTTGCCTTGGAAACATAGATTATATTACATTTTTAACTAAGCCAATATGTTGCCAGCAGGTATCCTTATGTACAGATTAGTGGCCTTTGACACCACTGTTCTAGGCTATCAAGTTCTTTGGGAATCTGATTTCGCTGTCCAATGTGATTTCCTATGCTTCCCACATTTACATCATTTTCAGGTTTGGTAAATATTGATGAAAATGCTATATGACATCGAACCAAGCCCAGATCCCCAGAGCACTTCACTACAGATGTCCTTCTAAGATGATATTAGGCCATTAATTAGTAGGGCCTCCTACTCCAATCCCTACTTGAAAGATGAATCTCTCTGTGCGGCATCTTTATAAAGTGATTGCTGACCATTTGCTTGAACACTTCAATGATGGGCAACTCACTATGCACTGAAGGAGTGTATTCCATTATTGAAGAGCTCAGGTTGTTATAAATTACTTCCTTTCATTGGGCTAAAATTTGCCTCTGCATCTCACTCCTGGTCATCCTGTTTGGTCTCTGAGGTCAAGCAGATCCAATCTGGTCTCTCTTCCCTAGGACAGTGTTAAGGTACTTGATGAAATACATATTAAGTACCAGCTCTGTGCAACCAGCTTGCTGAGTCTGGAGAAAGCAAGGTGAAATATGGCACAGTCACAAACTCCTGTCTATTCTGAGTCTCTTCTTCAAACTAAATATCTCCAGTTTCTTCAGCTCCTCTTCTGATAGTGTGATTCCCTATCCCAAACACTTTCTAATGGACACGCTCCATCTTATTGGTGCATCTCCTACAAAGTACCCAGAACTGGACACAATATTCCGGCTATGGTTAGATGGAGTCTGTACTTGGAAGGGCAAGATTACGAGGTTTTCCACATAATTTGTCCCATCACCATAGATGATCTTCAAGTGCCCAATCCTTTGTACCCCATCTCTGAATCAATGGGCTTGTCAGTTTTCTCAAGATTGGAAAACCCCCTTTGCAAATGTCAATCAGCTTTGCTAGATACAAAAGAGCAGTCATGAAACACTTTCTTGTGTCAATATTTACCTTAGCCAGTTTCAGAAAGAGATCTCATGAGTCAACTCCAGGCTATTCCATTCAAAAGCAAGTAGAGAATCCTTGTGAACTCAAGGCTTCTTTGAGATCAAATAGACAAAATAATTCTGAATTCAGCCTAGCAGCTCTGTGCTTCCTTTGGTCATAATCTCACCATTCTTCATGTATTATGGATTAGTGTCCAACCAGACCATCGGTGAGGGATTTGGTGCAAAGCAGTTGGAAACACCATTGAACTCAGTGTCAGAAGATGGGTGCAGAGGCTGGACCGAGAATTTGAGCAAGCACCTAACTCCTCTAATTCTTAGTTCTGCAAGATGGAAGTAACAGTGCCACAGCTGTAGTGCCTTACTTCCAGGGCAATCCTAAATGCCCTGTCATGGAATGGGTCCCAACATCAAGTACTATAGACACTGAGTACACTGCTTAGCTCCTGGCTGACGGTCATTAAGAGAATTTTGAATCAGAGATGGCAAGGACCTTGGAGAGCACCATCTATCTCCTATCTCCTTAACTTCTCTCAGGCCCTTCCCCTTCTCCACCTTCACAAGGCCAGAAGCAGCTCCTGCCTGAAATAGTCTCCTAAGTGGTTCCTCATTGCCAGTCTCTCCCCACTTCACTCCACCCTCCACAAAGTTGCCAAAATGACATCTGGCACAAATAATATTCTACCTACAAGTCTAAGGTTGGTAAGTATCCTGGGCTCCAAGCTGAACTGGGATTATTAATATTAACATTAAGCCGATATTAATGAAGAGAGCCTTCAGGAAAAGGGGCTACCAGGTGAGATGAGTCCAGGCTGCACAGCAAAGTAGGTGAAGGCTCTCAGACACTCATGAGCTACACCTGTACTTCTAGGCTGAATGAAACAGGGAGAGCAAAAGGCAGAGAGGATCTGGGAAGGACTTGAGAAGACTATTGGTCCCCTCGCCCATCACTTTACACGTGATGAAACCAAGGCCTGCAGGCTGTTGTCAGCAGTGCTGGGAACACTGGAAGTGAGGTCCCTCAGCTCCAGAAGCAACGATCTGTCCACGGGCCCACACTGCCTTCCTTTTTCCTTCCCATCTATTCATGTGGCCTCTCTCCATCTAAGGCAGCTACGGGCCGCTGCAGTGGATAGAGAGATAGTGGAGGAATTAGGAAGACTCATCTTACTGAGTTCAATTCTGGTCCCAGACACTTCCTAGCTGTGTGACCTTGGACAAGTCACTTCACCCTGTTTGCCTCAGTTTCCTCATCTGCAAGATGAACTAAAGAACAAAATGGCAAACTATTCCAGTATCTTTGCCAAAAAAAATCCCAAATGGGGTCATAAACAGAAGGACACAACTAAAAAATGCCTGAACAACTTTCTAACTTGTCCATATGGCTTCATGGTGGGAAATTGTTGCTTTTTGTTTTGTTTTGTTTTTTGTTTGTGTGTTTTAAAGGTCAAAAACCCTTGGAGACTTGAAGCACTTGGGATAAGGGTAAACCCTCAGAGCAGTGATATTCCTCTTAACCCTACCATGTCTCCTTGGCATTGTCTCCAGGGTGTGGGTCACAATAAAACAACTCTACCTAACTATTAGAATTATCCAATCCAATCATTCGTGATTATTTTTGTAAAGCAATACTTAGCACTGTGCCCAGCTCATACATATATAAAGGTTTCTTCCCTTCCCCTCCCCCATCTAAAGGTTCCCTTTCCCCAGAAGGCTTCAAGCTGAGGCTGGCTGACCACTGGTCGTTCTTAAACAGGGCCAGCTTGGGCTCCATGGTCTACAAAACCCTTTCCAGCTCCGAGATGCAGTTTCCTTGAAGTCAATATTTCCTTTTGATGTTAAGATTCTAAGCAATCTCTCTTCTCCTTGCTCTCAGGCTGACCGAGATTCTTTGAGAAGGCACAACTTTATCCACTGCTCTAAAAAAAAAATCAGAAACGTTAGAAAGAGAAATCAGCTATTTCTTTAACCTTGGGAGACAGATGATGTGGGCTGTTGGCCGTGATCATGGAGTCTGCCCAAAGCCAAAGGCACCCAGTGTTTGCTGGGCAGTTGCAGAGGATGCCTTCAAAGAGAAACAATTAAAACAGTGAATCTTAATTGTTTTAAATCTTTTTTTTAATGTCCATTAATTAGAAACAGAGTGCAGCTCTTGGAACTTAGCGATGAACTGATTTCCACTCACCAGTTTCGGCAGTGAGCAGTGGTGTTTGCTAATGATCAGTTGTTGAGCCCTGGGGTTCAAGGTGCTAAGCACAAAAGAGATGGAAAGGGAAAGCAGAAAAAGCAGAGGATCTCTGTCTGGGGGTTAGCGGTGGAGCTCATTATTCATGCATAAGGAACCGAGGCCATTTTCTCCCTCCTCTCTTCCAAGCCTGGGTGAAGCTTTAAAAGGTCTGGTGCACGTTCCCCCGCCCCCACTCCCATAGTCTTCTTAGTCTAGCTCACCCTGGGGCAGAGAAGAACAGGCACCAGGACCATACTGTAAGGAGGCAGAGAGTGGGGAATCCATTCTATCTTGTCTCAACAATATCGAAATGATGTATGTCCTTACAAGGACAGAGTGATTTCAGTTCTCCGAGCCAATCCATGTCCATTTTTAAAAGCATGATGGAGGGAGGTGTAAGGCTGGTATACAGCTTACCTACTACATTGATGACATAATGATACAGGGAAAAGATGCAGAAGAAGTGGAGAGGAGTTTGACTCTTCTCATTGAGCATATGAAAAGTAAAGGTTGGGAAATTAACCCTGCAAAGATTCAAGGACCAGCCCAAAATGATAAGTTTTTGGGGATACAATGGAATAAGGGACTACGAGAAATTCTTCCACAAGCCCAACGAAAGATTCAGGATTTTCCCACCCCTACCAATAAGAAGGAGGCCCAAAAGTTCGTAGGATTGTTTGGATACTGGAGGCAACACATTCCACATCTGGGACAGATTTTGAAACCTTTAGATAAAGTCACTCGGAAGAAATATGAATTTGACTGGGGACTTGAGCAGAGTAAAGCTTT
>CM053595.1:319663657-319681032 GCA_028646575.1 Pseudocheirus occidentalis
GATTCGGTGTTATGGTTTCTGAATAAAGACCTTGGTTCTGCCTTCCATGTGGAGAGTTTACTACATTTTGTGATCCAAAACTATACCAGCATATTCATAACCATCATGGGTGTTGTGAATATCTCATTATTGATACATTAGGTGATCCAGAAACCTCTGCTCAAGGAGAATACAAGGTCTCTAAAGATAAGGACTGGTTTTTGTTGGTCTGTTGGTGTGCCCCTGACACCAGAGAAGGGACGGGTCACAGTGCGCAGGGATCCCGTATTATTAGATTAGGGAAACCCTGGCTTCCAGTGTCTTCTTCCGACACACATTGGCCCCTGTGACCTGGGCAGGTATTTAACCTCTCTGTGCCCAGGACAATTCTCCAAGACCATGAATACAAGGCTGTTGTAAGGAAGGACTTGTAAAATCTGAGAGTCCTTCCATAACAATGAAGTTCCCCAACCCTCCCTACATCACCACCCCAAAATCCCCAGCACCAAATTCAGTGTCTTTCGCTCAGTCCACACCCCATTGATGTTTTGGAATGGAAGTGAAACCCAGTTATGCCACTGAGTCATGGAATCACATTGGATAAGTCACTGTCCCGGGTTGGCTGGCATTTTCCTGCAACATAAATTATGGGGATTGGAGCAGATGGTTGCTAAGATCCTCCAAACACTGACATTCTACACCTGTATCACGGTGTTTCTAGACCTGTGCCTGGAAAGATCAGGATGCCAGGATATCCAAGCTGGCAGGCATGTTAGGAAGCAGAGCATAGATGGTCAGAGCCATTGTTGTTCAGACATTTTCAGTTGTGTGACTCTCTTGGGGGTTTTCCTTGGCAAAGATACCAGCATGGTTGGCCATCTCCTTCTCCAGCTCATTTTTCAAATGAGGAAACTAAGGCAGACAGGGTGAAGTGACTTGCTCGGGGCCATGGCCACTAGTATCTGAGGTCACGTTGGAATTCGGGAAGATGAGTCTTTCTGACTCTAGACAGCACTCTATGCACGATGGCGCCACCTAGCGGCCCCATGAGCGGGCATGTCAAGGTTGGTGCTACCCCTTAATTTTGAGAAGTGGAGTGAAATAGTAGAAGGAGTTCTAGACTTGAAGCTAGAAGACTCCCAGGTCTCTGAATCCTGCCTCTAACCTTTCCTATCTGTGTGAAGGTGGGCAAGTGTACTACTCAATCTTATCGAGACTCAGTTTCTATCTCTGTAACATGAGGATAATAATCATTCATCCTAGGGCTTTACAGAGCATCGAATGAATTAATAATACTTTTAATTATTATAGCTTCCTTTAAGGTTTGCAAAGTACACTGGATCCTCACAACAACCCTAGGAGGTAGGTGCTAACAAAACGCCCATTTTTTAGATGAGGAAGCTGAGGCAGGCATGTCCATTAAGTGTCTTGCCTGGGGTCACCTGCTAATAATAAGTGTCTGAGGCAGGATTTGCACTCAGTTCCTACCCATTTTGTCCTCTAGCCACTTGTTGGTGATAATGACCCTAGATCACTTTGACAATTTAAAGAGGGTATAAAAATAGCACGAGTTATTTGTAACAGAAGAGGAGATTCAGGGTCTAGAGGCGATGGGACTTCCTAGCAAGTGGGAGAGGTCACACTTGAACCCAGGGCCTCTGACTCTCAGTTCCACTTTCTTAGAGGGAACTACTGGCTTCATTTGAGAAGATCCACATCCATCAGATTGGTTCAGGTGCCTTCTCACAGACTCAGACTTCCTCAATGGGGATCCAGCCGAGGGTTGCCAGTCAGCCGGTGAGCAGGTGATGTGCTTTTTATTTGTGTCTCCGGCACTTAGAACAGAGTACATCATGGATGTCTGTCTCTTCCTTTCCCTCTCTGGGCCTCAGTTTCCTGGTCTGTAAATTAAGGAGGGGCTCTCTCTAAATCTAGGATGAGAAGAACAGCAATGCTTACTCAAATTACCAGGTAGAAAATAAGCATTGTTACATGATGTTGTTGTTAGGGGCAGCTATGTGGCACAGCGTATGGAAGGTTGGACTTAAAGTCAGGAAGATCAGAGTTCAAATCCTGCCTCAGGCAGAAACCTTGTGACTCTGGGTAAGTCACTTACCCTGGGTCTGCCTCAGTTTCCTTATCTATACAATGGGAACAATAATAGCATTTATTTCTCAGGCTGTTGTGAGAATTAAGTGAGATAATGTTTAAAGTGTTTTGCAAACATTAAAGGTGATATATATGTGTGTGTGTGTGTGTAATATATATTAACTATAACAATAATTAAGATTCATTCCATTTAATCAATAGGCATTTATTTTATATGAATCATGATGCCACGTGGTAGGAATACAAGTATAAAGAATCAAACACTCCTACTCCCAAGGCTCTCATGTTTTAGTAGGAAGCCAATGAGCACCTCTACGCAAGAAGGGAAAGAGAAGGAATCAAATCACTGCCAAGAAGGTCATTGCAAGGAAGCTGGGGGAGGGCAGGTATTGGACATGACTGAGTCAGGCCAAACATCTCTCATATATGCAACTATTAGGTTGCATACGAACTAGAGAGACTCGGGGTCTTCTCCAGCTCTAAATCTCATCCTGTTTGGGGTGGGGGAGGCACCGTAGGACAATCCTTTGAAGTAAATGTGAGTTTCTGGCTCACATTTCAGAAACTGAATGGTCCTTCCCATGGTACCAAGCTGCTCCCTAATAGAAACCCTGAGCTTTTGAATACCTACATTCATCTCTCAAAACTGAATGGCCTGGGGAGCCCTAGAGATTTTAATTGAAGCTATAGGTGACTCAAAGGCTGTTGGAAAGATGTATGGTAACAGCAAAAAGGAAAAGGGATGATCAAGGAACAAGAGGACAGCCTAGACCTGCCTAGGGAATCTCCCCAATGAGTAAAGATCCAGAAAAAGGACTCCCATGTGCTGGGGAGATCTGCTATGGAACATTGATGGGAGAACAAAGAAGAATCACAGATTGAGAGAGTGTGCTTAACCCTGACTGGCTTTCTTGGGGGGAATACACACACACACACATTTATATCAATGAGGTCAAAAGCCATTGAATTATTGAAGTCTAAACAAGACATTCAGAAGAAATGATAGATGGATGGATGGAAGATGGATAGACACATGAGAGATAGACATAGATAGATAGATAGATGATAGATAGATAGATAGATAAATGGATAGATAGATGGATGGTAGATAGATAGATAGATAGATAGATAGATGGACGCATGGACACATGGACGCATAGATGCATGGATGCATGGATGGATGGAGATAATTTATTAAGTACTTACTACGTGCCAGGCACTAAGACCTTATTTCGAAACACAGTGCTATTCCAAACTCATTGTGTGGTCTTACCAGCCAACCTCTCTGGATGTGGCTTTCCTTCTGGGTAAAACTTAGGTAATTAAATCTGTCCCCACCAACCTAAGAGAGGCACTGAGAAGGCCCACTGAAATCATTCATAATTGGGGCTTTACCATCTGAAAGTGCTATACAGACATTATCCTGGGATACCTTTCCAGGCTGATTACGTGTTCCCCTTGTCAAACAACACCATATTGCCACCAAAATGGCAGACTTGATGTTCTATATCTCCTACTCTACACCTTTCCCCAGGGTGCCATAGAGCCTGGAATGTTCTCCCTCTTCATTTCTGCCCTTTGGATTCTTAAATTCTTTCAAGGATCAGTTCAAGTGCCACCTGACACAAGAACACACACACACACAGACACACACACAGACACACACAGACACACACAGACACACACACACACACACACATAGACACTCCACTGTAAGTTCTTCCTTTGCCCTCCCAATGACCTTGGATTTACTTTCCGGAGACATCATACGTAGGCATTTCTGTCGGTTGTTCTCCTGTGGAATGGGAATGAGCTTCTTGAGGGCATCTAACAGTGGCTGGCACAGAAGAGGCACTTTCTAAGTTCTTGGAGAATGCTATCTACTATTCATGCTGTTCCAATTTCAGCCTTTCTTGAAGATTTCCATTTGGAGTCCTAGCTCTTCTGGTCTGGCTTCCTTCACACAGAGGGCTGAGCCCTCAGGGACAGCTCTCCTTATGCTGTCATGCCAGATTAGAATGCACATAGAGGTACCCAAGGGTTCTGGGTGACCTTGTTGTTGTTTTATAAGCAGTATAAATTGATCATTTGTAGTGTAACTGTCCTTTATAATTTATTTATCACTGTAAACTCTTTTGGCTCTGATTATCATCCAAGAAGTTGGAATCCCAAGGCTATCAGACTGAACTCACAGTAAAAACAGACTTGGAGAGAGGAGTGAGAGTGAATGGAGCCTTGAATCTGGAGTCAGGAGAACCCATTCAGGGCCATGTTCTGGCACTAATTAGTTAATAGGTCTTAGGGGAGCAATTTCAATTCTAGAAGGGCTAATTTGCTCATTTAAAAAAGGGGGATTGAATTCAATTCATGATGAAATACTTTGATAGAAAGAGAAGCAACCACTTTAAGTTTTAACTAACAGATACCAATTTGGGCCAAGCACTGTACCAGCAGATGGGCATCTGAAGATAAAAAGGAAAAAAAAGATGAAAAGTTCTGCCCTCAGGGAGTTTGTGTTCATTATAATAAGGACACCCAACATTTATGCAGATAAACAAATGCAAAATAATTGGAGGATGGTGAAATTGGTTGTGAGTTGAAGGATATCAGCGGGCACATGACCTAAACCTTCAGGGAAGATGATGAATTCTAGGAGGGGGAAATGAGGAAGGAATGCATGCCAGGGATGTGCCGAGGTACAGTGGTGGGAGACAGAGCACCTTGCTCCAGGGAAAGAGGATATGGGTCACTTTGGCTGGAATGGAAAGGGGAAGGGGGGAAGGGAACAAACATTTCTTTAAGTACATGCTGTGTGCCAAGCACCGAGCTAAGGGCTTTACAAATAACTCTCTTGATCCTCACAATACCCCTGGCAGGCTGGTGCCAGTGTTGTCCACATTTTGTAGATGAGAAAACTGAGACAAACAGAAAGTTAGTGACTTGTCCAGGGTCACATAGCAAGTAAGTATCGGAGGCTGAATTTGACCTCAGGTTTTCTTGACTCCAGGCCCTGTGCTCTAGCCATTGTACAACCTGACTGCCTAAGACACACACATACACACACACATGTATGCACACACAGAGAGACACACATGCACATACATGCTTATACATATACACATAATCATATAGAGAGACATATATTACATACGTGGAGAATGTGTATATGTGTATGTATGTAAATATGTACAAGATATATCCAGAATAAATGAGTGAAAGGCAACCTTGGAGAGAATGACTCGAGCACCTGGGAAGCCAGGAAAGCCATGTGCTCTAAGGGCTGAGTTACATCTTGAAGGAAGCCAAGGGAACAGAGAGGTGCAGAAGAGGGGAGTGTTCCAGCCTTGGGGTCACAGCTGATGCAAAGGCACAGACATAGAAGATAGAGGAAAAGCAAGGAAACCAAACTGTTCCCCAGCATCAGTCACTTCACAGTGTTGACAACAGTGATTACTCTCGTAACCTCCCTGGAAGGAAGAGGCTGCCTGTTCTACTGAATGGCACAATTAAGGACCTCCAAGGAGCACCTGAACAACCATTCTCTCTGCCCTGACAAAGGTTATCCAGGCTCCTGTTGGAGCCTTTCAATGACGGGGAGCTCATCCCTTCTCCAGGCAGCCCATTCCACAATGGGACAGGTCTCATTGTTAGGTATATTGCTCTTTTCCCTGACATCAAACCCAGATCTTTCTATTTGTAATTTATGTCCACTCCTCTTTGATCTGCTTTTGGGGGCCAAAGAAAACAAATCCATCCCTTTCTATGTGACAGCCCTTTAAACATGATTCTGTCACAGGTCTTCTACCCACCCCTCACTCCCCAGTCCTCTCACCCCTAGTTCTATCAATTACTGCTTCTATGGTATGTTCATAAGGCCGTTTTACCCTCTTGGCTGCCCTCTCGCAGACATTCACAGGCTTATCAATATCATTCCTGAACCGTGGCATCCAGAGCTGAGCACGACATTCCTATATGAAGTAGTCTCGTCAAGGCAGTGGGGACGTCATCTTCCTCTTCCCAGACAGTCTGGGAATGATACCCTTTTGGTTCAGCCTAAGGTTTTCTGAGGATTTTCCTCTGCTTTACAGCAGTGCTGGATTCCAAGACCCGGAGCTGGTATACCATGATGGTACCTGAGTGGGAAAGACTTGGTGTGACAAGCCGCCTCTGGCATTGACCAGCTTTGTGACTGGGAAAAGCACATGACAGCAACAGACATAGCATTAAGAAGAGGGGCCGGCTTTTACAGAGTGCCTGCTACATGCTATGCACTGTGTTGAGAGCTCTACAAATATCTCCTTCATCATCACAACATCCCTGGGAGGTAGGTGCCAGCTGAGGCAAACAGAGCTTGAATAACTCTTCCAAGGTCACATATCTAGTAAGTATCCTAGGTCGAATTTGAGCTCAGGTCTTTCAGATTCCAAGCCTGATACTCTATTCAGTGCTGTTGTTGTTTGGTCATTTCCAACTGTGTCTGACTCTCTGTGACCCTCTTTGGGGTCTTCTCAACAGAGAGAGAAGAGTTGTTTGCCATTTCCTTCTCTCGCTCATTTAACAGATGAGGAAACTGAGGCAACCAGGGTGAAGTGATGAGTCCAGGGTCACACAACTAATAAGTACCTGAGGCTGGATTTTCACTCAGGTCTTCCTGACTCAGATCCAGCATTCTCAACACTCTCCCACCCACTTAATGTCTTTATTTGTCAGAGGGGGATGGACTTGGTGGTCTCCAAGGTCCCTTCCTTTGAAATGCAATTTGATAAGGGATAAATAGAAAGTCCAGCATATGGGTTAGAAAAAAAAATCTGCTTTAGAAATCCAAGATGAGGGGGCAGTGGGTAGGTAGATAGTACAATTCATCTTAAAAAAACAACCAGGGACATAAGTGGATTGCAAGTTCCATAAGATTCCACAGTGTGATTGTATATTTGGCTACTTCCTGGTTTGGAAGCCTTGTTCTTGGAATTGGCTGAAGCTAAGAGAACTCACATGACCCATCCAAGTTCATACAGCTAGGAAGATTTGAAGCCACATTTTCCTGATTCCAGGTTTCAGAACTGTGGCTTCTAGATGGCACGTCTTCTGGCAATTTCTTTTGACCAAGCATTCTCTTCCATCAAGATCTTTTTGGATCCGGACTCATCCTCACATATGGCAGTTCTCCCTCCCAGCTTTGGGTCCTCTGTAGATGTAACAAGCAAATCATCAACAATTAATAAAAAGGTGAAATAACCAGGACCACGCCCAGAACCCTGCGGCAATAAAATGGAGACCTTTGTCCAAGTCAATATAGATAACAAGATAATAGATTTAAAGCCAGAAAGATACCCCGAGGTCATGTAGTCCAACTTCTTCATTTCACAGATGAGAAAGCTGAGGCTAGAGGTGTTAAGTGATTTGTTCAAAGCCTAGGTGGCAAAGTGAGGATTCAGAGAGAGACAAACAAGGAGGCCTTAGAGGTCCTTGTGAACCTTTAAGCTCCGTATAAATGCCAGCTGGTGTGCTCAGAGTCACGGCTGGCAACTACAAGGTCAGCACTCTTTCCATCATGCCACGTTGGCCACTGATGGAAATACTTATGCCTATACTCTGGGCTTTGTGCATTGGTCTTCCCTTAATCCATCTAATTATACTATTGTCTAGCCATGTCTCTCCATTTTTTTCAAAAATATAGTGTAATGGGGTAATCATGACTTCTCTCCCCTGTTCCCTGGGTAGAAGGTTGTTCAGACAGTGCACTGAGCTGAGCTGAGCTACTCCCTGGGTTAAAGGAGCTAAGTGGGCTAGCTCAGTGCCAGAGGACTTGGCCCTTTGAGGTGACTGACTATTGAACTAGCAACAGCTACTTACTCAGGAGACTTTGAAAGGAAAGAGAATTTCTAGCCTCGCTATCCCCTCTTCTTCCTTTCCCTAGGATGTGTGGCGCTGAGCTTTCTCCCTACTTCCCCTAAGCTGCTGAAAGCAAGGCTGTCCTGGTGAGCCTGTGACTGAACCTTGGGCCCTGGTTCATCCTAATCCTGAGCAGAGGGAAGAAAAACAGAAATCCTACATTCTGGGACTCAACTCCATGAGTCTGAAAAATTGGGAGCTCCTAGCACTCAGCTGTTAGGAATTACTGGTAGGAGTAAGTTAATGCAACTACATCCTCCTGAGTGAAGATGACACTGAAGGGCTCATAAGTCCCAGCCCTGGCCTGCTTGTCAGAAGACACGGACCTCAACCCTGCCTGCACAGAGTATGCTGAAGCTCCCTCCTAGCGGCTTGTCAGAGCCAATTGTTAAATACTTGTTGTGAACTTTTACAGCCGGGAAATCCACAAATGCTACAAAACAGGGGGTTTGATTTATTATTGTGCTGACACTCAAAAGCTAAAAGAGTAATGGAGAAAATATTAATCATGCAGATAAAGCTGGAAAGTGAGTCATGCGTTCAGATCTTTTTTCAGAGAGCCCAGTAGTTAAATATTTACCAGCAACTCCACACATCAGTGAGACACTGAAATGACTAAGTCAATGTTCCATGTTGTAATGGTTAACGAGCAGCCTTCCGGGAGGGCACGGGAAGAGGCATGGGTCACTGCTTTCCCTTGCTGACTTTGTCGATGTGTACCTGTCCACCTCTCCTTTCAAGGCTGCCTTTTATCTGGACAAAATTAAAAGGGGCTGGACATTCTTCATCTGCATTCTACAGTGAGCACCTTCACTCTCCCTTTGGGGAGAAGCTGAACCAAGTCCAAGGGACTTTTCCCTGTGACTCTGGAATGGGGCAAAAGAACCAGAGACACTGAAGGAGAGAACCTGATTCTCTCTCTGTCTCTGTCTCTATGTCTCCCCCTCTCTCTCTCTCTGTCTTTGTCTCTGTCTGTCTCTCTGCCTCTCTCTTTCTCTTCTCTCTCTGTCTCTCTCTGTCTTTCCCCACCCCCTCCACCCCTCAGCAGGCCATGTATGGGCATGGACCCAGAGCTAGGGGCCTGTCAGTGGGCAGGGCTGAGTGCCCCAGTCCTCATCAGCCGTTATAGTAGCAGTAGAGACTTTGTCCAGTGCCTTCCTAACGTCCAGGAAAGTCGCATCAGCAGCGTTCCTCTGATCTGCTGGTTCACAGACCGCCACTGAGCACACAGTGAGCCTGGGAAGGGGCTTCCTGAAGACGCCAGGCCGGCTCTGCCATCACCACTCTCTCTCCTAGATGTTGGCTAGCCCTAACCCTTTAGTGACATGATCCACAAAGAGAAACAAGCTCTGGGCACAGGGGTTCAAAGCAAACAAGAAACATCCAGGGAAGACGGAGGGTGAAGGAAGGTCGGGCACTGTTGTTGTTCAGTGGGTTCAGGCGTCTCCGACTCTTTGTGACCCCTTTTGGGGTTTTCTCGGCAGAGTCACTAGAGTAGTTTGACATTTCCTTCTCCACATCCATTTACAGATGTGGAGACTGAGGTAGAGGCAGTGAAGTGACTTGCCCAGGGTCATACACTCAGTAAATGTCTCAGGTCCGATGAATCATCCTGACTCCTGGCTCAGAGCTGTATGCGCTACGGCGCCACCTAGCGGCCAAGGTCCCTCCTAGATCTTTTACTTGATGTTCAACAAGAGAAAATTATCCCAACATAGGGGTGGGGTTCACGGCAACCTCTGATCCCATGAACTGCCTTCCTATCTAGGCTGGGCCCCTAAACTGAGGCAAACAGGGTGAAGTGACTAGTCCAGGGTCAATGAATTAAATAAATGAAAAGACACTTAGTAGGAAAAATGTTTTCTGAATTTTTTTTCAGAGATCATAGTCAAGATAACTGGTTGGTACCTTGTAATTTCTCTTACAGTTTTAGAAAATCAGGACAGTACTGACCCTTTTCTAGTCCTATGGTACTTCTTCCATTATCCATGACCATTCAAAGGTCACTGATAGTGACTCAGAATTCACATTTATGCAATGACAGCTGATAAATGTTTAACAATGGGACCCCCCCAAAAAAATTATGCATCACATATTTTAATATGCCTTGCTAGCATCACTTTCTCAAATTAGATGAATGCTAGGCCTGGAACCAAGTCCTGAGTTCAAATCCAGCCTCAAACATTTCCTAGCCTCATGACCCTGGGCAAGTGACTTAACTTTGCCTCAGTATCCTCATCTGTAAAAGGGGACAATAATAGCACCTACCTCCTAGGACTGTTGTGAGGACCAAATGAGAGGATAATTGTAAAGTACTTAGCACAGTGCCTGGCACAAAGTTTTTTTTTTTAAACAATCAACAGAACAAAAACTCAAGCCATGATGTACACCACTTGCGAATTTCTGAGGTGTAAATGCTCACAATGAAGATTTAACAATTTACACTAGAGTGCATGCCAGCATCTGACTGTTCTTTCAGCACAAAATGTGTTTATGCAATGATCATTGATCAGCTGATGCAGAGAAGGGCCAGGTGGTGATCTGGGCACTGAGACACTCTCCTATCATCTAACTGCTTGGGTATAAACTCTCATCCATTTTGATTTGTCCTTTCCAACCCAAAGCTCGTTCTTTTTGGCAGATAAAACAGAAATCAAGTGCCTTCTGCTGGTCATCCATTATCCTTGTCCCAGCACGCCCCAGCCGGGGTCTGGTACCTTCTTCCTCCTCCTTCCTTGCACCTACCCCACCCCCACGTAACTAAAGCAATAACAGCCAAGCCTGAGTTTTATCCTCATGTCTTTGTCTTTCCTCTCCAGCTTTAGCTCCTTCTTGACTCCAGCAGCCCTTCAGCTCTCCTTCCAGAACCACACCTTGCCTTTCTTCTCATGCTCATTGTTGACTTGTTCCCATCTTCTCTACATTTCCTTTAAATTGAAATCATTTTGTCTTTTTACCCCCAGCACTCACCACAGTGCTTGGAATATTTAGTAGGTGCTTTGTTAGTTGATTAATTGGTGAGTTTCCTGTTCCTCACAATGATTTCCTTACACAGCTCCCCCTTAACCTCTTGAATGAAAAAAAAATTGGTGACTTTAGAATTAAATTTTTTGAAAGCTACTCATCTCTTCTGGGTTGACTTTTCTGTCTGAATCTTGGTCCTATCCTTGCTCAGAACCCTTGAAATCGTTCACACAATTGAGGGGGGTATGTCAGAATGTCCTCAGTTTCCCTATCACAGATTCTAAGGAGAACATATCATTTCCTCCTGAGGTTTGCATCTTTTCCAAAGCAACAACTGGTTTTTCCCTATTACCATCAGATCCAAGATCAGTTTTGTTGTTGTTGGTTCCTTCACCTTCTGAAAAAATGACATTTTGAGTTCAATCTAGAAAGTATTAACAGATATAGTTTTGGCAAAGATCCCTGAATAACCGAAGTGTTTCCTATCACTCTGTTGCTGGTATACATATACACATACACACATTTTTGTGTGTATATATATATATATACACATATCCATACACACACATATTCTTTTTCTAATGAGAGCTTGTGGTTTCATTGATATTAGTAGTTCCTGATGAAGAAGTTTCTTGTGCCGTGCAAATCTGCAACTGTTCTTTATTGTAAAGTCTTAGGGAATCAGCTGGAGAACCAAGAGGGAGAATTTTCCATTTTCCAAATTCCTCATCAATATCTTTTTGTCCAAGTGGTCTTTCATATGCGACATTACTGCACAATATTGATGACAATATTATCTACACTTCTGACCTCTTTGATATTCATATAAATACTCTCCATTAATTTACCTTTGGCTCCTGGATTTCCTCACATGAATAAACCTTCTAATAGACAGAGTTATGCTGCCTTATCCACCTTCTCCCCTCCTTATTCTGTTCATGTTAAATTTTAAGCCCTGCTAGAGCCTTATTCAAGTCAATGAGCATTTATTAAACACCTACAGTGTGCCAGATATTGTGCTGTTCACATTCCAGTCGTTAGCAACATCCCATCCAGTCTCAGTGAAGCCTGTCATAGTCTTTTCATTAGATTTTCTCCTTCATATTGTTTCCAAGACATATTGTGTGCATTTCTGACATTGCAGCAGAAGATTTTATTTACTGCCCTTTTTTCATGTTTCTGAGAACTTCTGAGCATTGCTCTTGCTATTTTTTTCTTCCAGCATAGTTACTTCCCATCTATTGCATCTAAGTTGGTAGATATTACATACAGTTTTCTCTCTTGCCTTGCCTTTTCATTTAAAGACATTTAATTAGATTGTCAGACTTCAGCCTGATCCATTCTTATTGGCCTTTCTTTGCTATGTTTCATCTCCTGGCAGAAGTTTGTCATTTGTATATTTTAAGCCATGGTTCAGAAGTCAAAATTCCAGTATTAAATACCATTTCTTTTATGAGCTGTTACACAAGATTGAAGGAGGGCAAAGGTCTACACTTTAAAAAACTGAAGTAGAGCAGATTTTGAAAACTTCAAATCAATGGGCATGACTTGGAACACTGGCCAAAAATGTAGAATATGCTATCGGGAGCTGGTTACTGAATCTTTAGAAAAGGGAATGGTCTCAAATGGAGCTGAAATGATATGAAAAAGACATTCCCAACTAACTTCCTGTTTTGACTCAAGTTACTGAGCTGGTAGATTAGGGAAATAGTAAATCTAGACAATTTACAATTTAGCAAAGCATTTGGTCAAATCTCAAAATCCATTCCTGGGGGGAGGGGAGGGTAGAAGATGGAGACATGTGTACTAGATGCTGGCATAATTAGGTGTGTTGCATGCTAGTTGCCAATCCAAAGAGGAGCCATTAATTGTTTCACACAACTTGTTAGGAGCTCCTTAGCTGAATGCCTCATCACTCTAACCCTGTGTTGTCTAACATTTTTATCAATGTCTTCCATAAATGAGTGCTCATCAGATTTTCAGATGGCAAAAGCCTGGTAGAGATAGCTGGCAATGTCAGAATTTAAAAAATATCTCGATATCCCAAAACACTGGGCAAAATCATTATAAGATGAAATTCAATAAAGATACAAGAAAACTCTTATATTTGGGTTCAAATGATTAAAGTCACAAAGGCAAGATGAAAGAGGTGTGGTTAGAGAGCAGTTCATCTTTAAAAAAATCTGGGTAGGGAGCTCGAATCTGCTGTTAACTCCATACAAGTTCCCCAGTCAGGGAACCATAAAAATGAAGAGGTACCCAAAGAGGGTTAGGGCTTCATGAGACCCCAAAATACCAACATGCCTGGTCCTACAGAAAGAATTCCACTCAAATCTTCTCAGCCAAAGAAAAAGTAAAGTTTATTGAAAGTTCAAGTTTGCCATATGGGATGCTAGGGCATTCTGTGGCGCTCTCTCACAGAGCAAGTCTCTGCTAGGCCATTTCACAGCAATCTCACGAAGATGGAGGGAAGATGGGGTCTTATATACAGAGGAATATAGGGGTGATCTAGAGGAGGAGGCTGGGGAGGGTCTTCAGGAGGAGCCAATGAGGTCAGACTCCAGTAATGAGTTTGGGGAGGGACTTCAGATGGAGTTAATGAGGTCAATACAAGAGTGGATTGATATTTTGATAGGCTCCAGGGTGGGAAGCAGATGGACAATGGAGGGCCAGGCTAGTAACAGGTTTGGGCCCAGCCACAGTGAAATACTTATGGCCTCTGCAAATGCCTCCTGAAGATTCAGTCAAACTTCAAGGAGAGCTCAAGGGGGGTGGGGGGGATCCCAGAGCCTACACCTCATCAAAGCCAACTTAAAACCAGTCTAACACAAGTGAGGTAGCAACAGTTCTTAGCCTTCCTTAAGAGAGGAGCCATGACCAGGACTCTGGTAGTGATCGTCACACTACAGTCCTCTCTGGTCAGATCACATTTACAGGTTGTGTTCAGTCCTGAGGACCACATTTCAAGAATGACATTGGCAAGCTGGAGAGCATCCACAGGAAGATGACAAGGACAATGCAGAATCTAGAGGCCAGGCCGAGTGAAATGTGGTAAAAGAAACTGGGAATGTGCAATATGGAGAGGAGAATGTTTATTTGGGGCAAGAGAGTTGTCTTCAAATATCTGAAGAGATGTCATGGAAGAGGAAAATCTGCTTGGCCCCAGAGTTCAAAACTAGAAACAGCAGGGAGAAGATTCACAGAGGATGAATTAGGTTCAATGTAAGCAGAAGCATCTTAACAAGCAGAATCCACCCTGCATAGAAAGGACTGACTCTACAGCTGGTGGATTCCCCACCCTCAGAGATTCTCAAGCAAAGGCAGGTTGCCTCCTTCCTAGGAATGTGATAGAGAGATACTGACTAGCCTAGATGGCCCATGAAGTGTCTGTTCATCTCAAGACTAAGGCTTTTCCAAATGCAGAGAGAAGATTTTAACCATAGCACCACCAAATAGTAGCCAACATCATTATAGGATTTTGCACTCTGCCACACTCTCCCCTGCTAGAAGGCAATGTGAATGTTATTACTGCCGCTTTACGTACAAGTAAATTGAAACTTAGAGAGGAGAGGGGACTCACCCCAAGTCCGACACTGGGAACACTGGGATCTGTACCTGCATCACATTCCAGCCCTTTCCCCACTACACTTCATTCCTTTGTTACTCACTCTTTGGGCTCTGCTCCTGTCCCAGCCATCTCTCTCCATCACTGGAGACCCTCTCCTCTGGGTGGTAAGTTCCTTCTAGATTTTTATTTCAAAGCATGTGTCTTGGCCAGTCATTTTCAGACCCCCATTCCCTTGGGGCTCCACTCTTGATTCACCAGATTTCTTTCTCTACCATGCCCCTGGGCACTAGTGCCTTCAGCTGGACCCCTTATGAGCTTCTCTATGTGTGGTCTTCCTATGTTAGAATGGGAGGTCCCGTCTTCGTGCTATACTTCTATCACTAGGTCCTGACAGGACATTTGACATTTCTGGTCAGCATTCCAAGTCAAGCTCATTGAATGGAAGTTTTCCAAATGCACTCTCTTTTATCTTTCAAATCACACTTAGCACAGTGCCTGGAACATGGTAGGTGCTTAATAAATGCTCATTGAAATGGCTTGGCTACGTCTCATTATCCTGTCAAAGTCCACATAATAGACTGTAATTGTACGGCCTGAGTGTGGCAGGGCCTATGGGCCAAATTGGACCCACTGACTTTTGTACAACTGCGAGCTGTCATTTTTTTTTTTAATTTTCAAGTTATAAAACCATTCTTAGTGCTCAGACCATACAAAAGCAGGTGGGGGGGCAGAGTTAGCCCCTAGTCCATAGTTTACCACATTCCTGTTCTAGAGGATCACACCAAAGGCAGAGCAATCTTCTTCAGATCAGCTCCCAAAGAATGGCGGCTCACCGAACCTACGGGTTCTCTTCTTTCTCCTCCAGATCAAATTCTATGTGTTTGCCAAAAGTGTCGCAGAGCGTTTGCTACATGGATATAAGCCACTATCACAATCATTGTCATTTCTGTAGTTCAAGGTGGGCCCCTAGCTTTGGGGATGGGGTCTGTCAGTCATCTGGGAGCTCTATCCCACAGACCACACAGACCATAGATCTTGAATCTATACTGAATCTTGTATTCTTTTACTTGGATATGTTTATATATAATATAACATATACATTTTAACTATTATTATTATTATCAGGGACATGTATGTAGTACAGTGGATGGAGCACCGGGCCTGGAGTCAAGAAGACCCAAGTTCAAATCTGGCCTCAGACACTTACTAGCTGTGTGACCCTGAGCAAGTCACTTAACCCTATTTGCCTCAGTTTCCTTATCTGTAAAATGATCCAGAGAAGGAAATGGCAAATGATTCCAGTGTCTTTGCAAAGGAAACCCCAAATGGAGTTATGAAGAATCTAGAAGGAAATGGTGAACTACTCCAGTATTCTTGCCAAGAAAACTCCACATGGAATCCCAAAGAGTCAAATACTCCTGAAACAACAGGACAGCAACATAATTATTCTTATTGAAGAATGCCCCCTTATAGCTTCTGTGTAAGCATATGCCCTCTGAAACAGTTGGATAGTCACCAAAAAAGTGAATAACAAAACTTTCTAGAGACACTCCACTTCGCCAAGACCATAATTCACTAAGGAACGAGGTGATTATAATTCTATTTTTAGTCTCTCAATTGATTTAAACTGCTGTTTACTGGCTTCATAAAGCCGTCCTCTGGGAGAATTGGAGGATGAGGATGGGGAAGGAAGAGAGGATTAATTTATTAAACGTCTACTTTTGGAGGTATATTCACATTCAGTTCAGATTGTTTGATTCAATCAAGAAGTTTTTTGTATGTAGCCAAGGCACCCAGAGCCAGATGGAGTGGTTTGGATTCCACCCTTACACATCTGAAGAAAGGATATTCATTCAATGAAATCCAGGGACCAGAACAGAGAAGCAGCGTGGAAGAGAGAATTTGGATGAAAATCGACGTAGGGACACACACAGAGCCTCACTTTGTCCTCAGTGTATGTTACAGATCATGTGGAAGAAATAGAGGAGCACTTAGGGAAACAGCTCCCAGACCTGTCACAGAGGCAGGACCATTCACAGGATGGAGTAACCCAGTTGTCTTGGCCATCTGTTAGAGATTATTCTCTGCTAAAAGCAGAGCAATGAGAGCTTCCTTAGTTATATTGATGATCATTTTGTACTTGAAAAGATGAAATAAACCAACAAGGGGAAATTTCATTTGAAACAAACAAAAAAAAACTTTATCCTGGGGGAAAACCTATGAAGAATTTAGAAAAGAGTGATGTACTTTAGAACATGGGATACATAAGGAGAGTAAGTCAGAAATATATGACAGGAACTTGGGATTTGGAGTATAGAAAAAGTATAAGTCAAGTCCCATCCGCTGAAATTCTATAGGGAAATCACCTTGGGAAGGATCAGAAACTCAAGAATAAAACTGAAAACACAAGAAAAATGATTCCAATAAGGAGGAATGTAATGGCAATCAATTTGTTTGATATTTAGGGTAAGTGGATAGGATACTTAGGGCTAAGTAGATCAGATACTTAGGGTTAAGTAGATGCTAGTAACTTAGGGCTAAGTATAGAATTCTGTCCATTGGTGAAAAGGTGTGGATTCCCCTGTTGACGTGGAAGAATGCTATTGGCTGAGACACTTCCCTGTTGACTTGGGAGAAGGCCAGTGTTTATAAGGAATAATTTAAACAGTCAAGACAGATTTTGGATTTGGTTCCTCAGTGAAGCTGACTGAAGATATGAACAGGATGGGACTTTGTTGGTGGCCTGGCTGATCCTTGAGTTCCAGGCAAGAGAAGTCCTGAAGGGTTTGAGGTGTGTTGAATCCAGTGAACTTCAGTGTGTGCCAGGGATTGGCTTGAGGACTAGACAAGGACCTGGGAGCTG
>CM053595.1:319681532-319729017 GCA_028646575.1 Pseudocheirus occidentalis
TCAAGTGTCTTGGAAGCATTTGGTGTGGGAGTTCTGAGTTCTGGGCTCTCTTCCTCCCTTTCCATGCTTTGACCCTTTTTATCCATAAAAAAGGATTCTAGAGTTTTACTGGTGTTTTTATTTTGCTTCCTCTTCCTCATGTCGGTCAGTCAATTAATTGGTTGGTTTTTTTACATCTGTGAAACTCTGCTTCCAAGGGGGGAAGCTCTATTCCAAATTGCTGGGGTTTTCCCAACTGCCAGAGCTATTAGGGGAGTGTTGCAAGTCCCCCCAGCTTTGGCTTGCTGAAAGTGCACCCCAGGACCACCACCCAAGATGACGATCCAGATCCAGGCCACTCAACACAAGAGCACTTGGCCCTGATCAACTGATTCAGCCCCCCTGCAGAGTCCGCAGGCCAGGGGCTCTGAGGCAGCCTGGTGGGCGCCGCTGCGGTTCCAGCAGTTCCCTCCCCCCACTGCTTTCTTGCCCCAGGGGCAGATTGGCTCAACTGCTTTACCCCCCCCAAATTAATTTTCACAGTTTCACTTTCACTAACCGGTCTCTAAGGATTTGAAGATCCCTTAGGCAGGTGCTTTAGCTTTTCTTTGAAGTAGGCTCACACTGTGGCTTGGGAGACTCAGCTCCTCCAGGCCACCCTGGGGCCTAGCGTGGCCGTGGCTACGGTTTTGGGCTGGCTGGGTCTCTGCTTTGCTGCAGTGGGAGCTGCCCCTCTCCTGTCCCTGTTCCTCATGACTTGGCAGATGTGGAGGTGCTGGAGGCTGTAGAACTGCTGCTGACTGGCTGCGGGGCGTGGCTCTGGCTCCTACCCACCATCCCAGGCCTGGCCTCTGTCTCAGCTTCAGGCTCTTCCGGCCTTCACTCCTGGCGGCCTCGCTGAGCCCCTGCTGCTAAGCTGCCTTCAGCGAGAGGTGTGTTCTCTGTATTTTTGTGAGTCTGATAGTCCTAGACTTTATCTGGGCTCATATTTTATGGATGTTTAGGGTGGTGGTGTGGGAGCTGCGGGACCTTGCTGCTTCTACGCCGCCATCTTGGCTCTGCCACCCTGGGTAGGTTATTCTTAAATGCTACTCTAGCTCCTTTGCCTTCCAGAATATCATATTCCAAGCCCTCTGGTTCTTTAAGGTAGAAGTTGCTAAATCTTGTGTAATCCTGACTATTGCTCCACAATATTTTAATTTCTTGTAATTAATTATTTGTTTGTTTGTTTCTGGCTGGTTACAATATTTTCTTGTTGACCTTGGAGCTCTTGAATTTGGTTATAATATTCCTGGGAGTTTTCATTTTAGGATCTTTTTCAGGGGGTGATCAGTGGATTCTTTCAATTCCTATTTTATTTTTTTTTTATTTTTACCTTCTGATTCTAGGATATCAGGACAGTTTTCCTTGGAAATTTCTTGAAAAATGATGTCTAGGCTCTTTATCTCTCTCTCTCTCTCTCTCTCTCTCTCTCTCTCTCTCTCTCTATCTATCTATCTATCTATCCATCATGACTTTCAAGTAGTCCTATCATTCTTAAATTATTTCTCCTCAATCTATTTTACAAGTCAGTTGTTTTTCCAATGAGATATTTGACAGTTTCTTCTTTTGATTTTGTTTTATTGTTTTTTGAAGTCTCATGAAGCCATTAGTATCCACTTACCCAATTCTATCTCTGTGTGCCTTTTTTTCAATTTGGTCAAGTCCTCTTAAGACATTCTTCCTTTCTTCAAAGTCTTGTTTCTCTTTTAACATTTAGTCAATTCTGTTTTTTAAGGTATTAATTTCCTCAGTATTGTTTTGTGCTTCTTTGATCAAGTTGTTGATTCTCTGTGCACAGTTTACTTGCATCACTCACATTCTTTTCCCACTTTTTCTTCTGCCTCTCTTATTTAATTTTTAAAATCCTATGTGAGCTTTTCCAGGAATCCTTATGGGTCTCATGCCAGATTCACATTTTTCTTTGAGGTTGTGTGTGTAGCTCTGTTGACATCATTGTCTCCTTTTGAGTTTATATCTTGATCTTCCCTGTCACCATAGCTGATTTTTATGATGAAGTTCTTTTTTGTTGTTTGCTCATTTTTCCAGTCTATTTCCTGACTTCTGCCTTTATGTTGAAGTTGGATTCTGCTCTCAGTGCGGAAGAGGTACTGTCCTAAGATTCAGATTTTTTCATGCTACCATTTTCAGAGCTAATCCCAGTAGTCTATAAGTTTTGGGCTCTTCTAAGGTTGTATTACCCAAGGAAAGGTGTGGTAACTTCTCTCCAAGCTTGTGCTCTGGTCTTTGCCCAGTAAGGGACATTATTTCTCTGCAGCCATCAGTGCTAGTGCTCCATTTTTCCTTGGAACTGAGACAAGTGCCCCTGACCCCTTGTGAGTGACCACACACCTTCTTCACAACCTTGGAAATGTGGCCAACTGCTCTCCACTCCTGAGGCCACAAGCACTAGTGGTATTCTTTTCCACAGAGCCATGACCCTGGACTGTGTATGGACAATGCAAAAAATGCCCTGCACCCAGTGTTAGCAAAGGGTCCCCTCTAATCTCTTTCTGACCATTTGTCTGAGCATCTTACTATCTACTGGCAGAGAGCTCCCAAAGCTGCTTCTGACTCCTTCATAGCCACCCCCAAAGCCTACTGCTGTTGTTTCTGCAGCCATATTAACATAGCCTGTGCTGTGCTCTAGGCCAACCACCACCCTGATGTAACAGGCCTTCTCTATCGACCTCCTAAGCTGTCTTGGGCTGGGGAAATATCTCGCTTAGAACTTGTGTTAGCTCTGCTACTCTTGAGTTTGGTTTGAGGCATCATTTTAAAGTTGTTTGGAGGGGAACATTGGAGAAGTTCCGTTTGAGATGCTGCCTGTGCTCCACCATTTTGGATCCACTCCTACTCCCTATCCCCCTCCCCATATCTCTTTGCTAAAACATCAGCTAGCTGATCTAGCCCTTCTAAGTGTCCCTCCTTCAATCATGTCCCTTCAGGAGTTTTTTCTCCCTCCTCTGAGCTCTTTGTTCTCTCCTCATAGCAGTAACATGCAATCTTACACTATAATTATCTGTGTCCCTACCAGAATCCAACTAGGATGGATGTACCTTGAAGACAGGACCTCTGTCTTCTTTGTGGGCATGAAATGCAGAGCAAAGAGATGAGGGAAAGTCTGCAGAAGGAGAAGGAAAGGAGGTAATTCATATATTCCTTGTCCTTCAATCAAGCACAGGTTTGGGGCAATAAAATGGGACTGTGTTGTAGGAGCCCTAATTGGTGACTTTAGACCACAATCTCTCTGTAGCTTTATAACTCTTCCTTCATTAAAACATTAAGCAACATTCAAGGATGGGGTATGGTAGTCCCACTGTCCTCTGTCCTTGCATGTTTTAGAGTACTGATAGGAAAATTGAGGTTCAGAGTGACCCAGTGAACCTCCATGAATTCAAGCAGCTAATTTATGTAATATCATGTGGCATTCTTTCAGGGTTTACTCCTTCAATGTCCCCTGGCACTAGCAGATCAGATCTCCCAAAGTTGGTTGCTTTCACTGTTATAGAAGTAACTCTGTGGGTGACTTTCCTCCTAATGCTGGAGCTCATGAGACCTCATTAGTGTGCTTCCCCTTCACAATCAGCCAGTAGGTCCAGTTCTTAGCAAAGACACAATCAAATGGCTTAGCAAGGACAGTAGTTACAAAGCATGTTTCCCGTAAATCTATGTGTACGGCCTCACAAAGACACACAGAGTATGTGGACGAAAGAGTAGGCAAAAGCTTTGAATACAACAGTAGTGAGGCGCTTGTGTGGGGAACATATGAGGCTAAGAAAGCTCATAGCTCTGGAAATGCAGGCCCTTCTTTCTCTGGAGGGCCCTCATGAAACACTTTGTGGTTAGGAACATTGGTGATGAAAGAATTACTCTGCTATCCAACTGGGCTGGCTTCTCTTGGGGCATGCTGTTGGCTCAACCTGCTATAAGGCTGGGTCAAGCAGGTCTCTTTTCTCAGCAACTGCTAGGTTATTTGTCCAGTGGTCTTGGGTATTATCAGATTGTTCCAGACAGGTCATTTGATGCTACTGATTCTGCCATCACTCTGGGTCATGAAGGTCATTTAACCACTGGGTCTTTCTTGGATAGTTGAATACATTAGGCTCCCTAACTAAGCTAACTCTTGTATGGATCACTGCCCTCCTCACCATCTCCATCCTATCTTCAGCAGGGTGTTAGACTTGTGTGGGACAAAACATCCTTTTGCCCAAATGAAATAAGCAGAGACTTCAATAAGTAAAGAAAGGAAGGATTTATTATACAATCTCGGGAGAAGGGGACATCATCATGACCAGAAGCAATCTGGTAGGAGAGGACAAGGTACAGAAGGCCAAAAGCTGGTTTATATACCTTAAATTCCCCCCAGCCTTCCCTGCTTTGTCCTGTCCCATTCTCGTTAATTAGGAACTGAGGTTCACATTCTTAAAACTGCAAAAATCCACTGGCATTTCAGGTAAAATATCAATAATATCAAAAAACGGAAGATACATATCTAGAGGATATGGAAACAGACAAAATATGTCATCAGTAAGATAACAGATAAATGTCAACTGCATTTATAGAGCCAAAATATAGATATGAAAGAAGATGAAGAACATCAGCTTGGTCAATGCAGATGTGAAAGCAGCCACTATCTCCTGAATAATGGGAATGTTGGGGACTTTGGGTCATGGTCACCCTCCTACTTGCAATAGGAAGGGAGAAGATATCTTCTGAGTCATGGGGATTTGGGAACATGATGACCAGTCTGTAGGTCTTCCAGCAATCTTTCTAAATTTGTATTTATACAGGTCAAGAGGAAACTAAGTCTGTAGCCAAGTTTGAGGAGCATGTACTTTCCCCTCCTACATACTAGCTAAGCTCAGCAAAACCTTCAATTCATGAGCAGGGAAGTAGGACAAGGGTCTCAGGCTGCTAGGTCCTTGGTACTTTACTCAACTTCTGTTCAGATTTCTGAGATGTTGCCTGAGAAGTTTTCACTTGCCACACAGAGTGATCTTTTCAGCTGGAATGTTGAAATGGTCTTTCCAGCAAGCACAACAAAAGTCTTTGGTCTAGGATTGGCAGAATCCTTTCCTCTTTGCCTCCCTTCCAGCCTCACCCTTAATGTTTCTCACCTCCAGGCATGAGGTGGGAAAGGTTAAACCTTCATTTTACAATTCTTGTTCATAGGTAGCTGTGAGACACTCTACCTTTACTTATCAGTTAGTGACACTTCCCATATTCCTGTTGGGGTCATATGCAGATGAGTAGTTGTCTGCACCTTCAGGATGTGGTCATTGTCTCTGCATTTTTACATACAGGTGTATTACTAGAGTCTTGTGGACGTTCTCACTGTGAGCCTCTCCAAAGGACTGGCTTCTCTTTTAAAGTTCAATGATCCTGGTTTTTTTTTTTAATTCTGAACCTTTAACTTTGCAAAGTGTAAAGGAATAAACCATTTGGAACAATTAAGGTGAAGGACTTGGGCTTGTGACATCTAGGTGTGGTTATGGCAAGGAGGGTTGAATGCCCAGCAACTCACTGCCCACTCCTCTCTAACAGGGAAAAGGTCGTCAGGGAATCCACTTGGACCAAGCTATGACCACCTACCCTGGGGATGTTCAGCCTTCCCCTTACGCCACTGACCACTCTCCTGAATTCCTCCATGCAGCCTCTAAGTCTGGTTCTGAGATTCATGACTTCAGGGCCTGTGTTGTACCATGTTCTTCTCTCCTCCTCTTCTTTCTTTGTAGAGTTGGGGCTGAAGATTTTATGAGCCCTAGGCTTGTTTATGTCCAGAAGCAATGGTCTTGGGTCCCCATGGAATTCTTCCCTGCTCATTGCAAAGTTTTTATGGTTACTAATAAAATACAAAATAAACTAAAATAACTCATTCACTTGCAAGTTAGAGAAGAGATTTCTCTCTTTTAACCATTGACTGGAGACTAGGATCTCTGCCCTAAACAAAGAAGGAAATTTCCCAGCCAGTTTTCTTCCATGTAGCTAGAGCTAGAGATTCTAAGTTGCATACTCTGACCACACACGTCAGAGTTGAGCATGGATGTTTTATGTAAAGAAATACCTGAACCATTATAATAAAACAATTAATGCATAACTAAAGAATAAATCATAGGCAGCTAGGTGAGACAGGACTCTGGGCCTGAGGTCAGGAAGCTTAGAATTCAAATCCAGCCTCAGACTTAGTTGTGTGACTCAGACCAAGCCCCTTTGTGTCTGTCTTCCTCGGTTTCCTCAATGGTAAAAAGAGGATCGTAATAACACCCGTGTCACAGGGTTATTGAGGGGATCGAATAAGCGAAATCTGTGAAGTGCTTAGCACAATGCCTGGGTGCCAAATAAATGCTTGTTCCCTTTCCTCCCCTTCCTCCCTTCCCCCAAATCATAACAACTCTTATTAAATAATAACCAAGTAGAAGGCTTATGGAGATCAGAGAAGTAGGCCTTGGAGGGATTCCCTCACAGTCCTCACAGAAGAACCAATGGCTGCCCACAAGCCTTTACCTTTGGTCTATCTTCCCAATATTCATAGGAGTCATGAGATCCCCACCACCATTATAGTTACTAGCTCGTGTGTGTGTGTGTGTGTGTGTGTGTGTGTGTGTGTGTGCGTTTCTATCTGTCCTTTTTCTCATTCTCTCCCTCTTGTTTCCCCAGTGCTGGCAACGAGTAGGCCGCTACCACTGCCCAAGCTTTCCTCTCTCTTTCTTGTTCTTTTATTTTTGGCAGGGTAAGGGAGGGGAGACAATTGGGGTTACATGACTTGCCTGAGGCTGGATTTGAACTCAGGTCCTCCTGACTCCAGGGCCAGCACTCTGTCTACTGCACCACCTAGCTGGCCCCTGCCCATGCTATTCTGAAACCACTTCCAACTTCGATATTCTGTTCTATGGCCCTTCATAACTCTAGAAATTCTGTGCTATGAAGTCCACCCTGTCTCCTAGGTGATATGAATGGTAACCTCAGGAGAAGTCAAAGACACATCTCAAAGTGTTTTCATTCACATTTTCCAAGACACTCATTTGTTCCTCAAAGGATCCATTCAACACATTAAACAGTGCTACCCAGCAGTATCCTGGGACCAAGAAGAACGTTCCTGAGAGCGATGGAGCATTGCCTTCCCCTTCGATCTTCAGAGTCATATAAAGTCAGACAAGTCTGCATAATGACACCCACTTTCTCTGTTCCTTGAGGCTTTTGGGGGCAGGGTAATGGAATGAATGGAAAGCTAGTCTTAGCTAGCAAGATCCGAGTTCAGGTTGTGCCACAGATGTAGTGCTTATGTGATTCTGGCCAAGTCACTTGACCTTCCAAGACTAAGGATAGAAGTTGTTGAAGAGATGCCAATGTCCATTGGTAGAAAGAGTTGCATATCCTTGGAATTACCTGTACCAATGAAATCGAGGGCCAATCTTTGTCCCATAAGGTCCCAGGTCACAGGATCATAATATAGACCTGGAAGGAACCGCTGAGGACCCCTAGCCCAGCTCCCTCCTTTTAAACATGAGAAAACAGGCCGAGGAAATGGAACTGGCTTGGTCAGACACATAGCAAGTATCAGAGGTGAGATCTGAACACAGTCCCTCTGATTCCACTGTGTTTGAGGGACTTAAGACTCTGAAAGGTTAGATAATTTACTCATAGTAAAAAGGGGAAAAAAGCTGGGAAATCTGGACAATAGAATGGAATCTGGGTGTGTGGCTGCTGAGTCTATCCTTCCATCTACCTCCTCTCCACCCCCATCCCATGGAGGAGGGCTTTTTGCTTTTCTTCCTCACCATTGAAAACAGCTTCATTCCTGCCCTAAATTGAAGCTCTCCAAAACAACTTCTTTGAAGATGCAGATTCTCATGCAGCAGCATTGTCTCATTCTGAGATTAGATCCATTATCTCTCTGTATATCCCCCCTTTCCAGAGGTCAAGATTCTCCTGAAACATTTCCATCCTGCCACTTGTCAACAGCAGAACCAAAGCAATGTAGCCATGACAGGCAGTCACAGAGGAGGGTCTGAGTTACAGGTTGGAGATGGAAAGAGAGGAAGATGGGAAGCCTGGGGAAGGCAGTGAAGACTACTGCTGTCGGGATGGGTAGGAGAGGAAAGAGGGGGTCAGGCACACTGGGAAAGTAGAACCACTACTAAGCCAGGAATGGGAGTGAGGAGGTGTGGACTTGGGTTGGCCTGGACATCCTTCTTGACGTCTCAGTAAACTTTGACATTGTTGATAATACTCTTGTAGACAGGCTCACCACCTTAGGTGTACCTGTGGTGCTCCTGTCTCCTGTTTATCCTCCTGCCTCCAGGACCACTCCTTAAATCCCCTTTGCTGGATCTTCATCCTATCTTACACCCTCCAATGATGGGGGTCTTTCAGGACGGCCCAGCTCACTTCTCTTCTTCCTCTGCATTATCTTACTTGTTAATCTCAGCAGAGTCTATGAGCTCAATCCCTATGCAAGTGATATGCAAGTGATTCCCAGAGCTATATGTCATTATTGTCCTTCAGTCACTTCACCACGTCCAACTCTTTGTGATCCCACTTGGTGTTTTCTTGGCAAAGATACTGGAGTGGTTGGCCATTTCCTCCTCCAGCTCATTTCACCCCTGAGGAAACTGAGGCAAACAGAGTTAAGGGACTTGTTGGGTCACACGGCCACCAATCAGAATCTCTCTCCAGAGCTCAAGTCTCAAATCATCACCTGGTTTTGGGGCATATCAAACTGGACCTCCCATAGGCATCTCAAACTCAATATGTCTGAAACTAAACTCGTTTTTTTTCCTCCCAAACCCTCCTCTCTTCCCAAATTTTCCGCTACTCTCAAGGCTACCACCACCATCCCTATCACCAAGACTCCCAACCTGGGTATCTTTCTCAGCTCCGTACTTGTATTCCCCCCATGTCTCTAGTTTATTGCTAAGATTAGATGTCTCTACCTTCACACACCCTCATCCATGTCCCCTTCTCTCTGCTCACACGGCTACCATCCTTTTGAGGACTTTCACTTCTTCACACCCGGACTATTCTAAACCACGAGTCGCCCTTAAGTCTCTTCCTAGCCCATCCCCCACCCAGCTGTCAAACAGGGTTTGCTTTCTAAAGCCTCCCCCCTCACCAAGGAGGTTAGGAGTGCTGGGCTGAAAGTGAAAAGACAGGATAGAAGAGAGGCTCAAGCATGTAGGAAAAGCCTGCCAAGGCTGAGATTGGGGGGGAGGGGAGTGGAGAAAGACTCAGGCATGCTGGGGAACTGGATCCCACACTGGGCCTGACCACACTCATTTATCTTTCTTTACCTTGATAATTAGGTGGCACAGTAGATAAAAGAGCCCACCCACTTCTCATGTTCTCTCTTCTAAGAGTCCTCCTACTCCTAAAATTCCATAATCGTGGTTCAAACATTCTGTTTTAAGCTTTAAGTTCACTGAATCTAGACTGCCGATCCTCTGCTATTGGGTGGAGTCAAATAGTTATGTGGACAATGTCCATGATAAATTCTTGACATTGAACCTCAACTGTGCCCTCACGGCTACATGGTTATCCCTTTATTCACCTCCTACTTTCTTTTTACATTCACTTTCTACTATGAACCTAACAATCACTAACAAAATGAACTTTTCAGTATACAAAGAACAAAAAACAAGATTGCCCATAAAAGCATGAACTGTTATATACAGTTAAGATTTTATGGGCGTATTAAATTTAGTGGAGTAATAACACAATTGCTCCTCTTGTTTTTTCCATTAACTTCTCACTTTGCACTCGTAATTTGGTCTTCAATCTCCAATTGACTTCCTCTCATACAGCAATTGTTTCAAACTTGTGGGTTTTCCCTTTTACACTGTGACTATTTCAACTTTATATAGTCTCAAGTCTATTTCAGTCCCTTGTTCTTTTATTCCTTTACTGAGAGGAGAGAAGTCAACTGCTCTGACTGCCCCATGGCTCAAAACTTGCCCTGTATCTTCTCTGATACATCCCACCTTTCCTCTTGTCTCAGGGAAGGAAGTGGCCTTTGTCTTTATGCTGTTTAACCTTTCATTCCTGTACCCTTCCTTTTGTTCTCTATCATTTACTCTTGGAGCATGCTCCAACCAATGGCACCTTCTCCCCAGATGACAAATTCAGCTCCCTTCTGTCCCAAGAAAATTGTTTCCCTTATTCTTTTCCCCTCAATCTACCATCCTAAACCTCTCTCTTTCTTTTCATTAACTCCTAGGAGGAAAGTAGTTTGTCAACCACCCTCTGCTTCCTGGATTCTGCCCCCAGCATTCTACTGAAACTATTCTCTCCAAGGCTGCCAGAAGTTTTATGTGCTGAACTCACTGGCCTCTTCCCAACCCTCTTCCTACCTGACCTCTCTGTCAACCATTCCTCCTGTCCTCCTGTTGGTTTCTCTCTCTGTCTCTTTTCTTCTCTCTCTCTCTCTCTCTCTCTCTCTCTCTCTCTCTCTCTCCTCTCTCTCTTTCTCTTTCTCTCTCTCTGTCTCTCTCTGTTTCTCTCTCCCCTCTTTTCTCTCTTCTCCCTCCCCTTTGTCTTCACTTACTGCTTCTTGTCTGACTCTTCCTTCCTGGCTTCTTTCCATGATTTGTTACCTATTCCCTGCTTCTTATGTCTATGCGTCAGTTCACATTCTGTGCCAAGCTTTCTCTTCCCTTCTTTCTTCTCATTGCCTTTTGCCATCTTCCTGTTCTCACCTGTATGAAGTTAATAAGGCATCTTCTGAATTAAAGTTTGATTTTTTCACCTAGACAGTACTGCCTAGCTGCAGCTAGTTGTGATTTGCCATGGGAATATCAAACCCAACAAGTCAGAAGGAAGACTCATTATCTTCACCACCAAACCTGTTCCACTTTGTTCTTAGTCATTCAGGTTTGACTTCTTGGAGTGATAAGATCGTAAGTCTGGATTTACAGATGGGGAAACAAATACTTAGAGAGGACATGTATTTGTCTCAATGGCATTCAATGTGTATTATAAAAGTTTCAAAGGGACAAAATTAGACTCAATGCAAGAAAACAATCTACCAAGAAGAGCTGTCCCAAACTGAACTGGGCTCCATCTGCAGGAGGCAGGTTTCTGTTCCCTAAAGGCCTTCTAACAAAGACTGGATGACTGCTTGTTGGCAGTGTTACAGATTGCATTCATGTCTCCCTGTGGGTTCATCATCACATATTCTGCTGTCCCATCTAACTCAGGTATTCTGTGAAACAACAGAGCCTGGATTCAGACTTATGTCCTGAATCCTAATGCAGGGCTCTTCCTGCCACCACACACTGTGGCTCCAAGTCATTTTACAAATGAGGATTTCAGAGCCCAGGCAAGTAAAGCTCTTTGCTCCAGGTCTCATTGACACTAAATGAAAGAGTGTGTTTCAAATTCAATTAAGTTAAAATTTAGTTTTCTAAATCCAAATCTCATAAGTGAATTTTATTCCTAGAATACTGTCCCTTCCCATTTCTACTTCTTAGAGTCCCTGGCTCCTTTCTAGACTTAACTAAAGTCCCAGCTCCTACACCAGACCTTTCCTGATTCCTCCAAGGGTCAGTGCTGTCTTCTCCCTTTTTCTAAGGATACTTAGTATATGTAATGTGGATCTTGTATATATCTAGGCCATCTATGACGGCACCATCTTATTGGAAAATACTTGGGGACTGCTTTGGGGAGAATGGAAGCCTCAAAAGCATGTGCATAGTATGACTTAATCTTACCTCCTGGTTGGGAACAGTGGGGATTTTAAAATAACCTGTCATAGCAATGGTTCATGGTCAATGAGGTAAGGGGGGGCCCTAGAGTCACCCCCCTTTCCCTCTCCCCTTAGGTCATGTGTCCCTAGGAAAATGACCTGGGGATTTGTCCTTTCCATTCATTCTTTTTCTTTCTAGGTATAGAGAATGGAGTCTCTAATTGAGACTGAGAGGATGAGCCATGGGGACACAGAAGTCTAGGCATTCGACTTAGATGTTTAGCCAACCTAGTATCCTATTACAAAATCCTAAGAAGCACAAGTCAATATGTTAGCCCAGCAGAAGCTGGCACTGAATGAAGACTCATTGAACTGTGTTATATCGAATGATGATGGCCCACTGGCACTTTGGCCTAAGCCTGAAACATACACTCTCCTCATTGATGCCCATTTAAAACTCTCCTCTGAGCCACCTTCCTGATTAAACACTCCCTCAGACCCCAGGGGAACGTATCTCTTCTACTTCTTAAGGTCCTTTGTCTGACTCTCCTTTGTCCTCATCCCATTCAGAATCACAAAATCTCAGCATTAAAAAGGAACTCCAAAACTACCCTGTTTAACCCCTGCCTGAGCAAAAGCCCTTTGTACAAACTCCCAGACAAATGGTCACTGAATTCTCCAAAAAGAGGGAGACCTCAGGCTCCCAAGACAATCTCTTCCACTTGGGGACAGACTTAGCTGTTACAAGGCTTTGGGAACATCAATATTACGTTTGTCTCTTTCCAACTTCAGCCTGCTGTTTCTACTTCTGCTTTCTAGGGTAAAGAATAATTCTAATTCTTATTCCATGTGACAGTCCTTCAAATACTCAAAGATAGAGACAATTCCCTCACCCCTAATCTTCTCTAGGCTGAAAATCCCCAGTTCCTTCAACATTTACATTCACTGAACTGAACACAATATTCCATGTTTGGCTTGACCAAGGCAGATCAGGGAGGGTTTGTTGTCTCCTTACTCCTGGAAGCCATGACTCTCAGTGGCACCCAAGATCCCCTTAGCTGGTTCAGCTGCCATAGCCCACTGTTGGCTCCTGCTGAGGTGTTTTTCCCAAAAATATTTATTGGAGCACATTTCTGAACTTTTCTGAATAGATTGTAAGCAACCTATGGGCAGGGAGTCTTTACAATCTTTACATTCCCAGTACCCATCCCAGACCTTTGACCAGAGAGGGTACCTAACTAATATTTGCTGTTCAAATTGTTGATTTGACCAAGATGGTAGATACGGTTGCTGAGGGCAGCAAGCCAAGAAGGAAGTCCTACCAGCCTGCACTCTCCCTGGGGTCTTCAATCTGAAAATACATTTCCAAAATAAATAATTCAGCAAATGTAAAAGCCTGAGTCAGTTCCTCTTCTTCTAAGCAGGCATACAGAGCCATGAAAATGTATCAGTCATGCTCTGCACAAGAATCCTGTAATTGTTTTTTAATTATGTGGTTTTGTCCGAGTTTGATTGGGAACGAAAATCTTTGAAAACCTTCCCAACGAAGCTGCCAGCATGGGCAGGCTCAATCTCACACTCCTTCCTTTGAAGCTACAAGCCAGCTGCTAAGTATGCCTGTCAGCTCACTCCCACTTTACTCCAACCCATCTGACTGTGGTGGGGACAGAACACAGGGTTCCAGCTGCAGCAGCTGAAAAGGAGAGAAAGGAAACAGAATCTGAGGATTTCAGGTTGGAAGGGACCTTAAAGACCGTCTAATCTATACTGTCCATTTCTTCAGGGAAAAAGTGACTCGTGGTTATAGAGTCATAAATACAAGCTCTTGGATTCAAATCCAGGTTCTATGACTTCATATCCCAAGCTCTTTCCTTTACTGCAGGGTTTTGGAATAATGTAAGCACATTACAAGAGAAGGCTCTTATTTGGGGAAGGAATATTACAGTTGTATGTGGAAGAGGGAGAAGTGGATATTAGTAATGATGTAAATAAAAATAAAAAGAAAAGATTATCAATCAAGCATTGAAAAAATCAGAAGAGATCAGAAGGATATTCAGGAAGGGACACAGATAAGCAGGCTAGTGCTGATAATTTTGTGTTAAATTTAATGTATACTTTATTATGCAGTTTCATATGAAATGCTCTTCTGTTCTCTGTAAATGTAAATAATTATGGGCTAATATTTTCAGTCCGTAATACATTTTTTCAATGATTTTTTTTTATTTTTAGGTTTTTTTCTAAATTTTGAATTTCAAAGTTTTTCTCACCTTCCAGCCACCTCTCCACTCACTAAGAAGGCAGAAAATATCATATCAATTATATGTGTAAACTCATGCAAAACATATTACCACATAAGCCACATCACAAACAAGTGAGAAAAATAAAGTGAGAAAAATATCATCCATTTATTCGGAGTTTGTTAGGGTTTTTTTTTCTTTTTTCTAGAGAGGGATAGAATTTTTCCTCGAGTCCTTTAGAATTATCTTTGATCATGTTATTGATCAGAGTAGCTGAGTCTTTCACAGTTGGTTATCACTATAACATTGCTTTTACGATGTACAATGATCTACTGGTTCTGTTCATTTCACTTTGTATCAGTTCAAATAGGTCTTCCCGTGTTTTTTTTTTCATTTCTTATATCACAGGAGTATTCCATCACAATTGTGTACCACAACTTGTTCAGCCATCCTCAATTGATAGGCACCCTCTCAATCTCCAATTCTTCATTGGGAAAAAACAAACCACTCTGAATAATTTTGCACATAGAAGTTCTTTTCCCTTTTCTTTGACCTCTTTGGCATACACCTCCAGTGGTAGTATTGCTACATCAAAGGGTACTCAGTTTTATAACTCTTTGGGTAGTTCCATATTGTTCTCCAGAATGGTTGAACCACTTCACATTACAACAGTTCACTGATATACCTTGTTTTCCCTCATCCTCTCCAGCATTTGTCACTTCTGATAGGTGGAAAGTGGTAACTCAAAGTTGTTATAATTTGTGTTTCCCTAATCAATAGTTATTTAGATCATTTATTCATATGACTATTGATAGCTCTCTTCTTCTGAAAACTGCTCTTTCATTTCCTTTGACCAGCAGAGGAATCACTCTTATTTTTATAAATTTAGTTCACTTCCCTATACATTTGAGAAGTGAGGCCTTTATCAGAGAAACTTGAAGCAATTTTAAAAAAATATATTATTTCATAGTCTAGAGTATCTTTTAACAGAATGTAGTTTTCCTGATTATCTCCTTTAATTAAGTCTGATTTTGCTTTTGCTTTCTGAGATCATGATTGCTACACTTTTGTTTTTACTTCATTTTACAAATATTCGATTCTGCTCCAGTCCTTTATTTTAACTCTGTGTGTGTCTTTCTGTTTCAAATGTGACTCTTGTAAACAACATATTGCTGGATTCTTGTTTCCAATGTATTCTGCTATCTGCTTCTATTTTATGAATAAGCTCATTTCATTCATATTTATAGTCATGATTACTATTTCCCTCCATCCCATTTTCTTTTGCTTCTTCCTCTTTTTATCATGTCCCTCTTCAAAAGTCTATTTTGCTTTGATCACTGTCTCCCTTAATCAAACCCTCCTTTCATCCTTTTTTTTAAGGATTTATCCCCTTTTTAACCTTGTTTTCCTTATCCCCTTTTCCCTTCTACTTGTCTGTTAGGTAAGCTAGATTTCTATTCCAACTGAGTATATACATATACACACACACACACATACATACATATATATGTATGTGTATATATATATATACATATATACTATGTGTATGTATATGAGTATGTGTATATTCATTCTTCAGCCTTTGAACCTCTTTAGAAGAAAGCGACATTCAGGCTTTCCCCACTCTTCCTTTTTCCCCTCCACTGTAAAAGTCCCTCTTTGTATGTCTTTTTGTGTGTGTGAGATAATTGTCCCCATTCTTTCTCTGTCTTCTCCTTTTTCCCATTGTATCTTTCTCATCCCTTCATTTTTTTAAGAGATATCCCAACATAATTGACTCAGACCCATGCTCTCTAGGTAGACTCTAACTGCTCTAATAATGATGAAAGTTCTTTGGAGTTATATGTATCATTTCTCCCCATATAGGATTTGCTTTCTTGTTTACCTTTTTCTGCTTTTCTTGAGGCTTACATTTGAATGCCAAATTCTCTATTCAGCTCTGGTCTCTCTCTCTCTCTCTCTCTCTCTCTCTCTCTCTCTCTCTCTCTCTCTCTCTCTCTGTCTCTGTCTCTCTCTCTCTGTCTCTCTCTCTCTCTCTCTCTGTCTCTCTCTCTCTCTCCCTCTCCCTCTTCCTCCTTCTCTCTCTCTCTCCCTCTCTCTCTCAATCAGGATCACTTGAAAGTTTTCTGTATCATTAAATGTCTTACTTTTCCCCAGAAGGATTATACTCAATTTTACCAGGAGTGTTACTCTTGATTGTAATTCTAGCTCCTTTGTCTTCCAGAATATCATTCTAAGCCTTATACTCCTTTAATGTGGAAGCTGGTAAATCTTCTGTGATCTGGACACTCCACAGTTGAATGGTTTCTTTCTGGTTATGTGCATTATTTTCTCCTTGACCTGATAACTCTGGACTTTGGCTATAATATTTCTAGGAGTTTTCATTTTGGGATTTCTTTCAGGATATGTGCCATATATTCTTTCAATTTCATTTTACCAATTTTATGTGAGATTTTGGGGAAGTTTTCTTTTATAATTTCTTAAAATGATGTCTAGGATCTTTTTTTATCATGGCTTTCAAGTAGTTTTATACTTCTTATATTATCTCTCCTCAATCTATAAGCTGAGCCTCAGAAACAGAGGTCAGGACTCAGACAAAGATTTTGATGTGCCCCCGTCCCCCAGGTGTCTGTGGCCTGAAAAAGCTGGTGCCCTGGGAAATACACTTTAAAAGACTTGTCTTAAATCCCAACTCCAATCAGTTGGGATTTTTGCCCCCCAAACTTCAGATATTTAAAAAGACAAGTCTCTTATTAGATTATCAACCCTGTTGATTGGGTGTTGGGGTGCCTATGTTTGTAATATCCAGTTGCACTTCAGTTGTAAAGTTACACCTCCCCCAGCAATAAAACCATTAACTCTGCCTCTTCCCTGAGCAGCACTCTGCTTAGCTGCCATTAACCCTGCTTGTTACAGTAACAAGCCATAGCTATGAATCCTTCACCCAAACATCTATAAGCAGTTAGAGAAATGTAAAGATCCCTTGTTATAGTGGCCAGTCACACTTATGAATCTTTCAACACACTATCCATAAGCTAACTTCTTTCCAATTAGGCACACCCTGGATCCCCAGTTAGTCTAGCTTCTAACATTCATCTTGTCACACAGGACGTTGATGGGTAACAGACTGGGTACGTCTCAGTCAGAATTGACCGCTAGTTGACTTAGGTGATGTTTCAAGGCAAAAACCACACCTCCTGGTAGCCCCTTCCCCCACCCAGGGCTATTGCCCAGTGAATTATGGGCAAGACACTTACACAGTAAATATGAAAAGTGCATGTCCCTTTAAGCACTGACCACTCCTTAACTCCTCCCTAATCCTTCCTTTACTCACCTAGTTAGCATAACTGATACTTGATTTATGTTATTATGGTTATATAACCTGTATCCCTAATTCCTGTACGTTTCAGGCTTCCTAAGCCCTACTGCCTGCTGAATAGCGTAACAATAAACTTTTACAATCATTAAATGGAGTTAATTGTTCTTTCCTGAACTATGCCCTGGTCATTTTTTCCTCTCACCCATGTCTCTGCACACACCTGAGGCTGGCCCTTGGGTAGACCTACTACAAATCTATCTTCCAAGTCAGTTGTTTTAGTAAGATATTTCACATTTTCTTCTATTTGTTTCATTCTTTTAAATTTGTTTTATTGTTTCTTGATGTGTCATGGAGTTACTAGATTCTATTTGCCCAATTCTAATTTGTAAGGAATGATTTTCTTCAGTGAGCTTTCGCATCCTTTTTCCATTTTGCCAATGGAATTTTTTTAAGGCATTCTTTTCTACAATAAATTTTTGCACCTCTTTTGTAAATATTTTTTAATATTTTATTTGTGTTATCTTATATTATATATAATCTTAAATAATATAATAATTATAATATATAATTATATTATTTATAATACATAATATATTATTTAATCTATTTTCATCAGTATGTTTTGTGCCTCTTATCACGTTATTATTTCACTTTTCATGATTTTCTAGTATCACTCTCATTTCATTTCTTAATTTTTTTTCTTTTACCATTCTTATTGCTTTCTTTAGCTCTTCCAGGAATTCTTGTTGGGCTTGTGTCCAATTAGCACTTTTTCTTTGATGCCTTTTTCTAGCTGTTTTCATATTGTTATCTTCTTCTGGACTTGTGTCTTAGTTTTCCCTACCACCAGAGTAACTTTTTATGGTCAAGTTCTTTTTCTGCTGTTTGCTCATTTTTCCAGCCTATTTCTTGAATTTTAACTTCATATTAAAGTTGGTCTTTGCTCACGTTGGAATGAGAAGCACTTTCCCAAGCTTCAAGCTGTATTGTACTGCTATTTTCAGAACTAGTTCTAGAGGTGTGCAAGTTTTTGGTTCTTCCAAGGTGGTGTGATCTAGGGATAGGTGTGGTTAGTGCTCTCCTGGCCTGTGCTTTCATCTTTATCCAGGAAGGATCCCTGCTCCCTTATAGCCAAAAGCACTAGCATTCTTCTCTTTCTTGGAACTGCAACCCCAGACTGCATAGGGGCACTTATCTTGAGCCTAGTGCCAGGTCATGGTCCCCTGTTATCTTTCTCTGACCAGCTGTCTGACTCCCTTACCTTCTCTTGTCTGAGAGCTCCTGAAGCTGCTGCTACTTCTGTCCCAGTCATCTCTAAGGCCCCTTGCTGGTTGCTGTCACCATTGTGTTCCAGACTGGCCCCTAACACAGTGTGCCAAATTTCTCTTGGCAACTTCCTAAGTTATCCTAGGCTGGAAGAATGTCTTATGCTGTCTTATTAGCTTTGTCCCTCCAAAAATCAATTGGAGGAATTATTTTGAAGTTGTTTATAGGGGAATATTGGAGGAGGTAAGGTGAGTTTCTGTCTCTTGTCTGCCATGTTGGCCCTGCCTCATAAAATTATTTACAAAAAAAATACGTATGTTCTAAAAATACCCAGGCACTGATTCATCATGGCCTTTTGATTTGTTTTTGTTTTCTTTTGTATCTTGAATTATACCTTCTCAAGGTTCCTCATTCCATTCATGTTTCCTTAAAAAAATAGCACAGAAGTATCTTGTCCCAGGCAGAATGCAAAGGAGGTTCAAAATAAAACACAGAGCTGGTCTATGAGGAGATGGAATCATGGATCATAGATTTAGATCTAAAAGGGATATTGACAACCCTCCACTCTAATAATCCCATTATATAGGCAAGGAAATAGAGCTCGAGAAGTTATATGACTTTGCTAAGGACACATGGCCAATGACTTGAATTCATGCTTTGGTCTTCCATGACTTATTGTCTTCCCATCTAATATTCTTTCATCTACACCCCTAGGGAGAGTGGTCCAGGGAATAAACACAGGATGATGGCTATTCTCAATCTGTAGATAACTGTTGCAATACCTTTTGGTGTGAATGTGATTGGTGACTGAGACTGGTCCACTCTGTTTCTTAGTTCTGCTTGCCTCTTAGCTGAAGGCTGGTGCCTGATTGCTGGCTTCCTCCTCTCAGGTTTAGCAAAGGTAACTGGACTGATCAGAAATGATAATGAAATTCTCCACATACCTCTAACCAGCAGTAGACTTTGCTGAGGGGATTGAGATTTATGAGTGTCTAACAAGATCCTTAAGAAAACCAAAGAAAGTTGAAATTCCCATCTGTCTTGGTTTAGGGGATTGATTTTGCTTTTCATTTAATTCAATTCCTTTTTTTTAAAAACGTACCTATTTTAATAAAAACAGGTACTAGACAATAGGAAGGAAGGATGGAAGTACCAAAAGAAGGAAATTCTGAAATGAATTGTTATGTGACCCAAAATATCTGAAAGTTGATATATTTCAAACCTTAATTAAGCCAAAGCCAAATTTCTGTTCTGAACACTATGTTTTAGGATGATCTTTAACAAACTGAAGATTTTCCAGAGTGGCATAGTCTTGATGGCAGAAGCCCTTGCAGTTCCTTCATTTGAGCATCAGCTGAAAGCACTCTGGGTGCTTAGCCTAGAGAAGAGAAGGCTCAGGGGGATGTGACTGTTTTAAGCGTCAGATGGTCTATCATGGAGAAGAGGCATTCAACTTTTGTCTGGCCCCACATACCAGCCACAGGCAATGGGTCTGCATTTCAGAGCATCATACTAGCATCAGTAATAGTAGCAGTAGTAAGCTTTTGTATAAGACTTTAAGGTTTGTGAAGGGATCTATCTACAAATGTCATCTCATCTGATCCTCACAAAACCCAAGGAAGCAGGAACTATTATCATCTTAATTTGCAGATGAGAAAACTGAGATTAAGTTACTTGGCCAGAGTCATGCAACAAATAAGTGCCTGTGCTCAAATTTGAACTCAGGTCATACTGACTCTATCCACAGCAGCTCCTTGCTTTGTAAGAAAGGCTTCCTTGTGATTGGAACTGAACAAAAGTGAAATAAGCCACCTGGGGAGGAAGCAAACTTCCTCTCATTTGAAATCATCAAGCAAGGATTCTGTGATCATCTCCTTTGGCGTCCAAGAGGAAATTCACGTTTGGGTCTCGGTTGGAGTCAGGTGCCTCTGAGGCACCTTCTGACTTTGATTTGGAAATCTGGTGAGTCTTAATGCAAGAAGTAAACACCAAGAATCAGGTCGTGATCTTGGATTTCTCTGGAAATCTTAAAAAAAAACCTAAAGGAACAGGAGAAGGAAAATCAAGTCTAGGAGCACAGTGATGAATCCAGAGACATCAACAGGGGTCAGGGGCTGGGATAAGGAGATGCTCAGTGAGTTCTTCCTGTGAGCTGTGCTGAGTATGCAAAACTCCTATGTTTTATGGAATGGGGAGCTTTGCCACACCTGCCCTGTGCTAATGGTTCAGTGTGACTGCCAGTGGGATCCATCATTTCCCATCAGCCGCATTTGCAAGGCTGTGGTTTTGGACAGACATGCCACATACACAGATGGGTCTGAGATAAGATAGAGGAAGACAAGGAAAGAGGAGAAATTGAGTCAAACTGCTCCAGGAAAACCCGGAGGGAGAGAATTTGTAGTTGGAGGATCCAGGAGGGCCCTGGAGATGAGGGAGAGTCTGACCTAAAATGTGAATGGAGGGAAGGATTTGTTTTAAACTGTTTCAAAACTCATTCTTGACCTAGGTTTTCTTCTTCTTTCTTCCTTCCCCCCTCTTCCTTTTTTTTTTGGATAATATTATACATGCCCAAATTCTTCATGTGTTCATGATGAATGGAATTGGAGTTAAAAGGACAAAAAAAGAGAAGGCAAACCCAAATCTTTCACCTCAGCTCTAAGAGGGAGCCAAAGTCCACGTCTAACTAAAGTAGTACGCCCTCCTCTGCTCCTCCTCACTGTCTCCATTCCCTTTCTCCTGATCACCATGCTTAGAAAACATTCTCTGCAGCAAGTCACATCAAACTGTTATAGAGGGTTTATCCAGGTCCTCAGACGTTTACTATCTGTGTGACCCTAAGCAAGTTATTTCACCTCAGTTTACTCAGATGGAAAGTGGATAATAACCACACCTACCTCTCCCCTGTTGTGAGGATCTAATGAGTTCATATTTGTAAGCAAGGTGCCTAGCACACAGCACTCTCTTTTCTTCCTCCCTTCGGTGAGGAAACACCATTCACCAATGCAGGTTAGTGCTGGCCCTGCCACTCATAGTCTTAGAGAGTTGCCTGGGGCCCTAAGAGTTTAAATGAACCAGGGCCAGGGCCCTGGGCCCTAACCATGGCCACACAGCCAGTTGGTATCAGAAGTGGGCCTTGTGTTTGTATCTTCCCAGTTTTAAGGCCATCTCTTCATCCACTGCCCCCTACTACCTCTTACATGAAAAAATGTTGTTGAAGATTTTCTTTTCGGTCAGAATTAGGTCTCCTGTAAGAAAGAGTTTTCTAGCCATTTGTTATTGTTCAGGCATTTCAGTCATGGCCAACTCTTCCCAACCCCATTTGGGGTTTTCTTGGCAAAGACACTGGAGTGGTTGGTCATTTCTTTCTCTAGTTCATTATACAGATAAGGAAACTGAGACACATATGGTGAAGTGACTTGCCCAGGGTCCCACAGCTAGTAAGTGTCTGAGGTTAGATTTGAACTCAGGAAGATGAATCTTCCTGACTCCAGGCACAGTGCTGTATGCATTATGGCACCCCCTAGATGCCTTCTAACCATTAGTGTCAGATCAAATTGGAATGGTCTAGTTTGGGGAGTAATGGGCTCCCCCTCCTTGTAAGGCTTCAAACAGAGAGTGCAGATGAGGGTGTCAAGGTAGGGCCTCTTTTACAGAAATGTGATTCACTGAATGCCCACTGAACTCCCTCCCACCTCTGAGATTCTATGAAAATGTCCACCTGGATCTGCACAATAGTTCTGCTAGGCAGCAAGTTTGAGCAACCTAATCATTTTACAAATGAGGCTCAGGGGCCATAAGTGATTTTCTCAAGGCCCCATAGTTATCTGGCTCAAACCGAGGTCATAGACCTTAGAAATATGAGATGGAGTCATTTTGAATGAAGACCATCTAATTCTAAAGCCACTACAAGAGGGGGCAGTTCTAGACTGAGAGTGGGTGGGGCCAACGAATTCAATAAGACTTTCAGTTTGGGGAGTTCTGGTATCACAGAGACCTTTGGACAGGTCACCCAGAGCACTGATACTTTTGAAGGAACTGACCACAGCCTGCCTAAAATCTGACACCAAGCAAGAAAAATAATTGCAAGTCATCACCTTCTGGTAATGACTTCTTGCACAACTATCTATGCAGCTCATGGTAGCTCATGTGATTGGTGGAAAAAGCCTTTCCTGCTTTTTCTTCCTTCTGAGATGATCGCCAATTTACTCTATCTTTTACATATGTTTACTTGTCTCCCCCAGTAGACTGAGACCTCCTGAAAAACAGGAACTTGTTTTTCCTTTGTTTCTCCAGCACTCAGCATAGTTCCTGGCACATAGTAGGTCCTTATTCAGTGCATGTTTGACCTAACTTGATTTGGTATGAGTTCTTTCATGATGCTCTAAAGCTACTAAAATTTCCACTTGTGAGATTACCTTGCATTTCCTCTATGTTTATTTATAGAAAGTCATTCCCAAATAGGAATATAAACTCTTGGGGGTTGGGACTGTCTAATTTTTGTCTTTGAACCCCTTTGGTTATGAACATATAGTGCCTAGTTCACTATTAAGCATGTGATTAATTAATACCTGGTTATTGATTTATTGATCAGCTGAGAGCTCTCATTGGGAATATTGGGACTCCTAAACCCCCAGTACACCCCAGGGAAGTCCTTTGCTCCCTGCATACTGTGTGTTGAATGCAAATGTTTTTTTTGTATGGGGAGAGGTGAGCCAAGAGGACTTTTTTCTCTGCCCTCTTTCTGCAATGAACTGTGGACACATCATTATTCCCTCTTAGTCTACTTTGTGAAATATAATTGAAATGAAGAGTCTAGTGATTTTTAATCAGACTCCCAATTTATATCTTACAGAGCCATACGCCAATGTTCTCAGAGTGTTACATGGGATGTGAATTATGCCTAAACTGGATTAGGCAAATATGGGTTCCCCTTAAAAATAGACACCCAGAAGAGTAATTTAATTCCTCTAGCTCTCAAGATTCTCTCAGAAATACCCTATGTGTCTTATCAATGACTCCTCATGAATTTCCTTCCAGCTATTTTCTCTCCCTCTTGGTTTTCATGTCGAAATGAATGAGTTTAACAGCCATTAGCAGTAGGAGGATCTCAATCTCCACCCAAAATAACCCTCACCATAACAGAGGAAAAGGTTCCATTTTCCCTTCTATATCTTCTCTTCATGGAAGAGGAAAGTAGAGTGTAAAAGTCATGTCTCCAGTTGAATATACCTTTGGTGCTTATCATTATTTAGAAGTAGCACTGGAGACCGTCAAAGGACTTGAGTTCAGATCTTTCCATCCTAGCCTACCTGCAGAGCTTTGGTCAAGAGCCTGCCTCCTGAACCTCCCCATTTAATTGCAATGATTACTGTTATCTTCTAGTAAGTTGGTATTAGATGGGGAGAGAGGACATACTAATTCACCTCTCCTCTACTAAGCAACAGCTAAAGTAAGGCCCAGAAAAGTGGTTCCAAGGGTCATGTCTCTAGATTAAAAGCAGCTTTCAATTCTTAGGGGCCTTGGTTTTCCTTGAGTCAAAATGTTCTTATATAGCTATTACTTCTATTTGTTCAGAATTTGTTTAGGGTTTAGCACAGAGCCTGGCACGTGAGAAGTTCTTAATAAATGCTTCTTGACTGACTGACCTCAGAAAAGACCAGTAGCCCTGACCCAGAGCAATCCACGTTCCTGGTATACATGAGCCTGGTGTTGGCCTTAAAGGATTAACAGGAAATTCAATGAGTTGAAAAGGGAGGTGAAGCAGAGAGAGAAAAAGAGGTGAGCCTTTCAGAAGGAGTGGGCCTCCTTGGGCTCCTGGATCTAGATTGCAGGAGTATATTTCTCTTGTAAGCAGGGCAGCAGCACTGTGTTTCTAAAGGATTAATCACTTGAAAAAAGGAGAGAGAGGAGATATATCCACTGACCCTCAGGAGATGATGTGATATCCCACCCAGACCTGAGAGAAGAGGAACAAGACAGCCTCTGTCTTACTGGGAAAGGAGCTGTAGCAGTGATGAAACCATTCAGTGCCAATATAGCCTGCAGAGGTAATAAAGGCAAAGGTCTTCCAGGAACCTTAATCCAGATGGCGGGCCACTCTTCTTTCTGCCTGTGGAGTAGGGGAGGAGCAGTCGCTGAGAGCATGCCCCCTTAATAACTCCCTTCAGACATATGCTGGTTAGAACAAAGACCATCATGAATAGCTCATAAACCTTTTTTTTTTTTTTTACCAAGGTGGGAACAGTAAATAGAAGTTATATAGAGCAGAGTACACAAATAAATGAGCTCTTCCTTTGGGAGCAAGATAGGATCTCAGCTCAAACCAGGAGAGAGTAGGATCTTGCCTTTGGGAAGTAATGATCACTTAATAGCAATTAGAACCCTCACTAAGAGGCAGAGCCTGGACTAATCAACCAGAAGAAGAGCCTGGACCTAGCAACTTCTACATTCTCTGATTAAACTCAGAGAATACCTTTTCCTATGTCAGCAAGGTCAGATGGGGCTGACTTTATGGCCATTAAGGATGAGACCCTTAACCCGAGGGTAATGAGTAAGGGGACTTTTTCTTATCTTAATATTTTTTGGACATATACCATGTCATGGCACGTTAGTGGTGAGGAAAACACAAATGTCCTGGGTCATAATTTCAATTGACATTTTGTCAACTCTTATTTTATTGTATTTACCACCTATTCAAATAAGAAAAGTCCTTTCTCATACCATGATTAAATGTTTATGGAGATCATAAATTTTAGGGACACAGCTACCCTGAATTGGGATGGTTCTAAAATGTATTTAAACCTTCTCATTCTTTTATCCAGGCATTCAGATTTTATCTGGCTCCACACATGAATGTATTCAGCTAGCTTTAAGGGAATAAGCAAAATGAATTTACATATCACCTAGCCTGTTAGCTTCCTTTAACCAAACTTTCAGGTTCATAGAAGTCTGCTCTTTGCAATCACTAGGGCTACAAGCACAGAGAATCAAGCATGTTAGGGGCCAGCTCCACTCTGTCTGGGGCTCCAAGGGATCCCATAGCCATTCAGAGACGCATTCAGTTTGCCTCTCATGACTTCTGTTGATGTTCTTCAACCCTCTCGGAAATAAATCTCTTTTGCACTCATATTGGCATTCAGTATGCTTTCACGTAATCAGGAGTCATAACTTCCTCCATGTGCACAGAGCCATAGGTTGGTCCCTCAGAAAACTACCTTTGGCTTGGACAGAAGTGAAATTACATAACTCTGTTGAATTGAATTGATAGGCTTAAGTAATTACTATGGGGGAAAATGATCCCCTAGTGGCCAAGCTTTCAGTGATGGTTATAAGACTCTGCACTTATCTAGGCTGAGAGCCTCAAGGCAATACAGGGACTGACTCAGAATTTCTTAGAAAGCAAGCTGCAGAAGTGAGACTGAAACCCAGGTTTTCGGTCTGCCTCTACTGTTTTTCCTGTAAAGCTCTACTCATTTGAGGATTTCAAGGTGTTGATTTTGTTTGATGTTGTGTAACTATAGTGGAAGTCAGAGGCCCTCATGGAAAGTCATGGAGAGGGGAGGGGAATCCTGGGTATAGAGTCAGAAGACCTTTCCTTGAATCCTGGCTTTGCCACTAAGACCCACTATGAATTTAGAAAAAGGTCTTGATTTCTCTGGATCTCTTTAAATGAGTAGCTCCTCTAAATGATTCCCCAAACCCTTTCCAGTTCTTTTTCCTCTAAACTATGATGGGCAAAGTGACAGGTGTTGAGAGCTGGATGCACCCTAAACCAAAGGGACTCACTTTGATTGGGCTCCATTTAGTCAACAAACTGGCCCATGTTGGGCAATTGTACTACAGGCAAGCTTTGGGGAATTGCATTGACTATTTCCAGTTTTGAAGCTCTCTTGACCTCTAGTATCCATCACTCCATATCTCTCTCAGCCCTATTTCTAACAGCTTATACAGCTTGCCTTTAGTAGCAAGAAGGAATGCTCATGAATCATTAATGGAGTGTTAGGTCCAACAATCTCTTAAGGAGCTGCCAGTGTGAGTCTAGCATGAGGAACTCTTACTGGATGATTGACAGCCTTATGTTCACTGTGCTAAAAACAAGCCTTTTATTTATTTATTTTTGGTCTTAGCTGCAAAGACTCTTAGACTACAGAATGCAGATTATTAAAGTTAGAAGGAACTTAGAACTGGAGATAACCCCAGATACAGTGGGAGACCTTGGCCTTTTTAAGCTAAGGTCTTTCCCAGAAACCCACAGAATTTCAGAGCTGGACAGGGTCTTTAGGACATAGATTATAAACTCCTTCTTTTTGCAGCCCCAATACTAGCACACTTCCCAGAACATAGTAGACATTTAATAAATGTTTATTGTTTGATTGGGAGATACCATAAAGAATGGAACACAGTTTGGTAGATCTAGAAGGTCCTTTAGAATATAAAATGCCAGAGCAGGAAGACCCTTGGAGAGACTTTGAAACTTGGGTAAAAATTCTGTAACTGGTCCCTGGCTACCAAAGACCCAGTGAATAAATAGCAGCCTCTTTGATTGACTACCATTGCAAAATTAGAACTGAAAATGCCTTAAAGGGCCTTCGTTAGCTTCATTTCTCCCTCTTGATTGATCCACTCTCAGTTTGACTCCTTCACTGAGAGAATCTGCTAAGTTCTGTAAAGGGAGAAGCTTTGGTCTCTCTGCCTCCAAAATTAACATACGGTCCTGTCGATACAGCCCTTGGTTCTTTGCTGCCGTGGTTTGTCATTTTTTAATTTGGTAAGGATAATTGGGGCATAACACTTTTTGATTCCAAATATCAGGAGAGGACCCAATTCAGAAGTCTGGAATTCAAGGGCTAATTAATGTTTACTGGTTAAATAAAAATGGAATTCTAGTCAGTAATTGGTGGCCAACAGTGAGAAAAACCCATCTGGAGTGGGGGCTTGAGCCTATAGCACCCTAGTTTCTTGGTGGAACTCATAAATTCTTGTGTTTTTTTCATCCTTCATTCTCGCAGAGGACCAAACACATCAGGACAATGATGTCATGACTAGCTAGTGAGTTGGATTTGAGGTAGGGATGTGCAAGGTCATCAGCCTCATTGTCTCTTCCAGAGTCATCTAAGTCCAGTGGCAAGACATAAGTCAGGATGACTGGAGCTGAGCCTAGATGCAGTGCTAGACCCTGGCCTTTTTAAACTAAGGTCTTTCCTAGGAACCTACAGAACTTGGAGAAGTCAGAGCTAGCCTGAATCGGGGATAGCAAGCCTAGAGCATACTCACTACTTAGGGGTATCAGAACTAGGAGGTATTACAAAACAAAATTAATGTGGAGGAAGAGGGCTACCTTAGAACAGAGAACACTCATTGTTTCAACTGGAAGGAGATACAGGAAAAACAACCTGATTACTGGGGGGACCTTCAGATATTGATTATGGAATGTGAATCATGAGAGGAACCTGATATCAAAGAATAAGGAATATTCCAGCTGAGAGGAGTCTTAGCTCTCAAGTTCATATGGCTAGTAAGGATTAAAAGAAGGAATGAAAGCCAGAGCTGCTCTCTCTGGGTCCACAGCTTTTCCTTGAGTCCCACCCAAACCCACCCTACCAAATTTATTGGTAGGGATAGACTTGTCTGGCTGGTTCATTGGAGGAACATGGAAAAATCCCAAATACATCTTTTATTTCATTTTCCCCTCTAGTGAGAATTCAAATTCTCCTTCCTGTTTATGTCTGTAGTTGGTTCAGGTATTTGGGGCTGACAGCCAGGGGCCCACAGGAAGGCTTTCTATGGGAAATTCTTCTCATGTCTAAGTTTTAGAAGCTGAAACTAAGGGATGAATCAGTGGCTTGCTGGGTAGTGACTCATCCACATGGATGAATAGAAGGGGAGGGTTTTTTCTTTTTAATGTAAATAGGGCTTTAAAAAACTTGAAGGTATTCAAATATAAAAGAAACATTTTTGAAAGCTTAGTTTAGAAAGACTGAAAAAAGAAAGTAGGAGTCAACCTGTCAGGTGCCTTTTGGAGGGAACCTGACACCTGGACTTAGCTCTTGAAGGGGCTGAGCTTCATTTCTCTTGAGCCACAGAAGAAGAGTCCAAAAGAAGCCACATATGCAGAGAGAGGAAGCTCATTCAAAGAGTCAGGAGTCCTTGAAAATAAGCAAGGTAAATCCCAAAGACGAGGAAAGACATTTTGGTGAATTAGAAATAACATTTGATTCAGGCAGAAAAAAATATAATTTGGACCCCTGCTTTACCACTTCCTGGCTACAGAACTGAAAGCAAGTCACATTGCTGCTCTTAGACTCAGTTTCCCCACTGGCAAATTGAGGGACTTGATCTCTGAAGTCTTTTCCCAACTGAAAATCCTTGAGAATCCAGGGCTTGTCACACAGTGACTTTGCTCCTGGAGTCATGTCTCAGATTATAGATTTAGAGCTTGAAAGATCTGAGAGGCTATGGATTGGTGCTCACTGGACAGAAGAGGAAATATCTAGAGCTGCTAAGAGTGGTGAAGGGACTGCAAAGGGCCCAGACCAGTAGCCAGTAGAAGATGTGGGACTCAAAGCCATGTCCCTCAACTCTGCAACTAGCGCCCTTGCTCAGCACCATACTGCTGGCCAGGGTCTCACCATCTCCATTTCCTCACCACACCCTGGGTTCTGCTGCCTTCATCCCTCTCCCAAAGGGACCTTGGGCTCTAACTCAGTCACCTGGCTAGGAGAGGTCAGCTTCTGGTTACCATGCTAGGCTCTCAGGCCCCTGGAACTTGCAGAACAAGGCCTGCCTCTTCCCCAAGCCCCACCTTTTCCAGTACCTCTCCATGTTTTGTCTTTCCTAATTAGAAAGTCATGGACATCTTGTTTCTTTGAATTGTATCCTCAATTCTTAACACAGTTTCTGTCAAACACTAAAGGTTGGTTCTCTCTGTCTCTGTCTCTCTCTGTCTCTCTGCCTCTCCCTCCCTCCTCCCATTTTTCTGTGTGTGTGTGTGTGTCTCTCTCTCTCTGTTTCTATCTCTCTCTGCCTCTGTCTCTGTCTCTGTCTCTCTCTGTCTCTCTCTGTCTCTGTCTCTGTCTCTCTCTGTCTCTCTGTCTCTCTGTCTCTCTCTGTCTCTCTCCGTCTGTCTGTCTGTGAGTGTGTGTCTCTCTCTCTGTCTGTCTGTCTCTCTCTTTTTCCTCACTTTAGATCATGGGATAAAGTGAATGTAGAGTTAAAAGAAGGTTAGAAGCAACAAAGACCAATCCCTTCCTTTTTTTTTTCTCATTTGAAGTCCAGATCAATGAAATGACTTTTCCAAAATCCAGAAATGGCAGACCTGAAATTTAAACTCATCTCTCTGACTCCAAATCCACTGTTTTTCCCTCACATTCATCTTTAGCACCAGCACCTTTGACCTTGTCCTCCTTTCCTCACAGGGTCGTGGTAAAATGAAGGACTCTGAAAATCCTGGTCTAGAGGCAGCCAGATGGGACAATGCTGGGTGTTGAGTCAGCGAGGCCTGAGTTCAAATCCCAATGCTGCCGCTTACTAGCTCTGTGACCCTGGGCCAGTGACTTAACCTCTCAAAGCCTCAGTTTCCTCATCTGCAAAAATTGCACTTAAGGGTTGTTGTGAGATAGCACGTAAAGTCCTTTGCAAATTTTGCTCAGTATTAGCTGACGTTAACATGTGACTTGTCTTCCTTCAAAGACTGGTTTGAGCAAAACTTCTCGATAATAATGAAATGGAAATAATTTTTTATAATGATATTAAAGAAAATGAATAAGTCTTCAAAGGCTAGGTTAGATGATTCATGTGTTTTGTCACTTTACTGATAATCAGCTTGCATTTAATATTTACTGTGTGCCAAAAACTGTGCTAAAGATGCAGGTGATAAACACAGGTGTGCGCAGACAGGGCTGCTGGGTGGGTCAGCACACCCTGCTGGAGCCTCTCTGGCATCTACTAACTTTCCTTAAAACAGCGGTTCTCAACCTGTGGGTTGTCTTCCATTTGTAACTCTGAAAATACATCTTGCATATCAGATATTTACATTATGATTCATAACAGTAGCAAAATTACAGTTATGAAGTAGTGACAAAAATCATTTTTATGGTTGGGGGGGTCACCACAACTTAAGGAACTGTATAAAAGGGTCGCATCATTAGGAAGGTTGAGAATCACTGCTTTAAAAGGAAAAGAAAGAGAGAGCCCATAGGAACTGGTGTCACTGTCCCAACCACTCACTGAGTAGATTCAGGTGTGGCTTTGGTCAAAACAATGCATCTCTTGGTCATAAAAGGAATGATGTTGGTCATGCTGCTGCTTCTGGCCACAATGAGCATGATTCCAGTTTGTTCACTACTATACATATACCTCCAAAGTCTTCTCTGATGTCTCATGAGGGCAGGGCATGACACTAGGCTCTTAAAGTCTCTGCCAGGGTTAAGCTAAGTTCTGCAAGGCTCCACCAAGATGGAAAGTGTTTATGAATGGCCCTGGAGACAGCAGCCCCTCAGGGTGCCCTAGAATCCCGGTACTGAGAGAATAAGGTCAAGATACACATGCTATAAAAAGAAATGCTCACGTACATTGGTGATTCTAAAGTTTTTTAAAGTTCATATGGATTACTCATACACACACATGCGTATACATACATATATATTTTTCTATCTGTCTGTGTCTCTCTGTGTCTGTCTCTATGCATATATATACACATGTGTATGTATATATGTGTATAAGTGTATGTATATGTATATGTGTGTGAATATGTATATGTGTATATATATATATATATACATATATGGAGAGAGAAAGAGAGAGAGAGAGCGAGGAGATATTCACAAGGCTCAGTCATGTAAAACACCAAATAATGTCACAAAAATGAAATTGACTATATTTTCACAGACTGGGAATGAGCATTTATTGAGGTGTCAGCATCCAATCAGAACACGAACTTGCCAGAGCAAAGATCAAAATAAAGACCACGATCTGAGTGAATCCAATCTGACTGATTTAAACAAGCTGCTGAGGCTCAAAATGGGAAATTGCTCATAGAACAGACATCAACACAGAATATCACCATTCCTTGAAAGTGTTCGTTGATAGTAGTCCGTCATCATAATGAGCTGACTGAAACGAGTGAAAAGGCTGAGAAAGTGACTCAGTGAGAAGACATTTCATCCCCCTGCCAAGATGAGTTATGACAGCCAAGGGCAACACCAGCTTAGAATATCAATATGGAAGATTCTCAGTAGCATTGCCACATATTGTAATGACAAGCAGTGGTGGGAAATATTTTGACAAAAATCTTGATGATAAACTAAACTAAGAAGGAGTTTAATGAACAGGTGAAAAAAGAGAGAATATCTGTGAAACAAATTTCTCTGGCAGGTGCTATAGAATTTCTAACAGAATTGTAACAGTAAATGCTTTTATTCATTAGAGACATTAGAGTCCCCAAATTTGGACTCGGACATGGCACTTGATGTGCTACATGAGAAAAATAATTGTCTGCAAAGAAAATGAAGTTGGGAAAAGAAGCTGGAGTAGGCAAAGTATACAGAAGAGGTCCATATTAGAGGTGACTCCATTTTGAGGGAACCAAAGGGCTAATTCTCAAGACATGTAAAAGAAGAAACAATAGCAATGTTTATGGGGAAGGGCTAAATCTTATTATTATCCCCCAAATGGATGAGAAATGTCAATAACTACCAACATAACTTGGCTACTTTCCCCTACACCAAATCTTTATTAAAATAATCTGCACAACCATCAAGGACATCCCTACCTATTAGAAGGCAGCAGGCAGACTTTCACAAATGATTTTCTGCAGCAGAGGATCCCTAGGCTCAATGACCTCACACACTCCTTCCAGTTCTAATTAGAAAATGCTATGATCATTGCACCTTTAAGTCTGGTTCCTCCATTAACTGAAGAGTGAAGAGAATAAAACTGTTGTGGGCCAAGACTTTCAGGGTCCTTGGCCACATTAGCTCCCCAGTTCTACAAAGGTCATTAGGCAGATATGCAAGGAAAGTATAATCTTGTTGGGTGGATGCTCTCATTGGTTTCATTAATATCTAAAGAAGGTACTGAGTTAATTTGCAAGTCTTGATTGTAACACCCTGTTTGTGCCTCTGAATATGGTCCCAGGATAAAGAGCTTAATGAGTGATTGGCTTTGGGTTGGGGCAGAGAAAGATGGAGACCAAGGGTGGTTCCTTGCATTCTGCTAAGGGTATATAAACCTTGTATCTTCCATGTATCTTTGGCTCTGTATGAAATAGGTCTGCAACAAACAGACTATGGAACACAACCCCGTCTCTCTCCCTCTTTCTTATTTCAGCTAGAAGCTCTCTCTCTGTCTCTGTCCCTTTTATTTCACTCAGCTGGTAGCTAGGCCCAGACTTGCTAGCTGCAGCACAAAACACCCCCTGTGCTTATTGTTTGTTTATTATTTTTAAAAAGCTTTTAATTCGATAGGTCTAGATACTGCCTTGGAGATTCCCTTCTCGTGAGGTGTATCCCAAATTCACGTTAAAATCGTGTGATCTACAGCATGTAGACCATGAGGTCTCCTACATGCTTGCTAGAACCCTACTCATTGGCGTACCAGGAAATGCACTTGACAAAAGAGTCACTGAGGGCAATTTCAGTACCAGAATCAAAGATAGAAGAGTAGGTATCATTGCTAAAGTCATAGGAAGCCACATGTCCTGTGTGTCACCCAAAGAATGTAGTTGAAATCAATTAAGGGGTCACCGATGGTCACAGTGTTCACTCTGCCTGAGGTGAAGGTCACTCAATCACCAGGCATCCAAAACAGTCAAATCCATTGGCTCCAGTCTTTATCATTTTGTCTCAAGTATTCAGCTGCAGCAATAGATTCTGGCACTGAGCTTAGGGAGAGTCTGTCTTGATCTCTCTGAAACCTTTGACACTATTGATCACCCTCATTTATTTAACATTCTTGTATTTCTAGGTTTTTGTGGAACTCTTCTCTCTTGGTTTGCCCCTACCTCTCTGATCATGCCTTCTCAATCTCCTTTATTGGAGCTAGATCAAGCCCACTAACTATGGGTGTCCCTCAAGGCTCTGTGATGAACCCTCTTGTCTACACCCAGTGATCTCATAAGCTCTGGAGATCTAGTTTAGTACATCTTATTTTGTGCTTTATGCAGTGCACCCTGAGTGTAGTACATTACCCCAGTGATTTAGCTCTCCTCCCTTCCCCTACTGATTCCTATGGCATCCCAGCCATTTTTCAATGCTCTGCCCAGGATGCTCTTAAGGCAACTCTCCCTGATTCTCCCAGGTGGCAGGGATTTTCCCCCTCAGCAAATTCCTAACACTTGGGCCCTTCTTAGGACTTTTCATAGAATCATAGGTCTAGTGCTAGAAGATACCTGGGAAGCCACAGAGTCCACGGCCCTTGTTTTAAAGACAGGTGTGCAACTTTAAACATAATTGCTGGAGTTCAGATCCACCCAAAAGTGCAGCTGGATTCAGGACTGGTTGATTAAATGTTCAAGTTCAATTTTGAAGGGGGATTCAGATAGAATGCCTAGAAATCTGTCCTTGGTCATAAACCATTCAATTTTCTCATCAAAAACTTCAAGAAATCCACAGATCTCATGCTTATCAAACCTCCAGGGAGGTAACTAATGTGAGGATTTCCAGTCAGCTTCCACAAATTCATCAGTGGAACCCTGGCCACTATCTGCTGTGGTCACAAGCTCACTTCCATGCTGGATACTTCCCTCTCCCTCTTCCCACACAGCAAACTGTTTTCTGAATCCTGTTATTTTTATCTCCTCAACAATCCCCCTTTATCTCCTACAATCCCCCTCTCTTGACTCATATGCTCCTCACCCTAGTTCTGGCCCCTTCGCCTCTCCTGTAGACGATTACAACAGCTCTCTGGTTGGTCTCCCTGTCTCAAGCCTCCTCACTTCATGCTTTACACTGTGGCAGAATGAGTTTTTTCAAACAGGTGTGGCCATATCACACCACACTCTCCCTTTCCCACCCCCACCCCCACCAAATAAACTGCTTTCATTCCCTATTGAACACCCATAAGTGCCCAGGAATCCATGACTGGATTTTTTCCTAAAACGAAGGAAGGAATGAAGTGGCCAGGAACTAGTTAAGATATGGACTCAAGATAGGAGTCAAGGAACTGGCCAGAAAACAGTTAAGTTATACTTTGTAAAATTAGAAATCCAAGTGAAAAGGCCTTATGGACTGGAGATGGACTAGAGCTAGAAGTCAGTGAGCAGACCCATGGCTGGCCTGGGGTGTGGGAACCCATCAGGTAATTTGTCTTACAGGCCCAAGTCATCATGCCCCATGCCCCTCCTTCTATCCATCAACTCCCACCTCACAAACCCCCCCCCCCCATGCTTTGGTGATAGATTGCTTGTACCTGAATAATAATTAGTTTAGTGACAAATTATATTAGTTAGCAAAACAGTTAAGGTGGATTGTAAATAAGATAAGATCCTGCATTTTCTGTGCTTTTTGCTGGTTCCTTCATATTGGCACAATGACAGTCACCAGCTGGCTAATTAAAGCTCATTAAAACTTTTCATTCAAACTCTGTGGTCACTCTGTTAAAACTTGCCATTTCACTATTACCTCCTTAGCAAATGTAAACTCCTCTATCTAATATCAAAAGTTCTTGGCAACCTGGCTCTACTTGACTTTTTTTTTTGGCCTTATTCTCCATTACTATATTCCATAAAGGGGCAGCTAGGTGGCTTAGTGGATAGAGAGCTGGGTCTCGAGTCAGGAAGACATCTTCCAGAGTTGAAACCTGGCCTCAGGCATTTAATAGCTGTGTGACCCTGAACAAGTCACTTACCCTGTTTGCCTCAGTTTTAGCATCTATAAAATAAACTGGAGACGAAAATGGCAAACCAGTCCAATATCTCTGCCAAGAAAACTCTAAATGGGGTCACGGAGAATCAGAAATGACTGAAACAGCTGAATAACAACTTTCTATGAATTGTTTGGTCCAGCCAAAGTGGCTTCTTTGTAGTGTCCCATGAATGACAGTCCATCTCCTGTCTCCCTGCCTTTGTACTCACTGTCCCTCATTCCTGGAAAGACCACGCTCCTCACCTCCACCTCTTAGAAGTCAAGGTTTCCTGCACCACTCAGATCAAGGGCAACAAGGACCTTCTACGTGATGTCTTTTTTGTTCCACTCAACTATGAGGCCCTTACCCAATCGGGTGACCTTTGAGTTAGTTTGTGCTACACATAACTACAGCTAGTTACATATTTATATGTGTGTGGAGAATGTGTATGTATACATACATACACATATTTCACAGTCACTTGTGTAGCACATGATGTAGATGATGGGGGAGTTGAAACTAGAGGAGCACCTGATGACAAATGAAAACAGGGCTGAGATTTTAACTCTTTACCTGGGTAGGAGTTTGTATGCTCATGTCTCAGATAGATGATACATAGATAGATAGATAGACAGACAAATAGACAGACAGACAGATAGATAGACAGACAGACAGATAGATAGATAGATAGATAAATGGATGGATGGATGGATGGATGGATGGATGGATGGATGGATGGATGATGGATGGATGGATAGATGATAGATAGATAGATAGATAGATAGATAGATACATACATACATACATACATACATACATGAAAAGATAGAGATACAGACAAAGATAAGTAGCTATAGGGGTAGATGGATATAGACAGAGATAGATACAAAAATAGATGTAGAGATAGAAACAAAGTACAAGCTAGACAGATACAGAGACAGACAGATAGATACAAAAACATAATAGATAGACAGACAAACAGACACACCCAACCAGGAACATCTTGTCTCTCTCATTATACTGGAAGCTCCTTGAGGCAGGGGCTACAACTGCTTTCATCTCAGTGTCCCCAGCACCTACTACAGTGCTTGGCACATAGTACATACTTACTACACACTTTTCAATTGATGAATTGACCGAGATGCTGCACAGATCCTACTCTGCCTTTGGAGGTCTCGATATGGGGCATAAAAGCTCCTTTCCAGCCTCCCTTCATAACAAGCTGAAAGCTCAGGCATATTTTCATTTTCCACCAGCTTCTCTGCTTGACTTCCACTTCTCCCTATCATCTTCAGCATGTCTCTCCCCTCCCCCCCCCAGGCTCCCCAGGATAAATTCATGCCCAGAAAGCTCCTCACTACAGAGATTGTGTCAGCTGTGGTTCTTGTTCTTGTACCTCATCAATCCCCTCAGTTGCTTCCCACCCCCACCCCCCTGACTGGTGGACTGGAAGGCAGAGCAGAGAGCTCCCAAACCCTCCCTTTACATATCCCGGCCATCTCTTTATTTGGCATCAGCAGCTCTGCTTGGTTTGAACATTAGGCCCTGGCACTACATAGCCCCTGGTGCCCCTTCTCCCCCAATTCTCAGCTTCCTTTTGTCTTGTATTTCCCCATTAGAAGTAAGTCTCTTTAGGGAAGGGACTGTCTTCCTTTTTCTTATTTGTAGTCCTAGCACTTGGCCTAGTGTCTTGCACACAGTTGGTGATTAATAATGTTTATCAAAAATGAAATGCAATGTGGATAATTACAAGGTTTCACACCTGAGTTTCAAAGCCACAATCTCACAAGTCTTGGACCACAGAGAGAGAGAGCAATTCATTTGCAAACTATCTGGGGATTTTAGCAAAGTGTCAGCTCCACAGGAGACAACAGTGTATATGACATCCAAGAAGACAAAGGCAATATCCTGTCACATCAAAAAGCACAACTTCCAGGCAGGAAGAAGGAGCTAGGAGCTTCCATGTACCCTAATCAGATCACAGCAGGAATATGCCATTCAATTCTGAGCACCACCATTAGACCATGGTCAGCTGGAGAGTGTTGAGAAGAGGATGACCAAGATGGGAAAGAGCTTTGAGAACATGCCATCCAATCACTGGTTAAAAGAAGGTATATTGAGCCTAGAGAACAGAAGGCTGGAGGGAAGGTGATGGTGATTGTGCCAGCCTTCAAGAATGTAAAGAGTTATCACACCCTCACGCTGCTGGGGTCAAGCGAACAGCACTAGGAGGAAAAGGCGGAAGCTGCCAAAGAGGTAGACCCATCAGAGACTGCTTGTCAGACACAGATCAGATCAGATGACTTTGGATATCCTCTCCACGACTCAGATTCCACGAGTAGGGTCAAGATGACCCACTAAGGAAGGTCGTTTCCAGCCCCAGCTCTATGAACCTAGGACACCACAATGTCAGCAAAATCATGTAAGCATTTCTCATCCAGGACTAACCTCAGTTTGATGAAGAAATGAATTAGCAATGGGTTACTTAAAATAGTTAAATTAATGATGTGCTACTTAAAATAAGTAAATTGATGTTAAGAAGTTTAGTTGCAAATGGAAAATATTTGGGCATTTTGAGATTTCCTTATTGTCACTTTTAAATTGGAGATGGCAGAAGTAAATGTACCATGCAGAGATCCCAGGGACTTTTGAGTGCTCTGGATTCTCTTCTAGTGTCACCTGTGAAAATCCTCAATGAAGCACTCCCCACAGTGTGATTACATCTTCCCTCTACTACTTGTGCTTAGATGAGTGGCTTTTCAATTGTGGAGAGGGGAGGGAAGAGGACCCAATTTCTTAACAGGTTCAGTTCTTGCAATGGAATAAGTAGAAAAGGAAATCGAATGTATCCTGGCTATCATTTTAAAAGCCACTTTATTTACAGAAGATATACTGGAGTTCTCTGTATGTGTATGAAGACTCTGCCTCAGGGATTAGATGCTATGGTGATAAGTGTGTTAAGAATAACAGTGGGAGAAAATCGTACAGTGTCAAATAAAATAAACAAACAGAAAATGTTTGAGCTAAGAGGTTCTTCAGAACATAGTGTGTTGGAGCCTGTAGAAACCTTAAAATATAAAACAGAATTTGTGAACTAGAAAGGACCTTGGGACATAGAATGTTAGTGCTTGGAAAGCTCTTCAAACATAAAACGATGTCTGAACTGGAAGGGACCTTAGAACATAGAACATCAGAGCCTGGATGGACCTTAACATATTCTCAAAAAGCTTGCAGAAACCTTAGAATAAAGAACATCAGAGCTAGGATGGATCTTAGAATGTAGAACTGCAGAACCTGAAGGAACCTTAGAACACAGAACATCAGAGCCAGGATGGACCTAGAACATAGAAGTTGGAAGGGACCTCAAGATCACTTGGCCCATTACTGTCATTTTACAGAGAAGGCAGCTGAGTTCCTAATAAATTAAATGGCTCTTCACAGTCACATGATGAGTAAGTCACTAACCAGGCCAAGAACCTGGGTCCCCTGACTTCAAGCCATTCTTTCCATTCCATCATCCAACCAACAGAAGTCTTTGGGGCCACGTGAAGATGGAGTCTAATAGGGAGGACAGAAAACGCACTTTCAGTACTCAGTCAAGTTCGAGTTTATTAAGGCCTTGTACAGGGCCTTCTCATGTGTGCATTTTAGGAAAGATACTTTTCTGAGTACGGGTTGAAGTGGAAAGCTCCCTGTAATGACATCTTCATGACTCTGCTCATCCCAAATTGATCGAAGCATAATTCTTTTCACTTTGTTTTTCTTGCTCTGTTTTTTGCAATGCAGCTAACATGGAAATATGCTTTGTATGGTTTCATATGTATAATTGATATCATATTTCTTGTCTGCTCAATGGGTGCAAGAGAGACAGGAGGGAGGCAAAGAATTTGGAACTCAAAATTTATTTTTTAAATGAATGTTAAGCATAAATAAATAATAAGTTAATTTTTAAAAAATCACTGCTCCTAATGTTCTCCTGCCTCCAGAACTACATTCAGAAGGTTAGTCTGCCAACACTTGGGTAACATCCAGAAAACAGGGATCAGATCTTACTTAAATTCTGCCTCTCTAACAGTACCTACTGCAGAGGGTATGGGCTTAATAGTTGTTGCTTGAGTGGATTGGATTTTCAGAAGGAAGGACTGGGCTCTCTGGCATCACTAACAAATCTTTTCCTTCATGGCTGCAGGCTGGGATTGCAGGCACCTTCTGTTGGCAGACTCAGTCCTAGTTTTGCTCAGCATCTTGCTTGGTTGCACCAGATTAGAGCACTGAGCAATGTTCTTTAGCATCTTTTGAAGCATTTAATCCAAATCTGGTGTGTGACCAGTGATACTGCTAGACATTGTTCACAGTGGGGATCCTTGGTAAGAAAAAAGAGAACCAACATCTCATTACTGTACCATCTCCCATTATTTGCTTCAAGTTCAATTCAGAAGAGAGGTCAGGGGAAAATCAGAGAAATGAAGGCCAAAGGACTTAGGGATTTCAAAAGATACTTAGTAATTTCCAAATAAAACAAAGTCTCTTTAATTGAAAAGGCATTTATGAAGGGCACACAATGTGCTTCAGATAAAAAGGCAAAGGACAAAGCAGCCTGGAGCCCAAAGGAAATTCCATTCTACTTGGAGGGAGTGATACAACATCCATGCAAGTATGTGTAGACAAAGTAGGCACCAAGAAGGGTCAGGGCTCCTCTGCTGCCCCTGGGGGTGTGCAGGTGGCCCAGGGTTTTCCAAAACTGCCTGCTGAAAGTTGGAGCATCGCATTCATCCCTCCCTTTATAGCCACAACCCTGGGCTGGACTTCATCTTCTTTCACCAGCACTACTGCAGTAGCCTTCTAATTATTTCCTCTACTTCAGGGAAGAGAACTGGTTTTGAAGTCCAAGGATCTGAATGAAAATCCTTCCCCCATCAACTACTGCCTTATGATCTTGGTCAAGTACTTAGCCTTCTTGGGCCTCAGCTTTTTAATCTATAAAATGAAAAGTTTAAATTGGATAGCCACAAAGATCTCTAGTTCTCAATCCATGATCTTCCCTTTCTGATCTTTTGTCCACACTGCTGACAAATTTCTGTTACTAAAGCAAAGATCTGACCATATGATCTGACCCTTGATGACCTGATACCCCATATTCAAGCCAACATGGGCTGGCACACACTTACAGAAGACCACTTTGGCAGCTGTTGGGGGATGGAATCAATGGGGAAAGATAGTTTGTGGAGAAGACTCTGACAATAATCCAGGAGAAAGGCAATGAGGGCCTGAACTAAGATAATAGCCATGGCAAGGTTGAGAAGCAGACAGATAGAAGAGATGTGGTGGAGGCAGAAATGGGAAGGTTTGGCACCTGCTGGGACTGTGTGGCCAAAAGCAATGAGGAGCTGATGAGAACACCAACCTTTCCAACTTTGGGGACCCAAAGGAGGTAGAGCCTTCAACAGAATTAGGAAGCTAGGCAGGGGGTGAGGTTCAAGGGTCAAAAGGATGAATTTAGTTCTGGACGTGTTAAGTTTGCCATGTCTCTAGGATACCCAGTTTGGAATTTCCATTCGGTAGCTGGTGATTCTGAATGGAAATTTAGGGGAGACACAAAGACTGGAATTAGAGATCTGTGAGTCATCTTGGAGGGGTGAAGAACCCATCTGAGCTGCTGAGCTTAACAAGAGAAAGAGCAGATAGAGAAGAGGAAAAGGCATAGGAGAGATCCTTCCATGGAGGGGGCATGGCATGGATGATGGGTCAGCAAGGAGAATGAATAGTCCAACAAGTAGGAGGCAAACCAGGAGGGAGTAGTAAAGAAAAACCAAAGAGCAGAGGTTACAAAGGAAGAGGGCTTCGTCAGCTGTGTTAAATGCTACAGAGAGGTTAAGAAGCAGAACTTCTTGAGAAAAGACCATCAGATTTGCAAATGAAGAGATTATTTGCTCTCTTCAGAAGAAATAGTTCCAGGGGAGTGAGGAAATCAGAAGCCGGATAACAGAGGGCAATGATGATAGACAAATGAACACTAGAATGGCATCCTATTAATTCCTTTATTTAGACCAATGAGGACTAAACATGTCCTGTTTGTATGCAGGCAGGAGAGCAGAAGAATAGCTTCTCTCCACACCAGTCCATCTTCCATTCAGCCACTAATGATTTTCCTAAAAGGCAGGTCTGATCATGTCAGTCTCCTCCTTAGTAAACTCCAGTGGCTCCCTATTGCCTCAAGGAGTAAATACAAAATTCTGTCATTCTAAGGCCTCATAAATCTCCCCCTACTACTTTTCCCGTCTTTTTACACCTTCCTCTCCAACATGTACTCTTGGATCCAATGACACTGGCCTCCTGGCTGCTCCATAAACAAGACCACCTTTTGACTCCTAACATGCTCCCTTACTGTGCTCCATATTTGGAATGTTCTCCCTCCTCTATTTGGATTGCTAAACTCCTAGGCTTCCTCTAAGTCCAAACTAAAATCTCACCTTCGAGAAACCTTCCCTAATTCTTCATCATCCTAATGTCTTCCCTCCTAATTATTCCTATTTATCCTGAATTTAGCTTGTTTTGCTTGTGTCTTGTCTCCCCCATTAGACATGGACAATATGTCTTTCTTTTGTTTCTTTTTATATCTGTAGCACTTAGCTCAATGCATGGTACATAGTAGGCATTTAATAAATATTTATTAAATGAATGAATGAGTTGGTTTCAAACCAATTCCATTTTGTTAACCTTTTTATTCATTTTAAACTTAAATATTAAACCAGAAAAAAAACATTTCCATGCACACAGTAGAACACGAGAGAATTCAATAAAAAACAGATTTCCCTATCAAGAAAATCTCTATAATAAATACACATTGCTTTCAAAGCTATCCAGAATTTCTGGGCTTATTTCTGATGTGGATACAGCTTATGGCACCCTAGGTTTAAAGAGAATGGTAAAGGCTGCTTTTCCAGTATTTTGTGAGGCACCTCCTGAGGGGACTCATTCTGTAATGAGAACATCGTCTTGTACCATGTAATTCCTCCTCTCTCCTTTATCCTGTACTATAAAATGCTTCCTTATCTTGAACCACCATAAAACTATATCCTCAGCCAGAACATCTATAGGCTGTATGGCTTTCTACCAGAATTTTGCTACATATAAGCCTAGCTTCCCCAAATACCAGTTGCCTTATTTAGTCCCATTGCTACAGTACAGATCCGTGGCTTTTGCGTCAATAAAACTCCTGCTGGTTAAGAGAATGTCTAAGTGAATTCCTTCATGCCTGAACCTGCTCTCCCTCATTCCACCCTCATCACTTCTGGGATGTCTTTTGTTCTCTCTGCTGTGCACTTTTTATTTCATTTTGTTTTTATCCCTCTTTCTCCTCTCCCCACCCTAGAGAAGGCTACAATTAAATGCAGATAGATAGGGAGAGAGATGGAGAGATAGATATACACATTTACATATATATCTAAAAACATATATAAGGCCATACTACGCATATTTCTCTTTGCCACTTCTCTGTGAAGGTGATTAGCATACTTTTCATAGGTCCAAGTCTTTCCATGTTTTTCTAAATTAACCAACTCGTCATTTCTTACATCACAGTAGCATTCCATCACAATCAGATACCACTGTTTCTTTAGCCATTCCCCAACTGACGAGTAGTTATCATGTTAGCCTTGACAGGTATAAAATCATAGCTCAAAGTTGTTTTGATATGTATTTCTCTAATCAATACTGATTTAGAGCCTTTTCTCATATGATTATATATAGTTCTGATTTCGTCATCAAAAAATGCCTGGGGGCAGAGCCAAGATGGCATCATAGAAGCAGGGGGGAAAAACTCCTGTTCATATCCTTTGACCATTTATCAAGTGGGGAATGATTCACATTCTTATAAATCTGACAAAGTTCTTTACATATTTAAGAAAACCCCACCTCTCTCTGTGGCCATGAGGAAGTCATCGCTTCCTTATGCTCAGACAATGTCCCAAGCCTCATCTGCTGAATCAAATGAGGGCTGGCATCTGCATCAGGCAAGAGTGCTTCCATGGATGAAATCACAAAGCTCTGATGCAGCAATATATACCAAGCATGGCTCTGGGCACCAGGAGAGGTCCGGCCTTAAGAAAGATCAAATCCCAGCCCTCATGAAGCTGGTAGTCTGGTATACACTGGAAGAACTTGGTCCCGGGCCATGCGCTAGCTGGTGGCTTGTTAAGAAATGTCTGTTAAGCAGAACTGATAAATAATCTCCAGCAGTATCAACATTCACTGAGCAAACAGTATTTACTGTGCCAGGAGATGTGAGGGGCACAAACACACAAGTTAAATCCTCACAGCACACAATAGCTGAGAGGCCGGTGCCTCAGACCAACCAAATCCAACACCCCCATTTTGCAGAGGAGGAATCAGAGTCTGATAAAGGTTAAATGACCAGGCTCACACAGCAAGACCACGGCAGAATTTAACCCCATTTCCCCCACTACAGGACTAGTACACTATTCACCATACCATGATGCTCCTTGAAAGCCTTGCAGAAATTAAAAGGCCAAGCACCTGCCTTCAAGGAGCTTACAGTCTATTGTGGAGAGAAAATATAAACCACAAACAAAGCACAACCAGTTGCTGAGAAGAGTCCAAGTGTTACAGGAGCTCAGAAGACAAAGATTCCAGTTGTTTGGGGAGGTCAGGGGAGGCATCTAGAGGAGGGCAACCACCACTGAGTCTGCTAGCAAATGAATGGGGGGCTCCTCCCATCCTTGAAGCGTGATCTGCTTTTCCTCTGACATGTAGGACCTGATGAGAGACAGTAGTACAATCTGTAGTACCTTAACCCAATCTCCGAGGCCAGTTGAGTCCTCGAGGAATTAGGAAAAGCTTCCTAACACAGAGAGCTATACAAAAGTAGAGTGTCCTGCATCAGGACCAGAGAAAGGAGGCAACTAGGTGGCCCGGTGGATAGATGGAGTGCTGGACCTGGACTCAGAAAGACCTGAATTCACATCTTGCCTCACACACTTCCTAGCTGTATAACTCAGGGTGTCCCTTAACCTCTGTCTGCCTCAGCTCCTCCATCTATAAAATGGGGATAATAATACCTCTTACTCCCAGGGTTGTTATAAGGAGAAAATGTGGTAATATTAATAAAATGCTCTGCCAGCCTTGAAGTGCTCTATACATGCTCACTATTGTTATTAGCTGGCTCTGATATCTGCTGTTCTGTATTCAAAGGTTCCTTTCCTGTGTGATGATACTCTCTGAACTGTGCTCTAAGGTTGTTGTCAGCTTTAATATGCTATGTTTTGAGGAAATAGAGGCAGCAAGTTTGAATACGGCATTGAAGTGCGGAGGTTGAAAGACAGCTCTGTGTGACCTTGGGCAGGTCCCTTCCACTCTCTGGGCTTCAAAGTTCTCCCCTGTGAAATCAGGGAGTTATCCTGAATGGCTTTGAAGGCCCCTTCCACGTCTGTTCTGTGATTCCAAGATCCTTTTGATGCTCAGAGACTCTGTCCCTCTTTCGGCAGTCATTCCTGACTCTGCTCCTCTGGATTCCCTGTTCTAAGGTCCCTCCCAGCTCTGCCATCTTGGGAAACATTATTAACACACAGTTTTCCCCAGTAAATCCCCTTATCTTCTCCTTTTCAGAACTTACTTTATTTCCTCTTTCATCTCATTTTATAGCTCATAAATACAAAGATAATGGCTTGTTTATGGCACCACCTAATTATGTAATTGGGCTTGTTTATTAAATAAAAACTCCATAATGGCAGGATGTTTATTTTATTCAAAAATGGCTTGCTGATAAAAACTAATTGACAAATTCCTAGTAACTCCCCAGATCCTAGCGGTGGGTTCAGAAAAGCAAAAAAACTGAGCCTGGCCCTTCATTGTCATTGTGTGAAAACCGTCATTCCTTTTCCACAGAGCTTAACTTAGGATCTCATTGTCCTATTGTTACAGCAGCTTCTTACCTATCCCTCAGTCTCCAGTCACTTCCCCCACCACCACCCTATCCCCACCAATCTGTACAGCACGAGCTGTTTCCAAAGTCCTCTTTCTCATATACCAGTCAAGCCTCCCCTCCAACATAGGCAGTGACTCCCCACAACTCCTTTTTCTGACATCTGAGATGTACAGTATACTTTTATATACTAGAAACTAGAAGAATACATTCTAGAATTTTTCCAGGAAGGGTTGTCAAGCTCACTGCCCTACAGTTGACAGCTTTCATGATTGTCTCTTCTTGGAAAGAATTAATGGTGTTTTATCTTTTTGTACCACTACCTACTACTCCTCTCTGGTCCACAGCAGCTCTTCAAAGATCAACATGCACTGTATATAATTCTTCCAAAGTTGGTGACTTGTATCCCTCAGGTGCTTTTCCTCATTGGACTTGTCTTGGATTATAATATTGGTGTTCTTGTGGAGGTCACACTATCTGTGTCAATAGGGGTCCCATAGGACTCTGTCCTGGTCCTCTCCTCATTTATCTCTATATTATTTCATTTGGTGAAATTTCATCAGGTTCCATGGACCTGAGTCTTCTTTATATCCTGATGACTCCCAAATCTTTATCCAGCCCTCACCTCTCTGCTGACCTCCAGTCTTACACCTTTAACTGACTATTGGAGACCATGCACTAGATTTCCAGTAGACATCTTAAACTCAATACCTCCAAAACTGAACTCATTCTCCTTCACCCCAAACCCTCCCTCATTCCCAATTTCCATATTAGTGTTGTGGGTACCACCACCCTCCCAGAGGGTGCAGGCTCACAGTCTAGGGATCACCCTAGACTTCTCACTCCTTCTCACCTCTCATGTTTAATCTTTTGCCAGTATCTGCAGATTTCACCTGGGAGCATCTCTAAAATATGTTCTCTTCTCTCCTCTGGCAACCACTGTGGTATAGGCCCTCATCACCTCAGGCCTGGACTAACGTTGTAGCGTGCTTATGGATCTTCTCGTCTCAAATGCCTCTCCCCACTTCCTTCCATCCTTCACTCAATCACCAGCAAGATTTTCCTATAGTCCAAATCCATTGAGGCCACTCGCATACTTAATAAACTCCAATTGTTCCCTGTCCCCTCCAGGATAAAATACAAACTTCTCTATTTAGCATTCAAAGCTCTTCATAAACAAGTCCCTTTCCCTTTCCTGTCTTTTTACACACACACAAACACACACACACCAACGGTGCTCTTCTGATCCCATGATGCTTGCCTCTTTGCTTTTTACCAACACAATCCTCCATCTCTCATCTCTGGGCATTTTCATTGATTGATCTACACATCTGGAATGTTCTTCCTCCTCTCCATCTTCTGGTTTCCCTGACTTCCTTCAAGTCCATCTACAGCCTCACCTAAAAGAAACCTTTCCCCCTTCCTCTCCATTCCAGTGTCTTGACTCTTTTGACACTTTCCTGTTTTCCTGGCTATAGCCTGTTTGCTTGTCATCTCCCTCATTAAATTTTGAGCTCCTCCAGGGCACAGATTGCCCTTTGCCACTCTTGGATTCCTAAGAGCTCAGGATACAACCTGGAACATAGTAGGTGTGTAATAAATACATATTGACTGACCCACTGACTGACCATGATCATGACTTCGTCTGTCCTGGAAGCATCTGTATTCCTTCTCTGAGCTCCTTATTGCCTCCAAGAATGGTTTAAGGCTTTTTTTTAAATCGTGTGTCACCAGCTTCTGAAGATTCTAGGCTCCATCCACCAGATACCATTATTGAGGACTGTTCCTCTCCTCTGCATTAGTTCTCTGTTCCATGCCTATTTCTCCATTTTCTATATCTGTCTTTTGAAAAATCAGAGTTGATTAGTTCCCTCTGCAGCCAAATCCTTCTCTTCAGCGAAACACCTTCTTTCCTCCTCACTGGAATATTTTATTCTTCGATGTCTTCAAAATGTGACTTTTTCAGAGCTTGCTCATGTCTCTTGCATCAGTTTTCCCTATAGCACGTCAGACTAATGTACCACTCAGAACCTTTACAAATCTTTTCTTCATCTTAATGTTGGGCTATGCCTAGTTTGCCTTTCCTTCTCCATCATGCACTCTCTTGTCTCTTGTTGGTTTTCTACCATCTCTCTTTCAAAGACCAATTTGTCCTAGTTGGTCAGAATCAATGTCAGAATAAA
>CM053595.1:319729117-319801617 GCA_028646575.1 Pseudocheirus occidentalis
AGAGAGAGAGAGAGAGAGAGAGAGAGAGAGAGAGAGAGAGAGAGAGAGAGAGAGAGAGAGAGAGAACAAACAAGCACATTTTCGGTTTTGATCTTCCCAGGCAGGCACTTGAATAACCTAAAGGTAAATATTGCTTTGATTCAGTTCTTGAATTCATCCTCAACCAGATGCCCTCCAAAATGTTTCTTACTAGTGATTATTAGACTCCTCACATAAGAGTATATTTTCTTTATTTTTCCAATTGTGTCTCCATTCCCTTCCTTTTGAGCAAGGTACACACTTCCAGAGACACATTCTCACCATACATCTTATCCCATTGAGTCCTGCACATAGCTATACCATAATATACTCTGCATGAGGGTCTGTCATCCACTCTCAGTATTACTCTATATACAATCTCTTGGGGTATATGGTGTACTCAGGAGGGCTAGCACCTCTGGTGGGAGTTTGTTGAGCCCTTTTCAGGATTGTTCATCTACCTTTGGTGCCCACCTTTTACCCAACTCTCACCTGTGACTCCAATAAGTTGTAGCATACAGAGCAGCCACAAACCAGTAAACCATCTCAGCAAATGGGCTAAACCAGGTTGAGAGTAACTGACAGGCCTCGAACCTATTGCTGAGTTAGGGGGATATCTACCCCCATCATGTGAAGGCTTTCCCTGGCAGAATGCAGAGATGAGAACAGTTTGCTCCAATGGCCAGGAAGGCAGCTAGAGTAGGTGCTGTGGAGTACTTAGAGCTTGGTGAAGAATCAAAAATACCTAGACCATCCACTGCTTCCCAGGCCATCACCAGCATTCTTGACTTTTGTCCTGCCACTGGACTTTAATGACTCTGGAAAAGAAAGTGAGGTTGTTGACTTTGGGCAACTCAGACTCACTGAAACCCAATACACGCACAAGTCAAGCCATTGCCCCATGATGTCATTGATCCTCTTTGAAAATGAAGGACAAACAACAACACACTCTATTTGTGTTGAGACACCTGACAGGGTCATGGGTTTGCTGGATGATCCCCTTCTTAGTTATTCTCTCCAGAGAATACCTGGTTTTCTCTTTTGCTAATTTGCTGTGTTGTGTCTACAAGTAGGAGATCAGGCTTGGCAGACTTAGATGCTCAAAATTGGAAGGGACTACAGAAGTCATTCAGTGCAACTCACACCTGCACAAGAGTCCCCGCCCCACCCCCACAGTGTACTCCAGCAGCCTCATAGCGGTTATTTGAATCCCTCTGGAATCCTTCTCCTTGAGGTGCCTAGATCACTTTGGGATGGCATCAAGTCTTGGGAAGCTTGACCTCTTGACCTCTGTCTTGTTCATCCATCATCCGCATTTTGCCCTATGGGACAAAGCAATCCATCCATCAATAAACCAGCATTTATCAAGCGTCTCTTGCAGGAGTGAGGCTGGCTGCTGGTGAGACACAGACAAAAAGTGAGACAAAGAAGCCACCTGGGCTCTCAAGGAGCTTCTCTTCTATAGGGGGATACAATCAGCATAAATCTACATATGCTCATGTAATTGGGGTTGGAGGGTTTACTGTGGGACAGACTGCTGGGATGGGATGGAATAAGATAGAGGGTTTGCCTAGCCAAGGAAAGGAGTCACCTCTTCTTGTGAGACAGAGGTGAAAGAGAAGACACATGAAAGACATCCAAGAAATGTCAAATGAAGAGGGGAGAGGAGGGAGCTCTCAGCAGATTCAGTGAAATAAGACTCAGTGAAGGTGACTTGATCACCTTGAGGCCCTTTGGTTTCTGAATTTCCTCTCCTGTTTGCTTTCATGATTATCAATATTCCTCGAATCTGTAAGACCACTTTCCCTGGCTATCTCTTTGCCTCTTATTCTGCTCTCTCCTAACCAATGGATGTCCAAAAAGCATGTGCTTGGTGGTTTCTTCAGATAGGCTTCAGAACCATCCCTAGGGTCAAGCTCTACTAATGACTAAATCAGCTAGCATGAATACACTTGGTGTGCTATACCTATATAGTTCAGTCAGACTCACCCAAGAGCTCTTCCAAAGTTGGCATATATTCATGACTAAATATTTGATCTGTCCAGGGAAAGAACTCTGAATCCATCTACTTGTCGTCTGTCACAACCCACCTCTGTCCATCTTTTCTATAATGATAGCCAGGGAAGCTGTCAAAGATTTGCCTCAAATCTTAGGAAACTCTATCTACAGCATTCCCCCGATCTAACCGGTCTAGCAATCTTGTCAAAAGAGGAAACAAGGTTAGTCTGGCATGACCTCTTCTTGATGAAACTATGTGTGGCTGGTTTTCCTCCTCCTCCTTCATTTTCAACTTAAAGCCTTTTGATCAGGTGCTCAAGCTACCAAGTGGAGATGGATTTCAAGAGGCAGAGAAGAAGAAGGAATGTTTTCCAGGGATGGAGGAAAGCCTGTGCTGGTACACAAATGCAAGCTAAAAGATGGGATGTGTATAGCCATTACAACTGAAAACATTTCTTAAGATATTAGAACGTATGGACAGAAAGAGGCCTTGGAATCATTAAGTCCAACCCCTCTGTTTATGAAGCAGGAAACTAAGCCTCAGAGAGGTGACAGAACTTGCCAGCACAGATAGACAGTATACATAGTGCCTAGATGCTGACTTGTAGCCTCTGACTCTCCAGCTAAGACTTGTGGGTAATGGATTGCTAAGGGCAGAATGTCTTTAACCAGAGAGTTTAGCTACTGATTTCCTCCAGTTCCATGTAACTCCCCCTCCCCCTCCATGAGGACTCAGGCCAACAGTTTCATAACAACTTGTAATTACAGATTCCTACATTATGTTTGATGCCATCCATTCAATCATCACCTTCTTTCTAATTAAGCTTGCCTGAACACAAATAGGATTTTTTTTGCTGTAGAAACACTCCATCTGGGGCTGGCACCTTCAGAGATAGCAGCACCTCTCAAGAGCTCGCACACAGCCAAGACTACTGGCTTGAGAATGGAAAAGAAAAGAAAAAAAGTGTTTATTTACAGGAGGAGGAGAAGGATGGAGGCCCCCCTTTGCAGGATTCAGTCCAGTACACTTCTAGTTTTGTTATCTTAGAGATATTTTCTCTCTACAAACAAGATACGTTCATTCTTTATTGATGAGCTTCCAAAAGACAAAGTGAGGGAGGAAGGGAAGAGGAGGGAAGAGAGAGAGAGAGGGAGAGACAGAGGGGTGCAGAGAGGGAAAGAGGGAAGAGAGAGGGAGGGAGGGAGAGAGAGAAGGGGGGGAGAGAGAGAGAGAAAGGGAGGGACGGAGCAGGAGATCAGGATTTGGGACTTGGCTTTATCATTGAATAGCCAGGTCACTTTCTCATTCTGATGCTCAGTTCCCCCTTCTAGAAAATAAGGGACTGAATGAGAGGATCTTTAAGACACCTCCTAATTCTGGCATTCTATGTGCTAAGGCACCTCCTTTCCCAGCTCTGGCATTCTGCGTTCTATGTCTTAAGGTTTCTTTTGGCTCTAGGTTTCCATGTTCTGTCTTGTTCCTGTCTGACATTTAATGTGCTTCAGTCTCATAACATCATAGGGTCACAAATCTACAGCTCAGACCTATGTTCAAAGGTCATCTGGGCCAATATCTCATTTTATAGATGTGGAAACAAAGACATAAGGAGATGAGTGATTTGCCCAAGCAATAAAGTAAGCAAGCAAAAAGCATTTGTTGTGTACTTACTCTGTCCTAGGCACTGGAGACACGAATACAAAAACTGAACACTCCTTGTCCTCAATGAGCTTATGTTTGAATGAAAGGGACAGTGTGCATATTTATTGGTACATATAAAATATATACAAGGAATCACAAGATAACCATGGGCAGGGGAGCACAAGGACCTTTGGGGACAGGAAAGGCCCCCATGCAGAAAGTGGTGTCTTATCTAAATCTTTAGGGAAGTCAAAGGTTCTAAGGGGTACGTGGGAGCAGGGAGAGCATTAAAGACACAGGGGAGAGTCAATGCAAAGACGAGGAGATGGGAGATGAAATATAATGTGGGGGATACCAAAAAGGTCAGTATGGCAGAACCATGGACAGAGAGGACAGAATGCCTGTAAAATGAGGTTAGATTTAGGGTAGATTGGAAGAAGCAGTGGTTTGAGGCAAGGAAACCACGGAAGAGATTCATGCAGTAGTCCAGGTGAGAGGTGGTGAGAGGGGGAAGCAGGCTGTGGTGTGGTGTGACTGGAGATAAGGAAACATTAGAGAGAAGCTGTGGAGATACAAAGAACAAGATCTGATCAGTGAATGTGCCTTGCAAATAGCAGGTAATTAATGAAAGTTTGTTTAATTGAATTAATGTAAAGCACTCATTCTTTCTAAAACCCCTTCACTACTTCTCACCAAGTTCAGCTTTCTTGTAGGCTCTAGGTCTGCTACCATTTGGAAGTCTGATCCAGTGAAGAGAACATCTACCACTGGCAAGGTTCCTTTGCAGACACCATCCACTTCCCAGTTGTATTATATTCCCATTCAGTAATAATAATTTCATTCCCTGTACTTCAATTTAATGTGACATTTATGAAGTGCCTTCTAGGTGTTAAGGCACAGTACTAAGTTCTAAACATTCAAAGACCAAAATGGAACCGGCCCCGTCCTCAAAAAGCTTATATTCTATTGAGGAAATATCATTTCCACCCCAATATGAAAAGAGTCCTTCTACCACAAAAACCCTATACAGTAATTCCCAATGTTCCCCCCCGCCCCATGCCTTGTACATCACGGGTGTTCAGTGATTGTACAAAATCCCTAGCTAGACTCTAGTAAATGATAGATATTTTGACATCATTCATTAAGCATTTATTAAACATTCATTATGAGTCAGGCACTAGGAATACAGACAACAAAACAGTGCCTGCCCTCAAACAGCTTACATTCTACAGAGAGACATTTACAAAAACAAGTACAATTTGAGATTCAAAGTCCATTTGCTTAAAGTTCTCCACATTCCCTGCAGGAGTAGCAGAGTAGAGGAGAGTTTAGGTGAAGAGAATTTAGGGATTAGAATCTTCTGATCCAGATTATCTTCAGAAAAACATCTTGATGGGAGAGAAAGACTCTGGGAAGAAGCCAACATACAGAAGAGCTGGGACTCTATGCATATCTTTGTCTTCTTCACATTAGGACTGGGAGCTTTCCCCTGGGGTGAAATCTAGGAGTCTTTCACTCTATGTCTGTCTGTCTGTCTGTCTGTCTGTCTCTCTGTCTATCTCTGTCTCTATCTTGGAAAGCTTATTCATTCTGTGTATTGTTGGGTAAATTCTCATCTGTATAATTTCTCTGATTACTATTTTCTCTCAATTTGGATAAGTGGATTTAATTGCTATTCATTCTGTGTAGTCTTTGTGTGATTGCAATTTGGTGGGAAGAGCCTTGGATAAATTATCTTGTGGGACAGGGAAGTAGTGGAAAAGGCACTAGCTGGTGTTGAGATACCAGATACTTTAGGCTGAATTAAACCTCTGGACTTTATTGGTTTTGTGGCCATGGGAAGCACCTCTGAGCCTCAGTTTCCTTATCTGTAAATTTGGAATGATACCTCAAAGGACTATTTCAAGGATCAAAAGAAATAATACACATGGAGTACCTTGGAAAACTATGAAAATCCCCAAATTTCATAGCTAATTAAGACCATTATAACATGATGGCTATGTGGTCTTCCTGCCCCTGATCCAGCCCAACAACACCTAAGGTGCTTATTCTTGTTGGGCCAACAAAATCTTCTCTTGACATGCAGCTTAAATTGGTCTTTCTATGACTTCTGTCCCTTTCTCCTTGTTCTACTCTCTGAGGTCATACATTATAAATCTAATCCATTCCCTAGATCATAATCCTTCCAGTTAGAACCATCTCCACCCCAAATGTTCGTGTGGACTACTTGTGTTCAACCTGTGGTAGAGCCTTCTGAGCTCATATTGGTCTGTTCAGCCACAGTCAGACACAACATACCTTGACTCCAATGTACTGAGTTTATTTTGGTCCTCTTCAAGCACAAAGGACAACCACCAACCAATCTCTTCAATGTCAACACAGTTCTCCCGCCCCCCAGTAATATTCTCTTCTGTTTAAATATCCCCAGCTCTGTCAGCTTATCCTCAGAGGCTGCAGACCCAGTCTTTCACCATCTTCATTGCCCTCCTATGGATTTTTTCCAGCTTATCAATGTCTTTCCTGAAACATGATAGCCAGAACTGAATGCTAATATAAAACGATAATTTATCACCATCTGTGTGACTTTGGGGAAGTTATTTAATACTTCAGGTGCCAGTTTCTTCATTTGTGAAATGAGGAGGAGGCCCTACATGCCCTCGGAGGTCCCTCATAGCTCTGACACTCTGGTCCATTATTATCATCAGCTTTACCCTGATATAATCAATTAGCCAGACATCACGATAGATTGTAGAAAAGATTATTTACTAATAGGGCAGTTAGGTGGCCTGCAATTGGGAAGATCCATCTTCCTGAGTTCCAGTCTGGCCTCAGACTAGCTGTGGGACCCTGAGCAAGTCACTTAACCCTGTTTGCCTCAATTTCCTTGTCTGAGCTGGAGAAGCAAATGGCAAACCACTCCAACATCTTTACCAAGAAGACCCTATATGAAGTCATGAAGTATTGGGCATGACTGAACAGCAACATTTACTCATCAAGCCTATATAAAAACGATTTTTAAAATTATATTTTGATTGATATGCTTTTTATATCACCTAAATTTTCCCCTGCATTGCTTCCTCCCAAGGACAGTTGTTACATAAACAGTTCCCCAAACCTTGAGCAAGCTTCACACTCTTTTTGAGGACATTGAGATCACACTTGGATAGTTCATATGGCCAAAGTAGAAACTCACAGCCTTTGACCATGGAAGCCCTTTCATGGCTTTCCCCCTTTGTCCTGTAGGTGTAGCTCTCATTTGAGCTCCAAAGGTTGGTGCTCTCATAATGCCCTGCAGGTAGCTTGCTTCAATGCATCTGACTCATTCTTAGAATGTCTCTCGCTCCTGATGCAAAGCTGGTGCCTCCACTCACCACAGCTGCTGGAAGACACTTCTACCTTTGGCCAAAGGGAATATAGTGACTCCAGATTTTCTCACCTTTCTAAGTTCACCAGGTTGTCCCCTGATCACTGGGGCAGAGTGTGTAACACTTCCCCTGGACTCATTCCCCTTCCCCCACTTACTATCCTCTGGTAAAGATCCAAGCTTCAGTCTCCTCAAGGGACTCCCAAGTACAGGAGCTCTGAAACACTTCCCGTCATTTCAGCTTCCAAACTTGCTTGCTATGTTTTACTTGGATGCAGAAGTATGCCTGATTCTATCAGCCAATCACAAAATATTTGCTATCTGGTTCATTTGCTTTCATCCAGGCATTCACATATCTCACCTCTACTGAGGTGATTCAGGATTTTTCTCCAAAATAAAGTCTACAGAGGTTCTAGGACCTGTTCTTACCTGATTCACACTTTTGAGTGTTTAGATGGAGAAGCTATACACACACACATATACACACAGATACACACCACACACACCACAGAAACACATACATACACAAACCATACACACACACACACAACACAACACAACACAACACAGTGACAAAGCCAGGACAAAATCCCAGTATTCTCTTCTTTCCCCAGAGTAACTTGCAAATGCTTCAAATAAAAATTTCATCCCTCCCCTTCCTCAGTGGATTTAGCAACACAATTAAAACCTGTACTTTTCAAAGCCAAACTAATTGCTTCAGCTGTTCCTCCATTTCCTTGAATGTGTACATGACACTTGGGACAAAGAGCGTGCCTGGCAAGCCCTCCCTGCCCCTAATGTGCTAGTGCCTGCTGCTATGTTCTCTTTCTTACTTCCAAACATAAACTCAATTAATTTTCTTCCAAGATGAAAAGAGCAACACATCAAGTCATCCAGAATAATTCAGCTGATATCTGTGTTTTGTTCGGCAAAAAAGAGGCTGGATGTGTCTTCTCCTTGATAAAAGTTACATTAATTGGAATTAAATAATAGTGCCCTGTATCAGATAGATATATTGGCATCTTGAATCCCTTCTCCTCTGTCTCCACACTTTCTAAACCCTACAGAGTAAATGTAGACTTCCCACCTGAACTATGATTGTCATTCCCCACCTTCCTTTGGCCACCTGTACTTTGATCCATCCTGAACTTCCCTGGTGGCTCACCAGCGCATGGCTGCTGGAGATAATGGTTGTCCTTGGAACAAGGGAGGCTTGTGCTATTGGAGCACAGAATAGGCACATAAGCATCCCTAGTGGTCCAGATAAAGTTTGGGTAACAGCTGCGCATCTTCAGTGATGCTGCTGAGGAAGAGGCAAGCACATCTGTGAATTGCTGTTCACTTTCTATATTCATTCTGCCAATACCTCATATGGCAAGTTTTTTAGTGCCACTAAAACTGTCATCTCTCACTGTTATTAAATAACTTATGTCATGTACTGTACTTTAATTGGAAGAGGGGACAGAGAAAAGGGAGGGGCATTAAAATGATTTTCTATCATATCTATAGATGGAAATACCCTATCAGGTCCTTAACTTGTCCCAGAAATGACTTCATAAGGTGCATTTAGTTCAGTGGGAGTGAGAAAGGCAGGATGATTTAGTGAAAAGACTATTGGTTTAGGATGCAGGGGACAAGCACTCAAATCCCGGCTCTGATATTCAACCTCTCTGGCCTCATTTTTTCCCATCTAAATTTGACTTAACAGATCTTTAAAACTCCTTCCAGATTAATAGTCTTTGATATTAAACATTGTAATGTGGTTTAGTGAGAAGAATACTGGACCTGGGTCCAGGGGGATCTGTATTTGAGGTCCAGCTCTGATCATTATTAGTTGTGTGACTTTGGGAGAGCCTCCTTCTCTCTCTGAGACCAAGTAACCTCATATGTATAATAAGGCAAGGTGGAGTAGATGATCTCAAAGGTCCCCACCACTATCAATTATATAATCTAATTATTGGATTTATCTTCTATTACTCATACTAGACTGATTTCATATTAACTTGTGGGATACTAACCCAGTTGGCTCCTGGCAGCTGTGTAGATTGGGTGCCCATGGGAGATACTGTTCAGAGTTCTAGGAGTAAGCCTATGAGGCTAGACTTGTAGAATTGTCATTCATAAACCCTCATCAGTATGTGTCCCATTAACAATTGGGAGATTGACCTATCACTAGACCAGCTAGGCCCTGTTGACAGAAGGGATGCCATATTAGACCACTCATTGATCTATGTATGTACCAAGAGGTTCCTAAGTCTACAATAATGCTTTGGCTGGCTACATTCAGGCAAGGAATGCAAGTCTTTACTGATCATAAGCAGCTTAGCAACATTCATGTAATCTATGTGTGCAAGGTAGCAAGCTTTCCATTGTTCTTGTGGTCAATAAAAGGAGCTATAATACTGACCGTCCATTGATTGACTGCCCTTAAGAATCCCCTCCAACTCACTCTTAGAATCTGCCTGGCAACAAGAATCAGATACAAGTGCAGAGGCCCAGATAGCGGATTTCTCAATTGGAGTACACATCTCGCTGTACCACCAAGTCATTGTTCCTGTGCCAAGGCTAGAAGAGCTGGGGAGCCCCATGCTTGCAGACCCACAAGTAAACAAACAAAAAATCCTGTCTGACTTGTTAATCTATGAGCATTTATGTTTATCCTTGGTGCCATACTCTCAATCTCTTCATAAAAATCAGCTAGTAGACCATCAATTCTCAATCTGTGGGTCATGACCCCTTTGGGGGTCGAATGACCCTTTCACAGGGGTCACAGGAGTTGCCTAAGACCATAGGAAAACACATATTTCCAATGGTCTTAGGAACTGAGACACAGCTCCTCTATCAGTCTCCAGGCAGGTCCACCCACATGCAGATATACCCACATAGGAATATTAAAGGGTCATGGCTTTGGGAAGGCTGAAAACCACTGTTAGTAGACTAATCATTTAGCAAATGCGTTTAATAAGATTGTATACTAAGAAAAACTGGAACAAAAGCAATCCCCACACCAAAAAAACAAAAAACAAAAAACAAAAAACCACCTAGGGTACATGTTGGTGGAGCTGTGAATTAGTCTAACCATTCAGGACTATATAATTATACATACTCTTTGACCAAACAATACCAATTCTATGTCCCAAGGATATCAAATCAAAAGGGAAAGAACCCATATGTACAAAAGTATTTATAGCATCTCTTTTTGTGTTGGCAAAGAGTTAGAAATGGAGAGAATACCTTTCAAATGGGGAAAGGCTGAACAAGTCATGGCTTATGAATGTAATGTTATACTCTTGTGCTGTAAGAAATTTTGAAGTGCATAGTTTCAGAAAAAAAACTCTGGGATGACTTGCATGAACTGATGCAAAATGAAGTGAGCAGAACCAGAAGAATAATCTACATAGCAACAGAAATATTGTAAAGATAATTAGCAGTGAAAAAACTTAGTAACTCTTATCAGCACAATGACCCAACACAACTTCAAAGGACCCATGATATTAAATGCTATCCATCTCCAGATAGAGAACTGATGAATTCAGAGTGCAGACTAAAGCATATTTTTTCTTTTTCTTGATTTTTTTCAGAATATGACTAATGCAGAAATACGTTTTTCATGACTTCATATGTATAATGGTCATTGGATTTGTTCCCTTCTTAATAAGTGGTGGAGGGACTGGAGAAAAGCAGATAATTTGGGATTAAAAATGATTTTATTTTTAAAAGAAATAAATGAAAAGAACAACAATAAACAAGACCAACAAAAAACTCTATAATGCATTCTCCTACACACACACGCAAAAATCCCTGGGAATAGTAGGGTCCAAATTACAGAATATGGCAGTGAGGCATCCCTAAATGTATGTGTATGTGGCTATATAGCTATCTGGCAATCTATCTGTGTTCCTGTATCTATCCACCTCCCTATCCCTCTATATCTCTATACCTAGACATAGATAGAAATATCATATACTAATGATACATGTGTGGCAAAGAATAACTCACACCTCCTAGTACTTGAAATCCTTTCTTGAGTTCCTAGCCAATTGCCTTCTCTGCTGCGAAGGTCATTCTCCTTAAAATGGTTTCCTTTCTGGGTTGACTATATTTCTGAATCGGGATCTATCTTCAGTGTTTTTGCCTGCTCCTGACTTGTCCCATTGTTTACTACTGGCCCAATCTCCTCATCCCTCCCCCCCCACACCTCCCCTGACTATTGGGAGCAATTCCCTCTTGGGACCCTGGAATTCCTTTCCCTTTTTGTTCCAAATCCACAACCTACAAGCCTCTGAAATGCACCTCCAAACTGAAATGCAATGCTGATACTTAGGCCTGAGGGGGTATGACTGGTTTTCTCTGCCAATCATGCTATTCACTTCTTGACCCTCGACCCTCTTAAAGTGGAGTTTGACCCAGATACAGGGATCAGAGCAGAGATGAGTCTTGTTTACAAATTAAAACCTAAACATTTCCATTGACTGATTGATAGAATCTATGACTACATTAATTTAGTTGAAGATCTTCCCCTTACATTCCTTTTCATGATAATAGCATAGCATTTTGTGTTTTGCAAAGCTTTTTATACACATCATATTATTTGACACTCACCAATTATGTGGTATCAATTCTGTGAAGGAGGTATAATGTTACCTCCATTTTACAGCTGAAGGAGCTAGGCTCAGAGAACAGGGCAGAAACTCTAGATTCTCTGAACTATGCTCCTCTCAGAGGGCTCTGCAAGCAGTAGAACCCTAATAAATTTTGGGAAAACCCACAAAACTCACTAGGCTATCCCTAATAGTCAGATACCAGCTTCTAGAAGAGACTTGTGCTATAATACATGACAAGTAGAGTGGGAATTTGTCAGGTTTCACAAAAGACTGGAGTTTAGTTTCACTGAAACTTGGGTCTCTAGTGGTTCTGTCTGTCCACACCAGCACATTCTCCAAAGAGAACATCCCATTCCTTTCAACTTTTCCTTGCTGGGCTTTGAATAAGCATTTGTATTGATAAATGATTGATTAAGTGCTTCCTATGACCCAGGAATCACAGCAAATGGGTAAACAGAAGAATGTGTTGTTTTGCCTGGGATAGACACCCCCCCAAAAAAAACCTCTGGAGACAAATGAGTAACACAAAGGTTATTCTCATGGTGTTAGCTGGGGTGGCAAGGAGAAGATAGGGTCCTGTGGTGAAAGCAGAGACCTGGAACATTGGCTTCCATGGGGAGACTATAGGCTATGTGAGGAGAGCAACCCCAGGCAGAAGTCCTTCCTGTCTTAACTAATTAAGGCCAGCTGTTTTTTTTTCATGTCTGGTACCCAAGGAGCCTAATTACTGGGGAATAGGTGATGAATGTTACATTAAATAGCCAGACATTTGGGCTAGGGGGCTGAACCCTGTTTCCCAATGCTGAAGGAACATCTCTGGTACTTTTGACTGATGACAGAGAGAAGACAGATAACTGAGGGGAGAGGTAACTGATAAGAGAAACAGAGAGAAGGCTCTGCTCAGTTATTGCTTTGTTTCTGATTCTGCCATCAAGGGGAAAGACCTATGGACTGGAAATGATGGGACAAAATGGCTAATGGGGGTTGGAAACTCAAGATAAGGAAGCAGCTCCCTTGCCTGGCTGTGTGAGTCCGCTGGCCTGTGGGAATTATATCCAGGGCACTGAGAGCACTGAGAGGGGATCACTGAACCACTGCCATTCCAGCCCCAGGAGGTATAATTTGTGGAGAATGAAAGGGTGAGGTATCAGCAGGTGGCTTGATATCAGAGAAGGGCAAATGTTCTGATCTTCAATTAAGGAAGAGTCTACAAACAAACCAAGAGAGAGTTTGGCTTCAGTTCTGCACAGAATCCTGGAGGGACAGACACGTAAATGGGTAGTTACTGATCCTTGAGAAGGAGCCAGCGTGGTCTCATCAGGCACCAGTCATGCCCTATAGCATCTCTAAGCTGGCCAGAGAGGGGAATGCTTCACACATCCTAGACCTCACCACTAGCAGGGCATTCACCAACTACCTCCAACTATCCTTGCACAAAAGATGGCGAGATGGGAACTAGAAATGAATAATTGGATGCCTTCTCTGAGGACTGAGGGTCTGTGGATACCTCCCCCAACTGAGATTACTACTAATAAATTAATAATCTGCATGCCAGTAATAGCTATCATTTAATAGAGATTTAAGATTGGGTGGGGGAAAGGGATGGCTGTCGAATCAATGTCTGGGGTTGAATTTGAATTCAGGTCTTGCTGAAGCTGGCACTTTTCTCTTGAGGAAATCTACTGCTTGATTGACAAAACATTTCATGTTTATGAACTCATTAGAGCCCCACAACTCAAAGAGCTAGGTATTATCATTCCCATTTTACAGATACAGTAACTGAGGAACAGAGAGGTTGTCACTTGCTCAAGGTTATACGGTTGCACATTATCTTCCCTCTTTTCATTCTAAACTAAACACTGAACAAAACTGTAGAAAAGTTAAAGAAATTGTATTTTTCCTTCAAATTACTACAAGAATAATTGAGCTTTCCTAACTCCACAAACTTGCCACCAACAAAATAGTAAGTAAAGACTTCTGAAAAAATTCAATGGCCAACCCCTTGAGGACAGGGAAGCTGAGGACCCTGCCCTAGATTTATTTTTGGCTACAAGGCAGGAACCACAGCTGGCCATCCTTCATTCCTCTCCTGACTACCTCTGCCATGGCACTCCCCTTTCCCATCCCTTGAGTTTGATCCTGGTCTTTCATTTGGGGAGAGGCTCAGGACAGTCATCCTTTGCTGTCCTCTCAGCTCTGGCTCTCTGGACTTCAGCACCCTGCCATGGAACAGCTCCCTTCTCTGCCCCACCTTGTGGGGCATCATCTATTAGAATGTAAGTTCTTGGAAGGCACGGACGGCCTTATCTTGCCTTTTCCTGGCCCCAGAGCTCAGCACAGTGACCAGAACATAGGTGCTTAACCAACTGGAGGCCCATCCCAGTGCTCTCTGCAGGAGCTTTTTGAGCAATGGCCATTGCCTTTCCTCCTTTTCAAAGATGGTAGTCTGACTAAATGGCCTCATCCTGCTCTTCATCATTTCCTAAAAGTCTCAGTTTTCCCATCCAATATATAATGATAATTAGGGCAGCTAAGTGGCTCAGTGGATAGAGCTCTGGGCCTGGAGTCAGGAAGACTTGAGTTCAAATCCAACCGCAGACATTTACTAACTGTGTGACCCTGGTCAAGTCATTTGAACACTATCTGCCTCAGTTTCCTCAAAGATGCCAGAGAGGTTTTCCATTTCCTTCTCCAGTTGATTAAGGCAAACACATTAAGTGACTTGTCCAGGGCCTGTTACAGGGGTACAGGGGCCTTTATAAGGGAGGATCCTACTTCCAAACTCCTATGATTGAATAAAGAAATAAATACCAGAGCAGGTGAGAGACGTCCAGGTGTAGGGAATGAGAGTCCCAGATTTGGAGTCAGGAAACACGGCTATCAAGTCTAATCTTGCTGTTTAACACCTAGATGTCTTATGCCTCAGTTTACCCTCTGTAAACTGAGGGAGGTCAGGTTTTGAAGTCTTCCAATCTAGCACTCAGTAAACATAAAATCTCCTTTCCACAATTGTTTCCTTACTCATTCATTCGTTCATTCAATAAACATTTATTAGGCTCCTAATAAATGTCAGGCACTGGGCTAAGCACTGGGGGTACAAAAAGAGGTAAAAGACAGTCTCTGTCCTCAAAGAGCTTACAATCTAATGGGGGAGACAACATGTAAACAGACATATACAAAGGAAGCTGTATGTAAGATGAACAGAAAATAATTTAAAAAGGGAAAGAAGTGGAATTTAAAGGAATTAGGGAAGACTTTCTCTAGAAGCTGGGATTTTGCTTTTTGTATCATTTATATAATTATACCTTACATAATTAGATAATAAACATACTTTATATAATTATTCTTTATTTATTTTTAACATTCACTTTTTATATTGGTTCCAAATTTTCCCTCCCTCCAGTTTCTCTCTTATTCATTGAGAAGGCAAGTAATATATCAATTATACATGTCAAGTCATGCAAAACATATTTCCACATTAGTTATGTGGCAAAAAAGCAAGGAAAATAAAGTAAGTGAAAAAATGTACTTCAATCTGCCTTCAGAGTTCCTCAATTCCCTCTCTGGAAATTGATAACATTTTTCATCATTAGCCCTTTAGAATTGTCTTGGCTCATTATGTGGATCAGACTAGCTAAGTCTTTCATAGTTGATCATTGTTACAATGTTGCTGTTACTATACATTGTTCCCCTGGTTCTGCTCACTTCACTTTGCATTAGTTCATCTAAGGCTTCCCAGGTTTTTGTGAAATCATTCCCTTTTTCATTTATTTTATTTTTATTTTTTAAAGAGGTGATTGGGGTTAAGTGATTTGTCCAGGGTCACACAATAAGTGTCTGAGATTGAATTTGAACTTGGGTCCTCTTGACTCCAGGGCTGCTTTCTATCTACTGTACTACCTAGGTACCCCGACTTCATATTTTTTAGAATAATAGTATTCCATCACAATAATATAGCACAACTTGTGCAGTCCTTCCCCTACTGATGAGCATCCTCTCAATCATCAGTTCTTTGGTACCACAAAAAGAGCTATTGCAGAAATCTCTGCACAGGTAGGTCCTTTTCCTTTCCATTTTATCTCTTTGGAATATATATTTAGTAGCAGTATTGCTGGGTCAAAAGGTACACAGAGTTTTATTGCCCTTTGGGCTTATATGGTTCCAAATTGTTCTCCAGGATGGTTTGATTAGTCTATAATTCCACAAATAAGTTATCAGAATGCCTATTTTTCCCACATCCCTTTAAGCACTTGACATTTGTATTTTTCATCATATCAGCCAATCTGATAGGTGAGGAGGTACCTCAAAATTGTTTTAATTTGCATTTCTCTAATCAATAGTGGTTTAACTTTGGTGTTTTTTTTTTCTGGAAACTGCCCATTCATATCCTTTGACCATTTACCAACTGAGCAATTGTTCCTGTATTTATAAATTTGGTTCAGTTCCCTATATGTTTGAAAAAAGAGACCTTTATTGGAACAATTTACTGTTAAAAAAAGCTTTCCTAGTTTGCCACTTTCATTGTAATCTTGGCTACATTTGGTTTTGTTTGTGCAAAACATTCTAATTTCATATAATCAAAATTATCCTTTCTTCTTCTTATGATCCTTTCTCTTTTTACTATCCTAAATTCCTCCATTATCCATAGATCTAACAGGAAGAAGGAGGGATTTGAATTAGGACTTAAAGGAGCCAGGAAGGTCACAGTCAAAGCAGAAAGGGGGGAGTATTCCAGGTATGGGGGAATAGCCAGAAAAAATGGATGAAACTTATGTTGGTTTTGTTTTGTTGGTTGATTTGCTTGCTTGTTTGTGGAATAGCCAAGGTGTCAGTGTCCCTGGATCAAAAAGTACATGATTCAGAGTAAGGTATGAGAAGACTGGAAAGGTAAGAGGAGGCTGAGTTATAAAGGGGACTCAGATACGGGATACGGGACTTTGAAGATCAAACAACAGATTTTGTATTTGATCCTCGGAGTGATAGGAAGCCAGTGAAATTTCTTGAGTGGGGTGGTGGTGACATAGTTGGACTTGTGCTTTAAGAAAATCATTTTAGAGGTTTAATGGAAGATGAATTGGAGTAGGGAGAGACTTGAACATACCGCCCACCCCCCCGCATCCCGCAAAGTTATTGCAATGTATGAAGTAATAAGGATCTGCACCTGAGTGGGGGCAGTGTCAGAGGAGAACAGGATTATCCAAGACATGCTGCAGAGGCGAGAGCAGTTGTGGTGGAATGATGAGGTCAGAAACCGTATTGTAAGGGGTTAAGCAGAGAGCAAGAGAAGAGAAAGCTCAGGCACCTGTTGCAGAAGCCTTTTCAAGGTGTTTATCTGTGAAGGGCAGAAGAGAAATAGGATGATGGCCAACAGAGACGGGAGGACAGTGTCCTTTGGAGAATTAGAATTCTGTTCACATAATCCCCCCACTTTTGAAGAGGGCTAGTGCAGCCATCCAAATGCTCCAGCCTCAGGAATGCCAGATTGGATCAGAGGGGAGATAGAATCCCAGAGTACAGTCATAGATTGTCTCAGGGCCAGGAGGGACTCGAGGTCTTTCAAATACATTCAGGTCAAAACAGCTCTTGTTAAACATTTGGAATAAACTAGGAAAAACCCGGACGTGGAATTAATCTAGGGGCAGAGATTTAGAGCTAGGAGGGATCTTTGAGGTCTTCTAAAGCAACTTCCTTTTCACAGAGAAGTAAAGTGAGACTCAGAAACTTTAAGGGAATAGCACAATGGCACATGACTAACAGCACTAACCAGCATACACAGTGCTTTTAGGTTTACAAAGTACTAGACATACATACATACATACATAGACACAGAGAGAGTATATATAAATACACACATGTATATATCATATACATATGTGCATATATAATATATAAAATACATGTGTATATATATGTGTATGTGTGTGTGTGTGTGTATATATATGAAAACTGATCTTTACAACATCCCTGTAAGGCTATTATTATTCCCATTTCCCAGATGAAGAAACTGAGGCAAACAGAAATTATAATCTAACCATTACATCACCAAGCTGCCTTATATTATAAATTATACACAGGTAATGTCAGAGCTGGGGTTCAAAACCAAGTTTTCTGGCTCTAGATTCATTGCCCAGAACCTGGAAGGGACCTTAGAGTGTATAAGTAATAGAAATGAAAATCAGTCAATCAGCATTTATTAAGTGCCTACTGTGTGCCAGGAGTGATGCTGAGTGCTGGACAAAAGTGACCTTAGAGAGTATCTAGGTCTTATTCCTCATTCCAAAGAAGAAAAAATTAAGTCTCAGAGAGAGACAGTGACTTGTCCAAGGTCACATAGCTAATTCATAGCAGTCAGGACTAGAACCTACTTCTACTCTCATCCCACTGTAATGTAAGTGAGTGACGTCCAAAGGAAATGCATCATCAATCAGGATCCCTTTTGGCACCCTGACCTGGAAGTGTCAATGCTTCATGATGTCTAAATCTCAGATAAGTGAAAGTCCCTGGCATCACCTTGGAGTCTCCAGAGCATCTCCTCCTAATCCTAGTTCTGCTCCTTACTGAACTTCCCTGGGAAATGTGGGGGAAGTCACTTAATGTCTCTGACTTTCAGTTTGCTCCAGTATAAAATGAGGGGGTGGGTTTGCTTCCCTCTGAATTCTGACCCTATGACCTCCTTCAATCATAAGGTATCCAGCAGAGTAAAGATGGTACAACCTCTGAAGTCAGGAGACCTGGGCTCAAATCCTGACTCAGGTATATGTGTGACTCTGTCATTTCCCCTCTCTGAGTGTGCATCGACTCACCAGTAAAATGGGGGAGACAATGCTGTGAAATCTCCATCATGAGGCCTTTCTTAGGAAAGGACCTTGTCACCACTGAAGTTTATATAGAAACGATTAAGATGTAGCAACCACAACATTGTGTGACGATCAACTATGAATGACTTAGCTCTTCTCAGCAATACAAGGATCCAAGACAGTTCCAAAGGGCTCCTGATGGAAAATGCCATCCACATCCAGAGAAAGAACCAAGGAATCTGACCACAGAGCCAAGCAGATTATGTTCACTTTCATTGTCTTCCTCATGGTTTTCCCTTTTGTTCTGATTCTACTTTCACAACATGACTGATGTGGAAATATGTTTAACATGATTGCGCATGTAGAACCTATATCAGATTGCTTGTTGTCTTGGGGAGGGCAAGAGGGGGAGGGACAGAGAGAGGGAAAGGGAGAGAGAGAGAGAGAGAGAGAGAGAGAGAGAGAGAGAGAGAGAGAGAGAGAGAGAGAAAGAGAAAGAGAGAGGGAGGGAGAGAAAGGAATGAAGGAAGAAAGAAAGAAAGAAAGAAAGAAAGAAAGAAAGAAAGAAAGAAAGAAAGAAAGAAAGAAAGAAAGAAAGAAAGAAAGAAAGAAAGAAAGAAAGAAAGAAAAGAGAGGGAAAGAAAAGAGGGAGAAAGAAAAGAAAGAGAAAGAAAAGAAAGAGAAAGAAAAAAAAGAAAGAAAGGTGTTTAAGCAGCAGGTCTTTGAGTAGGAACAAGTGCATCTGAATCTCTCCTGCCATACAACGTAGGCCACAAAGAAATCCCATGTCATGAGACTAGGATGCCCAGACATCTCTTCAGGGATAAAAAAATAGGATCTGGGTCTCCCAACACATACACACAGATATGCACATGTGCATGCACACACACACACACACACAAGCATTAATCTATTCATATCTTCTAGAAGACTACACACAAGTTAATTTCTATAGTGGAGAAGAAAGATGAGTAGATTAGTGAATTAAGTTAGAATCCTGTAATTATAGAATATTAGAGCTGGAAAGGACCTTGGAGATCAACAGAGAGTCCAAACACCTCATTTTAGTCAGGAAGAAACAGAACCAGAGAGGGGAAGGGAACTTGCCAGGGTCAATCCAATCTAACAAGTCTGTATTAAGAATCTACCGTGTTCAGTACTGTACTAGGTGGGGGGGAATTGAAAGTCAAAAAAATGAAGCAATCAACAACACATTTATTAACCACTTAGTCAACATTAAGTGCCTACTATGTGCCAGGCACTCTGCTTAACTCTACAGACCCTGTGCACCAGGTACTCAGGTAACAGCAAAAGGAAAAAGCCCAAGCCACCTCTCTCCTCTGGGAGCCTCCATTCTCCTGAAAGAACTGTGTGCAATGATTGGAATATAACAAGATACAGACCAATAGATGAGAGATAACCATAGAAGGGAAGGCACTAGCAGATGAGGAGGGAGAAAAAAAAAGGCTTCATGCAGGAGGAAGAGTCAGGGATTCTAGACAGCAGAGGGGAGGGGACAGAGAGAGTTTTTCAGCCCATGAGGAGACATTAGATGGGAGGCATGCAATAGGTAGTTTTTGTTGGTGTTCAGTTCAGATATGTCCAACTCTTCATGGGGGGGGAGGGAGGCAGTGCAAAGATATGGGAGGGGTTTGCCATTTCCTTCTCCACTTTATTTTGCAGATGAGGAAACTGAGGCAAAGAGGGTTAAATAACTTCTCCAGAGTCACACAGCTAGGAAGTGTCCGAGGCTGGATTTGAACTCTGAACCTGACTCCAGACTCAGAACTCTATTTACTATACCATCTAGCTGTCCATAATAGTTATAAAAACTGAAATGATCAGGATTGTGATCAGTCACTACCTCTAGGAAAGTATAGTGGAAAGGGGTTGGAATCAGCATAAACTGGATTTAGTCTTCACCCTATCTCCAACTGTGGGCCTTTCTGCAAGTCCCTCTCCCTCTCTGAGCCTGTTTCTTCTCCTGTAATAATGGAATAATACTGACTGTTCCATTGGCCTTAGAAGACTACTGATCAGGATTAAATGAGATGCTGGATTTGCAAAGCTCTTTGGTTCCATGAAGTACAATAGAGGTCTGTGTTATGATTCTAGATGTCTCATCACTTGACTGAGAAACATGCCTGAGGCCAGATTTGAAGTAAGGTCTTTCCAAGTTTAGACCCAGCACTCCATCCACTGTACCACCTAGAATAGAAAGATGCTGTATGGAAGAAAATTGGGTGGGGGAGGAAAGGGGACCTTCACAGCTAGAGCTTAAGCATAGATGTATCTTTCTTTAAAACAAAGAAAAGAACTGGATGCTCTGAGGAAGAAAATGTTTCTCATCCTCCCCAAAATGATGGAGTCACAAAAACTGTCGGATGAGAAACCATCTAGTAAGAGTCAGAGAACGAAAAGAGGAGAAGCAATAGCTGGGGATTCCTTGCTCAGAGGTGGTGATGAAGCCATCTTTAAACAATATGGAGAGGTCAATCATTTTCTTTGGGCATATACCTAGGACATAACAGAGATCCTCTTGAGACTTCTTAGAATGGAAGACCACTATCAACTTCCAGTGAGCCAAGTCAATCAAGTCCAAATGACACTTTCAAGATGAACCTTTGAAAAGTGTTGGCAACATAATGAAGCCTTCAGCAAGAAAACAAAGACCATAGGCTATGACTTCTGTCTTCTACATTTTTGCTCATTTAAGGCAGGAGATATAGAAGAGAAACAGCCTATGAAATGAACAGCTGACTAAGAATGGGGTATCTGAGAATGGGATTGGGATTTCAGAATCACGGTTTATACTGTGGACTGACAGGTTCCTGGCCAGACACGGAGAATCCCTAATAAAGCTTGGTAAGAATGGAAGGTGACTTACCAATCTCTTCTTGGAATTTTAAACCAATAGGATGAATGAGGGAGGATAGCCACAAAAAAGGAAGGTGAATGGCAGTTATTACAACCACAAATTCATAGCAATGAAATCCATTAAAGGAACAAGCAGTGAAACCTAAGGTGTCCAGTGTCTACACATAAATATTGAAAGCTTAGGCAACAAAGAGGGGGAGCTAGAGATAATTATATGGCAAAGTGACTAGAGGGTCCCTTTCTGTAGGAACTTCTTTCTGATCTCTTCTGTGTCTTTCTTTAAATGTTTTCCTCTTTTATGTTTAGTAATCCGTGCTCCCTCCTCCTCCAACACTTCACCTCCAATTAAAAACAAAGAGGAAAAATCCTTGCAAAAAATAAGCAATCTGTCCCAAACAAATCCAAGTACTGATTGTGTCTAAAAATGCCTGTTTCTTTCTGCACCTGAACTGTATCATCTCTCTGTTAGAACTTGTGATGAGGTGTAGGCTCTGGGACACACACACCCCTTTTGAGCTCTCTTGAATCTTTGAGGTACATACTCTAGGAAACCTCTTGAAGTCTGACTGAATCTTCAGGAGGCATTTGCAGAGGCCATAAGTATTTCATTGTGGCTGGGCCCAAACCTGTTACTAGCCTGGCCCTCCATTGTCCATCTGCTTCCCACCCTTGAGCCTATCAAAATATCAATCCACTCTTGCATTGACCTCATTAATTCCACCTGAAGTCCCTCCTCAAACTCATTACTAGAGTCTGACCTCTATGAACCCTCCTGAAGACCCTCCCCAGGCTCCTCCTCTGAACCACCCCTAGATTCCTCAGTATAAGACCCCATCTTCCCTCCATCTTCGTGAGAGCATCATGAAATGGCTTAGCAGAGACTTGCTCTGTAAGAGGATACCCAATATCTTTCAATAAACTTTACTTTTTCCTTGGCTGAGAAGACTTGAGTGGAATTCTTTCTGCAGGACCCGGCATGTTGATATTTTGGGGTCTCAGGCAGTCCTAACCCTCTTTGGGTACCTCTTCACTTGGAGGATACTTTTCCAGGTTTGTCTCCTACAGGGTTTAAACCCCAAGTTCTCCAGCCCACTGGACCTGGCATCAGGCGTGTTCCAGAGTCTGACTCCTTGGATGTGAAGTCTGACCCTCTTCAACAGGACCCAGAGAGGCAGGGATCTACCCCCTTACTAGCAGGAAGCACTTTCAGAAGTTGAGACCACCTTTTACCCCAAAGGAATTTGGGTCCCATTTGTTTGAGGAGGAAATGATGAGGTATAGGTTCTGGGAGCCCTCTTGAGTTCTCCTTGAATCTTTGAGGTACAGGCTCTGGGACCCTGCCTTGAGCTTTCCTTGAATCTTCCCAAGAGAAGGCATTTGCCTAAGGTTATGGGCCTTAAGTTGTGTCTCTGCCCAAGTTTTTAGCCATTCTTTGTTCCAATAGTTTCCCACCCTTGAACTGGCCTGGCCCATCATTGTCCATGGTCTCCAGGTAGCCTCCAACAACTTCCCACCCTTAATCACTCATTACTGGAGTCTGACCTCATCTGACTCCTCCTGAAGACCCTCCCCAAACTCCTCCTCTAGACCACCCTAGATTCCTCCCACAACCTTTCTGTACATAGAATCCCATCTCCCTTCCATGTGGTTGGAGAGCACCACAGAATGCCCTAGCACAGACTTGCTCTATAAGAGCGCCATAGAACAACCTAGCATAGACTGGATCCTTGAGAGTCTACCCCATATGGAGAACTTTTAATGAACTTTCAATAAACTTTACGTTTCTTTGGCTGAAAAAAAAAGAACTTGGAGGATAAGCTTCATCATTGATCCTCTCAGGACACAGTCAGTCACCACACTGATCAGAATTATCGTCTTTCAAATTTTCTTCACTCTGTTTTTGTCATTGTAGAAATTGTTGTCTGCCTGCCTCCCTGGTATTAGTCTCTCTTTTACTTCCTCTCCTCTCCTCCCTTCCCTACTGGTGTCACTATAGGGTGTGCTGTTTCCATACAGAATTTTGATAGAGAAGAACTTCATGTATGTGTGAACACATGCATATATGAATACAAACAAATATATGTTCCACCTTTTTATCAATTCCATTATAGCAGTAAGAGACATCTGATCCATGGTGTCCCACCCCTACTTCCATGTTCATATATTCCTCTCATACACCTTAATTACGAGAAACCATTTTTTCCTCCTTTCTGAACAAATGCTTGCCTCATTCCTCACCCTCCTTTCTCTTTCTCCTCTTAAAACCCCCAGAACAAGCCAAAACTTTCAGGTCCTCTGTTTTTCTTAGGTAACCCTCACAACATTCATTTGGCATTTTTCTTGACTCTTCTGTTTGTGTCTCACCATTTCTACTCATCTGGTCTTTTCATTTAAAAATGCACTGATAAATAGAAATATGCATGGAATGATTTTACATGTATATACATATTTGTGTCTAATCATAGTCATCTCTAGGGCAAGGGGGAGGGAAGAAAAAGGCTAAAAAAGGAAATTTACATGATAACTTTATTATATATTTTAAAAGAATAGCAACTTGTATGTAATAAATTTGCAGTTTTATGGGCAATCATCTTTTTATTATACTGTTATGGAAATGCTTGTTTTATTCCATAAATTAAAAATAAATTTAAAAATGTTAAATGCATGAAAGTCCTCTATTCCATTTCAAATTTCCCTCTATATGTTGTGATTATGCTCAGCTTTGAGGGGAAAGATATTTTAGTTGTAAGCCTAAGTATTTTGCCTTCTGGAATATAGCACTGCCAATATCACTTCTCATTTGTAGTTGAGGCTGCCAGGTCTAATATGTTTCCTTGCAACTTTAACTCTTCAGAAGCTTGTAATATTTTTTCTTTGATGTGGAATTTTTTTTCCTTTTGGTCTCTTTCAAGGGGTCAGAAGTAGATCCTTTCCATCTTCACTTTGCCCTCTGTCTCTAATAGATCTGAGCAGTGTTCATGTATTATATTTTGAAATATAGCATCTGGGCTATTTTTCTAATACTCCATATGAGACTCTACCAATTCAGTAGCTACCTCAAAGTCTGGAATGCTTTCCTTGCTTCCTTCTGCCTCTTGGCTTCATGGATTTCTTCAAAATTTGGGTCAAATTCTACCTTCTTCAGAAAGCTTGTCATGGTCCTATCCACCACCTCCCCTTGCCCTACCTTCACTGATGTTTTCCTTCTGAGACTGTTCCATTTACTCTGTGCATTTCTTACATGTAAATAATTGTTTCCATGTTCTCCCTTTTTCTGAAAGTGAGTTCCTTGAGGGTGGATGTGTTTGGGGTTTAGTTTGGTTTGGTCTTGCTTTCTTTATATCCTAATTTTTGTCACAGTGCCTGTACACAGTAAACACTTAATAAATGTTTACTGACAAACTAATTTCCTTGGTGTTCAAGAAATCCAATTGCTGTATTCTTAAATTATTTCTCTGTGACCTGTTTTCCAGGTTGTATTTTTTCTGTAAACTATCTTACATGTTCTCTTATTTTGGGAGTTGTTAAAATTTTGTTCTAATATTTGGTATTATCTCATAAAATGGTTGATTTGTTTGGTTTGTTCCAATTTTCCAATCTTGGGGAATGAGTAATTCTCGCCACATTCTCTTATAAGTTTTTGATTTTTCAAATCAGAACTTTTTTTTTCACTTTTGTCACTTGCTTCGCTTCTTTTAAGTATTCCTATAATCTTTGTGGGGATATATAATATATGTATATATGCGCACATGGGTGTATATGCATATGTGTGCATGTATATATGTATGCATGCATGTGTATGTATGTAGGTTTATTTGCCTTTGAATCTAGAATTACAGTTATTATGGAATTAGCATCCCCTCAATTGGACTTTAGAACATCTCAGGATCTGCAATAATTCTTTATAGAGGTTGGAGTCTTCTTTGCATTGATCATCTTTCCAGCCTTAGTCAGAACCTTAACAGAGGCTTTGTTCTAGGGCCAGTCTCCACTCTCTGACACGCTTTGGGAGGGGGAAGATATCCCTACTTGGTCTCAAACTAGATCACATACATTCTCATGCTCATCTCCACTTTCCAGTATTAGGTTCCATGGATCATTAAGGTTCTGAGTGAAGCATCTTAATGGGTTTCCAACCACCCTGGGGTTTTCTTGGGGGAGCTCTCTGCTCTGGCTCTGTCCAGATCCAGAACTTTACAGGTTACATTCTCTGGTCTCCTGCTGGTCCAGTTGGGAGGCTAGCAGATTGGTTGCCTACAAAGGCATTGGCTTTGCTAGCAGCCTTCTTCCCTCTTGCCATTGGCTTCAGGTTGACTATTTTTTCAGTTTGATGGCAGAAGTCACTTGCTAAAGTCTCTAAATGTATTTCTTCATCATTATTTCATGTGATGAAATTTTAATTTTTTTCTTCTGGAGTAGATATGTAGGAAATGGGATTTCCGCCTGTGCTCAAATAGCTATATTGACTGGTGGAAAGAGGCAACATGTAATAGTCCAATGTGGGAGGCAGTGTGGGGTCAGTGACTAGAGGCAATCTGAAGCTAGGCAACCTGAGTCTCAATGCCAACTTAGCCATTCATTGCCCATATAAACAAGAGATGCTAACCTTTCTGGTTCTCCATTTCCTCCTGTATAAAATGAGAGAGGGAGCGGATCCTTTCTGTATCTATATTTAGAGGTCACAGGGCCTGGGTTTAAAGACCAGTTTTGTTTTTTTCTACCTAGATGACTATAGACATATCCCTTTCCCTCACTGAGCCTCAGTTTTCCCATCAATAAAATAGGAGGCTGGACTTAATGATCTCAAATTTCTCCTCCTAGTCTATTTCTTTTCTACTCCCAAATCTGTGACCTGATCCTATGTAGCAAACAGATTGCATTTATGTTCCAAAGCAAAACCATACATCCCACATGCTGGGAGTTGTCATAAACTTCTTGGTATGTTATATATTTTATGAAAGAAAAAAAATAAATAAGAGCAAAAGAGAGAAAAAGATTCCTAGGCTTGACCTTGGAAGTTTAATCACAATGGTGTATGTGTGAGTGTATGTGTGAGTGTGTGTGTATGAGTATGTGAGTGTGTGTGTGTGAGTGTGTGTGTGTGAATGTGTGTGTGAGTGTGTGTGTGTGTTTTCTTTCCCCCAAATGGCTTGAGCCAACTTAAAAGAAATTTGATGGAACAGTAAAAAGACTATTCCACCCTGGCCCTCCTAAGACAATAGGTTCTCAAAGTAAATAAAGCAGCCAATTTCACAACATGACAGATGGAGGAAAGTTTTCTCTCTCCCAGAAGTCTTTGACAGATAAGGTGTGCCATGCACTGACATAGCCATGAAGAATGAAGGCAAGGTGCCACAGCAGGATGGTATAAGTCACTGATTTCTCAAGCCAAGTTGAAAAATCCTGGAGGGAAGGTTTGTGGCTGGTTGAAATGAAAATAGGAAATCATTTTCCATGGCCTGGGGATGTGAATAATAAAGACACTTATGCACGTGTCCATATCTGTGCTGCTGGGGAAAGACCAGAGTGGAAGGAAGCAGAGGGAAGCATCTTTGTCTGTAAAATTAGGATAATATTTCTGGAATGACCTTCCTCAAGGGGTGTGTGTAGGTGATGAGAGCGCTTTGCAAACTGAAGAATGCTACACACTGCAAGCCATTGCGGCCATTTTTAGGGGAAAGACTGGTTAATACAGCTTCACATTCCTATAATACTTCACAATGTATCATAACATGAACTAGCTGTGTGACCATAAATAAATCCCCTGATTTTCCTGAATCCCACCTTCCTTATTCATAAAATGAAATGTGTGGGCCAGTTGAACTCCATGGTTTTTCCCCACTCTATGGAATGTGATACTAAATGCTTGTTGATTGATGAGCTGACATGATTTTATGGTGTCTGGAAAATATTTATCTCATTAAGAGGCCTCTAATCAGAGAATTATCAGTCAATGTATTCATTCTTTCTAGTTATTTGCAATGGGAACCCTACTAGTCTCCCCTTTGGTCAGAAAACAGTACTCAGAAGATAGGGAAGTGATAAGTCATGTGGCTTGACGGAGGAGGGTTCCTCACTGGCAGGCAGGAAGTCACCAAGGGAGAATTAAGTACTTACCATTTGTTGGCTCAGGTACAAATACAAGGAAAAAGAAAGATAGTTCTTGCCTTCAAGGAGTTTATACTCTAATAATACATGAAAGTCCTGAAAAGTGCTAGGAAGAGGGACCTTCATGGTAGCAAAGTTCAGAGCATCAAAAGTAGACCTGGGAAGGAAATGAAGGATGACCAACCTGCCTGTTACTCCCTACTCCAACTAAATGGAGACTCCAGGAGTAATTCACCAGTAGGAGATAATCAGTTTACCAACATTTATTAAATGCTCACTAGCAGTCACACACTGTGCTAAGAGCTGGGAGTAATAGATTACTTCCATTTCATGACAGCCCTCTTGTAACAAAGTAAAACAGTTAAGTAAAGCTAACAATGAGAGACCTCATCTGAAAGTACATACGACAGTTCTCATCTGTAGCACACCTCCTATTCTCTATTTGAAAAAAATTAACAGAAATCTCTCTCTCTGTCTCTCTCTCTCTGTCTCTCTCTGTCTCTCTCTCTCTCTGTCTGTCTCTCTCTGTCTCTCTCTCTCTGTCTCTCTCTCTCTCCCTCCCGCCCCCCATAATGGCAATGAAATTTGAAGATCCTTTTGTATTGTTAAGCTAAGAGGTACTTAGCACCTAGTTTCAAATTAAGCCTCTGTTAAAGAAACAGAAGATATGAACTCCTGTTGCTGATATAACAGGAAGGGACTGAACAGGGAGGAGCTATACTGTATGTAAGGAAGAGCACAAGCTAGACAGTTAGAATTTCTTGGGACAAGCATCTGAAGGTTGTGCTGCTGCTGCTGCTGCTGGGGGACTGGAACTTCTATGGAGAAAGTGATTTTGATGTTGAGGATTGAAGGAAATGATTTTGATTTTGAGAATGGAAGAAGGTGATTTTGATTTTGAGAACACAGCTTATGGTGCTGAAGACTTCTGAGGGTCAGCCAGAGATGAAGAAGAGCTGCTGAGGACTTCTAAGGGTCAGCTGGAGCTGCTGAGGCTGCTGAGTATTTCTGAAGTCCAGCAGGAGCTGCCAGCCAGAGCCACCAAAGGAAGCATGACTGTGGTGTAGGTACTTTGTCTGTCTGTGGCTCTGTTAAGTTTTCTCTTCCCATGAGGGAAGGACTTAAGGTGGACTGGACACTGTGAGCTTCAATATGGAGCAAGAATTGCACAGAGAGCTGGACAAGGAGTGGGAGCTGTCTGCCTTTGAACTAGGGTGGCAGTTGGTTAGACTTATGTGGGAGGTGGGACCATGGAAGAGGAGCCCTGGAAGCTGAAAGCCTGCCTGAGTCAAGATGAAAAGACTCTCCATGGGCACTGAGTAGTGACTGATGAGATTGTAATTTACTAGTGACTTAGGGGTGGATAGCTTCTGTACTTCCCACTACCCCTTAAGAGGGTACTTAGTGGTGACTGTTGAAGTTGTTACTTAAGGAGGCCTTGCCTCTTTAAGGATGAGTGAATTAAGGATTAAGGAGGCTTTCTTCCTTAAGACTGATTGAATTAAGGACTTAACTAAATGATTGATTGTCTAATTGAATGCACTTTGTTTAAAAGAGAACTATTGAATGATTGAGTTACTAAATGATTGATAGACTAAATGAATGTACTCTGTTCAAAACTATGTGACCACTTCAGTGAAAAATACGTGGCCATTTTAGTGATAAGTTGTAACATTGTGAATGCCGTATTTTGATTTCTGTGAATGTTTTGCTCTGGTTTGTTATTGAATAGAGTGCTCATTATACTATGTAATCAGAACCTCAAAAGCTGTTCACAACAGCTGTCCTCTGGAAAGGTGCTCATGCTTGGCTTTACATCCCCTCATTGGCATAAAAGGAAAGATGAACTGATTGTAATAAATATGCATAGTCAAGGAAAACAAACTCACTTCTCTCTATATGTATGATTATGTAGTATGTAACATAATTATATATATATACCTATACATATATGATTATTCTTCACTATAAATCCATCACCTCTCAGCCTTTCAGTCATGGGTAGCATCTTTAATCAACTGTCCTCAGGTGATTCAGTGGATAAAATGCTTGGCCTGGAGTTAGAAAGACCTGAGTTCAAATTCAGCCTCAGACACTGACTAGTCATGTGACCCTGAGCATGTCACTTTACCCTGTTTGCCTCAGTTTCCTCATATGTAAAATGATCTGGAGAAGGAAATGGCAACCACTCCACTGTCTTTGTCAAGAAAACTCCAGACAGGGTCATGAGAAGTCTGACATTACTGAAAAAGTGACTAAAAAATCACCTCAGGAATTAGCAATGGCCATTGCATTGATCACAGTCCTTAAAGTTTTCCAAGTCGCTTGTTGTACAATGCTATTGTTATTGCATAAATGGCTGCCCTGATTCTGATGGTGATCCATTCATGTCTGTCTTTGAATAGGAAGTACTTGAGATCAGGGGATGTCTTCTTCTTCTTTCTGTTTCCCCACTTCTTAGCACAGAGACCGGCACATGATAGGACTTTCCAAATGCTTGTTGATTGACTGGCTGGTTGGTCTATTCACTCTCAGCCTTTTCAACTCTCTTCCATGTCTTACCATTGGATGATCCATCTGCCACAGTGAGATGCATCTTTACTTTTTCTTGATTACCTGGATCCCACTGATTATACTCACTTGAGCCACATAACAGCCCATATTTTCAGATCTGCATTTTCTTGGTGATATCCTATGCTGCAGTTTTTCCTTTGGAGTCTTTTATTTACTGTCTTTTGCTTCATTGTCACACCCACTTGCATTCCTCCATTGCCCTCTGGGTGATGCTCTTTTTTGATTCTTCAGAGGTTAGAAGGGTTCATAACTTTCAGCTCTCCAACAGGGTTGTGGAATTATTGACTTAAAACGAACAATGCCCCATGGCTAGAAGCTGGACCAATGATACCATCAGCAACTCAGCACTTATTTAAGTGCAACTGCAAGTCAATTTTTTTTCCTGGTTACCTGTCATTGGAAATCATTTCTGCAGTGTGCAGATGTGTCAAGAGGTCTTCAGGCATTTCTCTGAACCATGAGTCAGCAGCCAGTTTCTCCTACAAGCATGGATGATTGGGGGCAAAAGGGAGCGAATGTGGCCCATCTGAGCTTTGGAAGGTGTGATGTTGTGTCCAGGAGTGAGGAAATGGGTGAATCGGTTTGACTAGGTTTCAAATTACATTTGGAGGCTCCTAATTTTCAGCTGCTCTGCCAGTAGTGCAACAACCACTGGCAATTACTATTTGTTGAGTGAACAAAGAACTTATTAACCCCCTTTTCCATCTAGGAACCTTTGCAGAGTTTCCTGTCTTCCCCCCTATTTGGCCATGTTACATGTGTCATGATCTGCATTGTCAAATCCTCAAAGAGGTAGAACATCACAGGGCATGTGCACTTCTATTGAGAATGTCCAAATAAATCATTCAAACCTTACTTCTGTGTCTCCAGTTCTATGCACCTTTTTATTATTCAATTGGACAGCTCAGCTATTTGAATAGATAATAATCCACCTATCTACCACAAACTTTTTCCAGTTGCTTTCACAGACTGTGATAATGCTTTTCATGTGATGAACCATGTAATGGAGGAGTTAGCTTCCCATCATAGACATAGGGCAGAACCCTCTTGATTTTATACCACAGTCTCCTAAGACTCATATGGATGAAATAAAGAATATGTCTTTCCATTCAATAAATGAGTGGCAGTCCCCACTCTATGCAAACTTGCAAAAGTTCTAGTGTGCGCATGAATTGCCTTCCCACTGAGGTGGAGAGCCAACAAAACTAGAAGCACGTGAGCTATTCTGACCTGAAAGAGTAAGAAGGGATTTTGGAGTTTTAGTTAAAGAACAAAAAAAAAGCCAGAATCATAGAATCATGAGGATTAGAAAAGACCTCAGTGGTCTCATAGTCCAACCCATAAATTAAAAAATCTCCATTATAACACTAATGACAAATAGTTGTCTGAGATCTATTTGAAAACCTTCAAGGAAGATGAACCCATTGGCTGTTAAGGAAATCCCTTCCATTTCCCACAGCTCTAATTGTCAGGAAGTTTCATGTTTGTTTTTTTGTTTGTTTTTCCCTGCCATTAAGCTTAAATTTTCCTATTTGCAGCTTCTGTCCATTGCTCCTGGTTAGACCTTCTGGGGCTAAGCCGGTCAAATTGAATCTCTCCTCCACATGACAGCCCTTCAGATATTATCAAACCATCCTACCCTACATGACTCCCAATAAGCCTTCTCTTCTCCAAGCTAACCTTTCCCCACTTTCTTCAACCAGTCCTCAAAGTGTCCCTTGCCATTGTGATTGTCCTCCTCTGTACATTCTTCTACCTAAAATGTCCTTCTTAAACCACCATGTCCAGAACTGAACACATTATTGCAGATGAGACCTGACCAGGTCAGAGGACAGAGGCTCTACTGTCTCTTTTTGTTTTAGGAAGCTGTATCCCTCTTGGTTTAGCTTTCTTGGTTGTCACATTGCACTGTGCCTCACACTGAGCTGGCAATTCATTAAAAAAAAACCCACACCCCGGTCCTTTCCAGTTGCTGCCTATCCTTGGCTCCCCTATCTGGAATTTGGGGGACCGACTTTTTGTACCTAAGTGAAAGATTCTTAGTTTTATATCTATTGAATTTCATCTTATCAGATTCAGTGAATTAAACCAATGCTATGGTCTGTCAAGGTCCTTTGGGATCTTTACTCTGATATTTAGTGTGTTAGCTGCCCAGCTTGTTGTCATCTGATAATTTGATGAACCTATTCTCTTTCCCCTACTGAATGGTGACAAGGATGTAGCCCAGCTCTGAGATTACTGGCTTGCAGTAATCTAGTGGACATGAGAGAGTAGTTCTGGCAAAGACTGGCAGCCCTTGGTTGGACTCAGACCTTTCCTTACATTCCACTAGAAAATCTGTGGTCATCCTTTCTTCCTTTCTTCTTCACTATCAACATCAGAGGTCCCACTGAAGAAGCTATCTGATGAGCAGCAACCTAGGTGGGCACACCTAGTCAGTGACTTGGTGAGTATTGAAAAAGCTAAGGATACCACAGGGAAGTAGCACTTAACAAAGACACCAGTCAAGAAGGGTGCTTCTTTCATCACTGAAACCCAACCAGACAGCAAATGTCATGATAGATCCACCAAACGACATGACTTCCAGTAATCAAAAGCTCCCAGTCATGTTCTCTACACAAGTGTCTTCCTTCTATCTTACTTCAAGTTTGAGCCAATGCTCCCAGTGGACCTCATGAGTGCCAGGCTAGAGAAAGAATGTTTTCTACCAAATGTTTTTAACTATACCATTTCAAGAAATGTCTTTCTTAAAAAGGCAATTGAAGATCATGACTAATTCATAATGAGAAGCTCATCACTGCGGGCTTGTGAGCAACAATGTTGGGAGCCACAGGGTTCCATAAATAGAGTAGTTAGTTGTCCTTTCAGGATCCAGCTTGCTAATGCAAGCCAGTCAAAGGAGTAGCCTCTGAGATCAACCAAGTCAGAGATAGGGCCAAATTTGTGTAAGGAGTTCCCAAAAGGAGCATTGCCAAGGTTAACAAGATCATGAATCTTTATAAGTCTGTTTTTACTGGACCTGTGATTTCATCATTGCAAGGTCCTCTCAGGGGAAAAAAAACCTCTGCTAGCTCAGGTTGGTGCCTGCCCCGTGGTGTATAGTAAGACAATGAGCTGTCAAATGACTGACCCATAGTCACACAACCAGCATATGTCAGAAGCAAGACTTAAGCCAGGCTTTGGGGATGCCAAGGCTAGCTTGCTGTTCACATCACTCAGCTTCTCCTTTGGGTGTTACAGTAGAGGAAACACTCTCAGAGAGGGGAAAGGACCTTCCTAGGGACAAGAAGGCAGGAAGCGTAAACTACAAGAATCAAGCTCACTTCTGCCTCCCACCACCTGGAGGGCTCTATCCACCCAGCAACCCTGCTTCCATTCTGGTCACTCAACTCTAGATACCGTCCAGCCTATCTGTGTCTTTTCTAAACTTTCCAGACATGGCTCTGAAATAGGCACCCAAATGAGATCCAATATGTCAAATGCTTTACAATTCTTTAAGTACTATGGAAAATATTCTTATTTTTTTGCCATTATTTTCTTTCTTATTCCTTTTACCTGCTTCTAAAGTGTCTGTTTCCTTCAACACTCTTTAATATTCTCCTGAATCCTAGCAATAGATAATTAAAAACCTTAACCAGTCTGGGCTGAGAAAAAAAAATCAATTACGTCCTTGTCTATGAAAACACCCCAGTTCTGGGACTACATGTTCCTGGGGACCCATATTTCCTGGGCTTCCTGAACAATAACCAATCAAGAACCTGAATTTCTATGGCAGGTATAGGACCAGTTGTAATTGATTTAGAAGATGTATTTAGCTACCCTTAATAATGCATGCCACCCACAGAACATTACTTTGTGCATTATAAATATTTCAGGGCGGATGGCTTTTAATAGCCCACGATATTACTCGTTGATCATATTAGACAAATGGCAGTATCAGCCCATTCTTTGAGGCCTCAGGCTTCTCCTACTGAAGATATATTTTTGTGTCTCCCAAATGCTTGTTGAAATAAAGGCTTTGAGAGAATAGAAGCAGTTAACATTAATAGAGTCCTTTACAGTGACAAAGCCCCTCCCAGCCAGGTATAGCCAGTTGACATTTCTGTTGTACTTCTGTAAAGTTTGCAAAACACTTTGACAAATATTGTTTCAAGACAGACCCCCAAATGAGGAATAGCTACTCTTTGTTGCTGTTGGTGTTGCTGGGAATTGTGGTGGGTATGAGCTAAAGGTGGAGGGAGGACCTGTAAGGTCATTAGCATTGGGAATTCCAAATGAGGGAACCCTCTTTATTAATATGTTTGATCTACTTCTGTAACTTACTGTCTTATCTGGAGGGGTCTGGAGCACTGTCAGGTTGAAGGGATTGATCCATCTTTATCTGAAGTGTATCTGACCCAAGTATATCTGAAGCAAGATTAGAACCCATGTTTTCCTCCATTCTAGGCTAGTCCTGAAATCACCATACCACACTGTAAATATTAGCTAACTTTTAGTGTCCTTGACCTTGAGGTCATGTGTAAATTAAAGCTTTTCCTCCTTCCATCACTCAGATCTGTTAACTTTTGGCTCAGGCACTGCCTAAGTCAGATAAGAGCTAATAGCCAACATTTATATAGGACCTACTAAGTGCCAAACTCTGTGCAAAATGCTTTACAGATATCACCTCATTCAGTCTTCACAACCATTCTGGTAGGTAGGTGCTATTATTCTCTCCATCTGATGAGGAAACCGAGGCAAGTGACTTGCCTAGGGTCCCACATTAGTCAGATCTAAGGCTAAGCTCAGGTCTGCCTGATTCCAGACTATCACTCTATCTGCTGCCCCAAAGTAACTGCTCCTAAAACAAATGATTTGGATTCCTGCAGTTTGGGAGGCTTGAAAAAATTAACAAAAGAATAACAAACAGATTCTCTCTCTCTCTTTTGCTCTGAGGCCTGAATTAGAATAAAATCAAATTGCAACATTTTATTTTATTTTTCTCTTTTTCCCCATTTGAATGGAAATTCCTTGAGGACAGCCACTGTTTTGCCTAATTTGTATTGGTGTCCCAGGTCCTTAGTACTGAGTCAGATGCTTAGAAAGTGCTCCATAAATTATCTATCTTTCTCTCGAGCTCATTCATTTCATCATTTCCTAAGGCACAATAATATTCCATTACATTGATATCTATCCATCGTCACTTTCCTTTTGGCTTCTCACATGGACTTCATCATCGCCTCCAGAAAAGCATCTTCCAGCAAGATCTTAACAATCTTATCTTCAGTACCCTCTGTTCCTTGGGCCCCTTCTTCCCTCTGATTGGAGAGGGTACAGGGTGAATATCAGAGAGATCCCCCTCTATATTCTATTTAAATAGGAGTCCTAGGGCAGGCACATCATCATTTCTGACCTGGCTTCCTTCCCCTTTCATCTCTTCAGCTTTTTTTCTGTATATCTTTTCCAATAGACTATAAACCCATTGAGGGCAAGGACTGTCTTTTGCCTTTCTTTGAGTCTCCAACATTTAGAATAGTGCCTATCCCTTTTGTTTTTTAGTCCTGTCTGACTCTTTGTGACCCATTTGGGGTTTTCTTGGCAAAGATATTGGAGTAGTTTGCCATTTCCTTCTCCAGCTCATTTTCAGATGAGGAAACTGAGGCAGACAATGCTAAGTGACTTGCCCAGGGTCACATACATAGCGTCTGAGGCCAGATTTGAACTCAGGAAGATGAGTCTTCCAGATTCCAGACTCAGCACTCAAGCCACTGTGCCCCCCAGCTGCCCTAATTTTATATCTAGTGTATGCTGTCATTAAAATTCCATTCAAACAGTAAGTAGCTAATTTAAAGGATTAATAATCTTTGAATGAGATGACAAGGGGTGTCTCACACATTTACACACCCCAACCCTGCTCATGTAACTAATTAGATGCTCTGCAATTTGACCATTTTATCAGGTGAGAAGGTTGCTTGGATTAAATTACAGAACCAATCACCAGTATAAACTACTTGTGAGAAAGTCTATAGTCTTCATAGTTCTGGCTCCCAGTGAATTTACATTCTAATAGGTTTGGGGAAGGGAAAGGACTAGAAAGTCAAGGGGATAGTGAGTACTCTTAGAAATTTTGACAGATAAGTCTTGGGAGCTTCTCTGCTCTGCCCAGGACCTATAATCTGAGATGACTGCAGACCTCTCAATTGTCATTAGGTCAAATGTAGCTGCTTCAGAAAGGATTCATTGACTTCAATTTCCCATCTCTTCCTTCTTTCTCTGGAAATTGTTGGATGGCTCCTTAGCTGATTGCATATCAATGCATTATAGAATCAAAGAACCAGAGATTTAGAACTAGAAGGTGCCCATAGAGGTGATCTATCCATGGTCCCTCATACTGCAGATAAATCAATTAACCAGAATTTATCAAGTACCTACTTACTACGTGCCAGACATCGTGTTAAGCAGAATAGAGAAAAAGGCATAAATTAAATAGGAACTTACATTGTATATAGAGAGACCACACATATGCATACAAGTATATAAAAGACAAAGGGAGAAGAGAAGGAGGAGTAATACAGTCTCACGCTTTGTCCACCATTATTGGAAATCACCTGGATGAAGATGCAGCAAAGGAGACTGAGGCACAGCCAGCCAGATGGCCAGAAAGAGAATAAGGAGAGAATAAGACGACAAAAACCTAGAAAGAAAAGAAATGAGGGTGAGCCACAATGCCAAAGACTGCAGAGATAGCAGGAACATTGAGGATTGAGAAAAGCCCATTGCATTTGGCAACTAAGAAATTATTGATAACTTTAGTGGGAGGAACTTTGGTTGAATAATGACGGTGGAAGGCGGAGCACGGAAAGTTACAAAGAGGGTGAGAGGGAAGGGGGGAGGCAACTGCTTCTGCTTGGAGCCTCCTTTGCTTAGACCAGCTCACTTCTCCATGTGTCTTTGGCTGGCCATTTACAGGCTTCTTGCAAAAAGAAACTGCCAAGGACTCTTGCCTGTGAGTGAACCACTAACAGTCCAGTTACCAACCTCTTTAATCTTCATTTCTCTTTGATTTCCATAGAACTGATTTTAAAAGCCAAATCCTGTCTTCTTGCTTTCCTCTTGCTGCTCTTTCACTTACTGAAACCCTGCTCAAATTCTCGCCTCCTATGTGACCACAGTCAACCAATAAATCAGTTCATAAGGGGTTTGTAGCCATCTATGTGCCAAGCACTGTGCAGGTTCTGGGGAAATAAAGTGAAAAGACAGTACCTGCTCTAAAGGAACCCACAGTCTATTGGGGGAGGCAATCTGAAAACAATTGTGCACAAATAAGAGATGTACAAGATACATTAGAGTTTATCAAAGGAGGAGAAGCGTGAGTATAGGGAAACAAGGGACTAGAAAAAATCTTCCTGGGGAAAGTAGAGATTTAGGGGCATTTAGATGCCACAGTGAATCATCCCTGGAGTAAAGAGGGCCTGAGTTCAAATCTGGCCTCAGACACTTGACACTTAACTAGATGTGTGACCTTGGGCAAGTCACTTAACTCTAATTGCCTGGCCTTCCTCCATCCAAAAAAAAGAGTAGAGATTCAGCTGGGATTTGAAGGAAGCCAGGGAAGCCAGGAAACCAAGATGTGAAGGAAGAGAATCCCGGGCATGGGGAATAGGCAGGGAAAATCCCAGCTCAGATAAATGGAATATCTCATATAAACAACAGTAAGGAGTTTGATGTCCTGGATCACATGGTATGTAGAAGTGAATAAGGCGACTCCTAGAGCTTCTTAGAGCGCCTTGCAACAAATCAAGGCTCCTTAACCTGGAGTCCACAAGCCACGAAGGGGCCACTGAATAGATTGCAGGTCTATAAACATGAATATGGGATAAAAATACAGCTTTATTTTCACTAATCTCGAATTGAATTTAGTATTCCCTCCAATCTCTACAGTCTTTTGAAAATGGGGTCCCTACACTTCACTGTGAAAAGGTTAAAAAGACAGTAAACTAATTGTAATGTCCTTTCCATCGAAATTCTGTGCTCTAACCCCCTTTCTCATGGTCATAATAAGTAATATCAGAAGCTATGATCAATTCTGGCTCCTTCCCTTGTTTCTGCTATTCCAATGAAAGCAAGCAGTTACTTCATCTATCAAGCGTTTAGTGAGTTGAAGGGATGTCATATATTTTTTTCATAACAAAATTCAAGTTACCCATGACTTGTCTGTTCTGACCCTTGAGTCTGGCAGTAGATAAGCCCTAGGTTCAATGGAAATATAATGGACATAATCTGGAATAAACTCAGAAATGTGGAAAATGATGAAAAACTCCCCCTCTTCAATTAACTTGAGTACCCATTGTTCTCCTAAGAGATAATTTCCTCCCCTCAATCATGTCTCACTTTCCACTTCCAACTCAGAGAATTCAACAATTTATTGTTCATTTAAGAAAAATAAAGTCAAATAAATAATGAAAGATTCAATAACATTGTAGTTTGGGTTGGTTTATCCTCTCTTCCCCTTCACTTCCCTCCCCTCCTCTTCCCTCTCTGCTCTCCTCATACCCATCTCAGACAATCTGAAGCAATTAGTAAAAAAAAAAAAAAACGGAATGGTCAAGTTTAGAAAAAACAATGTCTCCTCAGAGTAAATTTATGAAAAAGCCAGGAAAGAGAAATACCGACAAGAATTCAACTTGACCTCACCAATGTCAGTTGCTAGTTTTGGCCCAATCTAGTCTTGTCACCATTGCTAGGCTAGGTTGACCTTCATTTCACTGGCTTGTCCTCACTCCATTCCTGGACTTGTCAACATTATACCTGATCTCATCTGAACAGCTGAACAGTTTCACAAAGAGATCTCATTGCATTTTTACATTTCACAATGCAGTATACTCACTAGAACAGTGGTTCTCAACCTTCCTAACCCAGCAACCCTTTCATACTCGTATGTGAGAGGACCCACCTGGAGACAGATAGAGGAGTGGTGTCTCGATTCCTAAGACCATCAGAAATACATTTTTTCCGACGGTCTTAGGGGACCTCTGTGACCCCTGTGAAAGGGTCATTCGACCCCCAAAGGGGTTGTAACCAAAAGGTTGAGAACCATTGCACTAGAAGATGGTAGATACAGATACTAGAGAGGAAAAATTCAACCTGCCTTTCACAGGGAGAGGCTTTTGACATCCACTAAGCCTTAGTAGATGGGAGCAGAGAACCTGTAGATTACCCTAAAAAGCCAAAGCCAAGTGGACAATAGCAGAAAGTATCCTGAGAGGCAGAAGCCATAACTAAATAGCCATTAGACCTATGATACTTAGAAAGAAAGCAATTAAATTATTTGACCAGAAGGCATAGGGATCTCAATAGCACATGAACTACTCCCTTTACATGTGTGCCCTGGCCACATGGATCTCTAAAGAATATGCCCTCCACATTTAGGTTCTCGTGAGTTGTCTCTTTCAGTATATTCCCCAACCGTGGGTTCCTTATGTGTTTAGTCACAAACATGTGACCAGATCATGCTTGTTCTCCCTACGTGTGACCAACCTTCTATACTGATAGTCTAGCAACATTTTAGGGAATGTTCTTCATGTGTGCAAGAGGGGGTCTCTTCTCACTATTGCTGTAACTTTTCAAATCAAAATATCCTTCTCTGTTCACCACACCTTTATTGGGGTTCATTCCCCTGTTTGAATGTAAATTCTTTAAGGACAGAGATTCTCTTGTGTCTCCATTGGTTTAGCACATTGCTTGCCACAAAGTGCTTACTAAATTTTTAAAATTCATTTCTTAATTCATTTTCTTGTCATTCTCTTTACATTTAGGCTGATATATCATTTAAGTATCTGGTAAAAGAAAATCAGACCTATTGGTGGTGACCTGCGAGAGGTTTGGGAAGGTTGGGAAAGATTTCTTGTAGAAAGTCAGACCTGAGCTGAGCCATAAAAGATGTGAGAGTTTTCAACAGATGAATATGGGGGAGGGGAGAATTTCAGGCTTGGAATAAGGGCATGGAGCAATGATGGATGGTGATTATGGTGATGCTTCCATTTGCATAAGATTTTCAGACTTTCCAGAATATTTTTTATTATATAGCACATGTTTGAGAAATTTTCTTGGACAAAAATCCAGATACTCTCATCTGGTGATGCTTTGAGGTTACTATTATACAAATACTGCTATAATTGAAATAATATAGGATTTCCATGTTTCATTTGACCTTCACTATAATCTTATGAGCTATGTATTAAAAGGATAGAATGTCAGACATAGGAGTGCTATAGAACATGGAATGTGGAATCTCACATCTGGGAGAAGCCTCAGAACATAGAACGCCAAATGCTAGAGATGAGAGAGATTTAATGAAATAGCATGTAAGAGTTTGGCTGGATCCAAGAAGGTGGAACACAGAATTTCAGAGTTGACAAAACAGAATACAAAATTTCAGGGCAGGGAGAGACTTTAAAACATGGGACAAAAAATGCTTAAGCTGGAAAGGGTCTTAGGATGGGGAACAAAGACTATCAGAGCCAGGCGGCACAGAAAGATTATTTAGGGTGGTCCATCATTTTCTACACTCAAAAGCTGAGAGGAAATATTTTGCCCTCGGAAACATAGCCAGTCAGAGTCAGATAAATTTCTCCCTGTCTTAATTTCCCCACAAGTGCTTTGTCTCTTATTCATACTCTTCCCTCGTGCATTCCCAATTCATTTCAATATTCTGGGTGACTCACAACTCATCTCTTTAGAGGAGGCTATTTTCTTCCAGAAAGGGCAAAAGTTTTGGGGGGACAAAACTTCCTTTTTCCTGAATACCACTTAAGAGTATTCAGATTTTTTTGGTCCTTCTTTTCTTTAAATGACATAGGCTTGCAAATGGAATGGGCACTGATGGCTCTTTTTTTTCTTCCCATGTGGCCAAATATTGGCTTAACAAAGGCAGCAAGCTTCAAGAGATGATGGTGTGGGCAGTACTGAAACTGGATCAATGCCCTCTCTCAGGGTCTGAACTATCTTATTCCAGCCTGGACTAAGCCTGCTTCTTTTGTCGTCCATTGCCAAGCTTTATGGTACATACTGTCTCATAAAAATGAGATATACTTCCAAGTTTGCAATAAGAGCCCTCTGGTGAATGAAGCTACTAAAAAGAGCAGTTGGATCTGCTCAGAGACTTAGGGGATTGGTCAAAGCTCTCCTTTTTCTTTTTTTCTTTCCTCCCAGTTTTGTTCTAACACATGCTAGTTGTATCATTTCTTTATTCTGTGCCTTATTTTTTTTTCTCCTGCGAAATGGGGGCAAGAGACTAGCTGATCTCAAAGATTCCTTACAGTTCTAACATTCTACATTCAACACTTTGACCCCTTCCTGGATCTGAAGCCTGTGACCTTCCTTCTCCTATCAGTTTTCCTTTCTTCCTCTGTTTTATCTCCCTGTCTCTGTGAATAATCCATGGATGATTCCCAGGGAAAATTCTCCTTATGACTTGTTAACAAGTGTTTCTCTGGGCTATCTAGTTGTTGGACAGCTCCACTCTTAAACTGTTCATTGTTGGCCTCAATGTGGTCCTTGTTTGGGCCTGCACTGGGGAGGCCAGTTGGGAAGGAGTTCTTCATCTGATCTCTAGCACTGATTGCTCTCCTATAAATTCAGCAGAAATGCCAACAACTGCTTTATGACAAAGTCCAACAACATTCAAACCAAGCGATGGATCTGAAAAAAAAAATGGCTTGTGGAACATTAGTCAATCTCCTTCATTTCATACATGAAGTCAAGACTCAAAGAGGAAAAGTCAAGTTTTCAAAGGAAATGAGTTTCAGAGCCAAGGCTGACACCAGTATCTACTGAGTAGATGCAGAAGTCCTTGTTATACAGCGGCTCATCACAAGATTATTGGGGTTTTTTGGCAGACTGTAGTGTAAGTATGAGCCATTAGTGAGACATAGCAACCAAGAAACAAAACATAATCTTGGGTTGAGTTGAGACAATCACATACCTAGGATTAAGGAGGCAAAAGTTCCTCTGTGTTGTTTTTTTTCCTGGCCAAACTACATCTGGAGAATTGTATTCAGTTCCAAGAACTATGTTCTAAGAAGACTGGTGATAAACTGGGGTCTGCTCAGAAGAAGGCAATTAGACTGATAATAGTCCATTCTATATGAGGTTTATTAAAAGACAACAAGAATATTAAGCCTGGAGAAAATAATAGTTAGAGAGTACACAATAGAATTCTTAAAGTTTTTAAAGGGTTATTGTATAAGAGAGAGATTTGACTTGTTCTACTTGGTCCCTGAAGACAGGCCTAGGTGGAGGAAGTTGCAAAAAAGCAAATTTGGCATGCCGTCAGGAAAAGCTTCCCAATAAATAGTGCTGTCTCATGGGGGTATGAACTGCCTTGACAGGTGGTGAATTCCCTCCCAATGGAGGCCTTCATTGTAATAGTAATGAAATCTGAAGTTCATTTTGTATTGCTAAGCTAAGAGGCACTTAGCACCTAGTTCAGATTAAGCCTCTGTTAAAGAAACAGAAGGTTTGAACTCCTGTCTCCTGTTGCTGATGTAACAGGAAGGGGCAGAACAGGGAGGGGCAATACTTTTTTAAGGAAAAGCTTAAAATACTTTTAAGGAAAAGCCCCAGAGAGGGAGAGTCAGATCTTGGAGTAAGCTCCATGGAGGCGGAAGCTATTGCCACTGGGGAGGCTGAAAAAGAATAATCCCCACCTTCTCTCCTTTCCCCCTTTCCCCCTTTCCCCTCTTCTTACCTTTCCCTTATTCCCCCATCCCAAAGGCTGGAGAGAATTATTTTGATTTTGAAAATCTGGATGGGGTGATTTTCATTCTGGGAACCACCTGAAACTTCTGCTGAGTCCAAGGGCCAGCTAGAGCTGTTGAGGATTTCTGAGAGCCAGTCAGAGCTGATGGCCAGCCAGAGTTTCTGAGGCTGCTAAGGATTTCTGAGGGCCAGTTGGAGCTGAGGGCCAGCCAAAGCTGCTGAGAAGTTGCTGAGGACTTCTGAGGGCCAGCTGGAGCTGCCAAAGACTGAGGAAGCATGACTATGATGCTAGTACTTTTCATGTACCTATTTGTGGCTTTGTTAAGCCTTGTTTTCCCAGGAACAGAGACTGTGAAGGATTTCAGATGGACTGGACACTGTAAGCTCCAATGTGGAGCAGCAACTGCACAGAGAGCTGGACAAGGACCTGGGAGCTGTCTGCCTTTGAACCCAGGTAACAGTTTGGTGAATCCAGGTGGTATCTGAGACCATGGAAGGGGATCCAGGGAATCCAAGAAACTACCTCAAGTCAAGCTGAAAGAAGACTTTATTTGGGTGCTATGTACTTACTGAGAATTTATAAAATTAGTAGTGACCTAGGGGTGGAGTGCTTGTATATTTTTCTAATGATTGAATAGTGAAAGATAAAGGATGATTGATTGACTAAATGATTGTACATAGTGATTGATGATTGAATAAGTGACTGATTGAATTAACTTAGTGTGCCCCATCAGTGGAGAACTTTGACTATTGTACTTTGTGTTCCTTGAGAAGACAAATCTCCTTAAGGATGATTAAGTGACTGAGATACTAAATGATTTTTCTTTGTTGAAAACTTTGTGACCAATGTGGTGAAAACTATGTGGCCATTTTCTGTGATAAGTAGTCGTGAATGCTATATTCTGATTTTCTTTGATAAGTTGTAATATTCTGAATGCTGTACCATGATTTTCTGTGAATATTTTCCTTGATTTCCTATTGAATAGAGTGTTCACTATACTGAATAATCAGAACCTTAAAAGCTGTTAACAGCAGCATTTTTCTGAAAAGCTGATCATGAATGTCCTTACATTCATGGAAAATCCAGAGAGGATTCTTGTTCAGGGACAAAATTATGGAAGTTTAAATATGGAAAGGACTTTTGTGGCTCTATGCTCCAACTTTCATATGAAAAAGAATCATCTCTTTCACATATGCAACAAGGGATCATTTCAGCTGCTCTTGAAGACGTCCAGTAAGCAGGAGCCCACCATCTTCCAAGGCAGCTCATTCCACACTGGATCATTTTGAAATGTCATTTATCATCCCATCCTGCCCCTGAGATCAATCATGAAGCAGCCTTCTTGCAACTTCCACTTATCAAATTAGATTGTTTTTGGGTCCCTCCCAACTTTGAAACTTGTTTGCTCTATTATGCTGAGTACCAGTTCATGTTGCAAACCCTAAACGTCATTCATTTATCCAACACCTACTAAGTTATCTACAGATTCATGCATTTGGCACTTATTAAGTATCTAACGCAATGTATTATGAAGTGAGAAAAACCCAAGTTTAACTAAAACATGACCTTTTCTATCCATTATGTGACTAATCCTTTAGGAAAGAGGGAAGCACATGCAGACATACCTATAGCCCCAAAGAAAGTGTGTTAAGTGTAAAAGGGAAGAAGACTCATTGATGTGTTATGAAATCCAATCCCAAGGCTTTGAGGTATCAAGGATGACTTCATGAAGGAAGGGCTATTGGATCTGTGCCTTCAAGAGTAGATATGATATAAATAAGCAGAGGTGGAGCTGGTAGGGGAGGGGGCACAGCATTCCATCTGCAGGAAATGGTATAAGTACAGACCCAGAGATGGAGCAGGGAAAATTGAGTTTTAAGGGCTCAGAGAAAAAGGTAGGACAGAGGCATCTGTCCCCTACCTCATTTTCTGGAAAATTTTTGTTTCTCAAACCCAAGGGATGATTTGCTTGTTGCTCAGGATTCCAATTTGAGGAGGCACTTTCTATTCCTGGACCTGCCACTGTTTCTCAGAAAAGCCTTAGGAAAAAAATCAGACTTTTCATGCTTCATTTCCCCCCACACCAAATATGGGCAATGTTACCTGCCAGATCCCCAGGAATGGCATTGTAACGCTGATCACGGTAATGTCTACCCAAGTTACTGGAGGCTCTTGAAAAAATATTGTGGGCTAAATATAAAGTATGTGAGTCTTTCTCCCCCTCCCTACCTCCCAACCTTGGCAATCCCTTGTCACCTTGCCTTGAGATGAAAGTAATACTCAGAAGAAGTGTTCCATTCCTATATGGAATAAGGATGGTGTTGGATGTTTTAAAATGTTTTGGACTTCAAAATTTTGTAGGGAGACTCACCTTGCCTCATCCCACGGTCCCAACAGAACAAATCACATGCTGAGGCAGCCAGTATTTGGGGATCTCTTACTATGGATTAAGACCTGAATGGTCAAGTGTTTGCACTTTGGTAGATGAGAAAACTGGTCAAACATAGCAATAGTCAGCTTAATGAATATGATGGTGAAGAATGGTGAACTTGGAGACACAAACACCTTGTGCTAATTTCATCTTTTGTTACTTATTGACTGTGTGACTTTAGGCAAATCATTTAATGTATTTGAGCCTCAGTCTCCTATATAATTAGGGAGATGGTCTAGGTGACCTCCAAAGTCCCTTTCAGCTCCAATCATTGCCTCTGCAGGAGGTCTTTCCCAGCATCCCCAGTAGCTGGTGCCTTCCTGCCTCAGGTTATTTTCTGTCTATCTGGTGTGTATTTAGTATTGACCTACATATACAACTGTCTTCTCCCCATTAGAATGCAAACTCCTAGGATGGCACACATGATATCTCCAGCAGTTATCATGGTGCCTGGCAGAGGTAGCGTTTAATAGATATTTGTTGATTGACTGATTAAAATCCTGTTGTGTACAAAGCATTGTGCTAGTAATTTAGCTAAACTAGACTGGGTAGCAAAGTGCAAAGAAACCAGGACTAGGCTGAGAATACCAGACTTTGTTTAAATTCTGTCTCTTCCAAGTTATAACTTGAAGTCACTTCCCCCTTCATGACCTTCAGTCTCTTCATCTAGAAAATGGGAATAATAATGATTTCGCTGATCCCTCATCAAAGTATTAGACTAGGAGATATCTAATATCCTGTGCAGGTTTTTCCACAAGAGCCTTTACTTACATTTGTACAATAGAAGACATAATTCTCCATTGTCTACATAACAAAATATATGCTTCATAGCTTTGTTCTATAAGCTTTTCTGTCAGTATTTGTCAACAAATTTTTACAGTCCTGTATACATGTGAATATTTTAAGATTACTGTCAACTTTAAATTCTGATCTATGAAGGGATCATAAACAAAGTAAGGAAACTGAAAAACAGAAAGAACTTTAACCAGGTCAAAGAGAGAGTGAATTGAAAGTGTGGCTTTGGACTTCTATCCATGCCTTTCTCTCATTACAGAAAAACAGGAGGAAGTGAAACATGGGCAACTACGAGTGTAGCTCAGTGGGATATCAGGCCACCTCCTAGGACAAAGAGCGGGCAGTTTCATCCATCATACAAATCACTCGGGAGATGTTTGGAGTGCTGAGGTGACTGACTGAACTGTTTATTCCTTGTCTGGATTTTGAAGACAGGACAAGAATGATAACAAATAGCACATCTGCACCTGGTTTCTGCACCACAGGAAATGCCTGTTACCCTGTTTGAGCATTTGCCAACATCTCCTCCCCTCAGAATGAGTACTGGCCCTTGGGTCCAGGACCAAGCACTGAGGTATTTTGCATGCTGTGTGTGTCTATGTATATGTGAGCTTCTCACCGGATTCTTGCCATGTCCCCAATTCTCAAAGGCATCTGGGACATTTGCTCTGAGAAATGCTAATAGGCTGTCAAAGAAATGGGAAGAAAAAAATCCCGAATCCTTCTTAAGCTGTCTTATTTATCCGCTCATGAACTGGCCTCTGAGAATGGGGAAATGTTTTATACATTTCTATCTTTTGAAAACTTATTTCGGTCTTTGTGTCATAACTAATATTTTGTAGTCCAAGGGAATGTTTTTGGAATTATCCAACTCTGATTGACCATCTACACACAGAAAGTGTGGGGGTCATGTTCTTATCAGAGAAGCCTTCACTCTGAGAAATGCTTTCTGGAATACAGTAGGCACCCAATAAATGCTTGTTGATTTGTCGTTGGCTTGCATGAAATGCCCTCTGAACAAGCTACTTGCAAAAGCTGGCATGGGATATAAGATGAAAAGAGACTAGAGGCAAGGCAGTGCCCAAAGTCTGGCATTACCATCCTGACATACAACTGGAATCCAGAACTTTAGTCAAAAACAACTGGAATGAGTAGCAAGCTCTTGGGGAAAATACTCTGCTTAATTGTGACCCAAGAGGCTCATATTGCAGGTAAGTAGGCAAGAAACATCCGCTTTCTGGGGTATAATCTCCTTTTTTGTAAAAATAAAGATGTAGCATGTATACAAGCCTTTGAGCCATGCTATTCCATGGTCTTAGTTCTAAGGTCCCTCCCAACTATGACGTTCTGTGCTCCATGTCTGAAGGTCCCTCTCAACTCTAGGATTTAGTATTCCAGATGCTAAAGTTTCTTCTACTCAGCCATTTCTACTCTAGGCTCTAAAGCTCACTCTCCTCCCCACCCTCCAGAACCTTTGAATTCTGTTTTTTCTGTTCTGAGGTCTCTCCTAGTATTGGCATTATGTGTCTTATATTCTAAGGACCCTCCAATACAGGCATCATATGGTCTGTGTTTTTAAGCTACCTCCCAGAACTGAAGTTTTGTCTTTGGGCTCAATGGTTCCCTGCCCACGCCACCCCCATCCCCAAATGTTACATTCTCTGTTTTAGGGTCACTTTCTCTGAACAGATGATTTCAGGATCTTCCTTTGTGACTGCTTACTGCTGCCTAGCCCCATTACTGTTTGCAGCCCCCCACCCCCATTTGATTAGAAAATCCCCTGGATGAATGGACAGTCTCAGACACTCATGACTCAAACTATAATGTGTGGAGCAGTTATCAGAACCCAGATCTGTTTCTAGGTAGGTTGAGCCAGAGGAAGAAGAAGCTATAATTCATGGAATAACATCTTGGAATAGTGCTTCACGGAGGTTCTTTGAGGAGCATCTGGCTCCACAATGGGTCTCGGCTCAGAACACTGAAAACTTTCAAGATAACAAGTAAATATGAACCCCAAATACAGGGGGGCCATAGGATTACAGACCTGGAGCTAGACGGGACATAAAAGACCATCTGGTCCAAACCTTTGCTCTTACAAATGAGGGAACAAATCTAGAGTGGGGAAGGGAATTATCTAAGGTGACATAGGCAGGTTTTGAACCCAGATTCTCTGACTACAAAGTCAGAAGTCTTCCGACCAAGGCACATTGTCTCTGTATTCCTTGCATAAATCAGAGAGAACAAGAGTCTCTCCTCTGCTCTCTCCTCTCCCTGCTGGCAGTCCCAAACCCTTCTGTGTGGTCTTTATAAATGCTAGGGAACTGTTTTCTTAATATGGAAACCAGCAGATGTTCTGTTTTCAAGCACATTTCATCAGATTGTTATGAGCTAGTGATAACAGTAACAAAGAGGGGTTGAGCTGAGGTTCTCTGGCCTCTTCCCAGCTCCTTAAGTACTTTGCTTACAATAACCCTGGAAGTCATAGACAGTTTAGAGAGTCTCCACGTGACTCTGAACTACTGGATGACCTTGGAAAATGTCTACACCTTGTTTTTACTGTCTCTACATTGCCCTGCCTTCCTCCCAGGGATGTGGGGTGTCTGTGTGAAGGAATTTGTGAGCTGCAGACCTCTTCTCCTCCTCCCTGCTTCTGTCCAAGGTGCCCTGACCCTCCCAGTCGCTCCCCTCCCAGGCACCTAGGCTTGCTACCTAGGTGGCATCCCTGACTCAGGCACACCAGTTCAGTTGCCAAATCCTGTTTCCAGCTTCACAAAACTTCCAGTCACATAGCTGCCACTTTGGTGTGTGCCCTCATTCCCCTCTCACCCAGACTATTGGCATAGCCTAGTGATTGGTGCCTTTCACCCAGCTGCCAAAGTGATTTTCCAAAAGCACTGATCTTTGGCCTTTAAAATGCTTCACATCCCAGGCTACCTTACCTTTCCAATTTTCTTCTATATCATTCCTCTCCATACAGTATAGAGTCAACAAGCATTTATTAATCCCCTACTATATACTGAGCACAGTACTAAGTTCTCAGACTCCCAAAAGGTTAACAAATGAAGACACAGGCTGTGCTCTCAAGGAGCTCACAATCTAGTGAGGTAGACAACTTACAAACAAGACACATAAGGGGTGATCACAGGCCAACCACACTGACATGATTTTATTCCTCACACAAAATGTTTTATCTCCCACCTCCATGCCTTTGCCCAATGGCCTCATGTCTGAAACACTCCCCCCTCTAAACATCCCTAACTTCTTCTATGAAGCAGATCAAATGCTGCCTTTGCAGGCCTGGCTTGTCTCACTCACTGCTGGTTCCATCCCCTCCAAAATCACCTCATAACTGCTTTATATAAACTACAAATCTGCATGGAGTCTCCTCTATTAGAATGTAAGCTCCTTGAAGATAGCAACAATTACTTTTTCTTTGTATACACAGTGTTTAGCACAGTGCCTGATGACAGGACGGGCTTAATCAGTTACTTATTCTGTTGATGTGCAAAGAAACCCACAATTATTAAAAGCAACAATGACAATAATAATGATAGATATAGGGCTGCCCTTGGAGTCTGGAAAGCCTGGGTTTGAGTCTTATCTTTGAGATTCTCTAGCTAGCTATGGGACAACAGACACGTGGTCTGACCTCCCAGTTCCACAAGGGACTCTGCAGGTTTGTGGGTTACAGACAATATGCTAGGGAGGTTCCACAGCCAAAATTCTTGACATCAGTGAAATCATAGGTTCAGAATTTCTCCAAATGATGATGAATATGAAGAAAAAGAGGAAGGAAGAGGAATAAGAAAAAGAAGATGAAGGACAATGAAAAGAAGGAGGAAGAGGAGGAAAGAGGGAGAGACAGAGAAAAAGGAATAAGGGAAGGAGGAAGGAAGGGAGGGAGGGAAGTACAAATTGAACTTCAAATAATCTGCAGTAGTTCCTTAATGTCTATAGGAAAGAGCAAAAGTTTCAGTGATATCCTCAGTGTGACTCCAACATATATTTCCCACCCAAAGCTCTCAAGTATAAACATCTGTTCCAATTAGAGTTGTTTCTTCACTGTCCCATGAATATGCCACATACATTAACATTTCTGCAGTTTTGTTTGTACTGTTCCCCCTTCCTCATTCAACATCTTCATTCTTTTATTCCTTTCTTTCTTCTTTCTTTCCTTCATCCTTTCCTCCCTTCCTTCCCTGCTTCCTCCCTTCCTTCCATCCTCCCTTCCTTCCTCCCTTCCTTCCCTCCTTCCTCCCTTCGTTCCTTCTTTCCTTTCTTCCTCCCTTCCTTCCCTCCTTCCTTCCTTCCTTCCCTCCTTCCTCCCTTCCTTCCTTCCTTCCTTCTTTCCTCCCTTTCTTCCTCTCTTCCCTCCTTCCTTCCTTCCTTCCTTTCTTCTTTCCTCCCTTCCTTCCCTCCTTCCTTCCTTCCTTTCTTCCTTCCTTCTTTCCTCCCTTCCTTCCCTCCTTCCTTCCTTCCTTGCTCCTTCCCTTCTTCCTTCCTTCCTTCCTTCTTTCCTCCCTTTCTTCCCTCCTTCCTTCCTTCCTTTCTTCTTTCCTCCCTTCCTTCCCTCCTTCCTTCCTTCCTTCCTTCCTTGCTCCTTCCCTTCCTTCCTCCCTTCCTTCCTCTCTTCCTTCCTTCCTCCCTTCCTCCCCTCCTTTCTCCCTTCCTTCCTCTCTTCCTTCCTCCCTTCTTTCCTTCTTTCTTCCCTTTCTTCCCTTCTTCCTTCCTTCCTTTCTTCCTTCCTTCCTTCCTCCCTCCCTCCCTCCCTTCCTTCCTTCCCTACTTCCTTCCTTCCTTCCTTCCTTCTTCCCTCCTTCCGTCCCTCCCTCCTTGTTTCCTTTCTTCCTCCCTGCCTTCCTTCCTTTCTTCCATCCTCCCTTCCTTCTCTTCTCTTTATTTCTTTCTAGCTCCCTCTTTCCCTCTCTTCCTCTTTCTTCTCCTCCTTCTTCTCATTCTCCTCCTCCTTATCTAGAAGAAGCTAAAAAGGACCTTTGAAGCCTAACCCAATGCATTCATTTGAGGGCTAAGGAAAATGATGTCCAGAGAGGATGACTTGACCAATATCCAGCAGGTGCTAAGTTGTAGAGCCAGAGTTTTTGTCCAGGTCCTTTGAACCTAGATCCATTGTTACCTGTCCTTTGCCATTCCTTTGCTGCTGTTCAGATGTTTTTAGGTCATGTACAGCTCTTCCTGACCCTACTGGGGAGCTCTGTGGCAATAACACTAGGATGGTTTGCCATGTCTTTTTCTAGCTCAATTTACAGATGAAGAAACTGAGGCCAACTGGGTCAAGTGGCCTGCTCAGGATCACACACCCAGTGAGTGTCTGATGCCAGATTGAAACTCAGAAAGAGAAGTCATCCTAACTCCAGCCCTGGCACTCTATCCACTGTGCCACATAGCAGCCCACTCTGCCTCTCAGGTAATGAAGAGACAACAACTTGCCATGCAAAGATTAGGGTATTTAGAATGGAGAAGAAGGGACTCAGGGGGCACTTGATGGATCTCTTCAAGTACTTTAAGAACAATCACATGGAAGAGAGATTGGTCCTGTTTGGCTTGGCCCAAGTGGGGAAAATTAAGATCTCTGGTTTGAAGTTGCAGAGAACCATGGCTGGGCTTACTGTAAGGAAGGACTTCCTAACCCATAGAGCTGTCCAAATGTGCTTCCTTGGTGCCTGGTGAGTAACCTATTTGTGAAGGTATTTGAGCAGGGCTGCAGGACAGCGGGGTGAGGATACTTGTTCAGGAATACTTTGTTGCTTTCTGAGATCCCCTTTACTTTAGAAATTCTGTGACGGTGTTCTAAAGTACTTCTCAGATTTTTAATATAATTTTCCCCCAATTAATATGTAAAAATAATTTAACTTTTTTGTCAAAAAATATATGAATTTCAACTTTTCTCTGTCCATCCCTCTCCTTTCCCCTTCCCTTACATGGTAAACAATATAAGTTATACTTGTGAAATCATGTAAAATTAATTTCCATATTGATGAATTTATGGAATAAAACTTTAACAAAAATAGAGGAAGTAAAAATAGTTTGCTCTGATCTGTATTCAGATTCCATCAGTTCTTTCTCTGGAGGTGGACACCATTTTTCATCATGAGTCCTTTGAGATTGTCTTGGATCATTGTATTACTGAGAATAACTAAGTCATTCACAGTTGTTTATTGCACAATGTTGCAGTTACAGTGTAAAATATTCTCCTAGTTATGCTCACTTCACTCTCTATCAGTTCATGTAAGTCTTTCCAAGTTTTTCTGAAATCATCCTGCATGTCATATCTTATAGCACAATAGTATTCCATTACATTCATACACCAGTACTTGTTCAATTGTTCCCTGATTTACTGACATCCCCTCAGCTTCCAGTTCAGTTCTTACCACCAGGAAAAATTTTTGTACATGTGGTCTCTTTCCATTTTTATTATCTCTTTGGGATATAGATCTAGAAGTGATATTGCTGGATCAAAGAGTATGTACAGTTTGATAGCCCTTTGGACATAATTTCAAATTGTGCTCCAGAATGGTTGGGTCACTTCACAACTCCACCAAAAGTGCATTCATGTTGCCATTTTCCCATATCCCTTCCAACATTTATCATTTTCTAATTTTCTATTAGCCAATCTGATGAGTATTAGGTGGTGTTTCAGAGTTATTCTAATTTGCATTTTTCTGATCAATAGTGATTCAGGACATTTTTTCACATGACTATAGATGGATTTGATTTCTTTGTCTGCAAAACTTTTCATTCATATACTTTGATTATTTATCAATTGGGGAAAGATTTGTATTTATATAAATTTGATTCGGTTCTCTATATATTTAAAAATGAGACCTTTATCAAAAATATTTGCTGTAAAAATTCTTCTCAATTTTCTTCTTTCCTTATAATTTGTATTGCATTGGTTTTGTTCGTGCAAAGACTTTTGTTTTAATTTAACATAATCAAAATTATCCATTTTACGTTTGTAATGCTATCTCTTGTTTGGTCCTAAATTCTTCCTTCCTTCATATATTGACAGATAAACTATTCCATGCTTCTCTAATTTGCTTATGGTATCACCTTTTATGTGTAAATTATGTACCTATCTTGGTATGTTGTGTGAGATGCTGGTCTATACCTAGTTGCTGCCATGCTGTTTTCCAGTTTTCCAGTGGTTTTTGTCAAATAAGGAGCTTTGTCTCAAAAGCTTGGAGCATTTGGTTTATCAAACACTAAATTACTATGGTCATTCTATACAATATATTGTGTACCTAATCTGTTCCACTGGTCCACCATTCTATTTCTTAGCCAGTACCAGATTGTTTTGATGATTACCACTTTGTAATATGGTTTGGAATCTGGAATAGCTAAGCCACCTTCCTTCACATTTTTTTTCATTAATTCCTTTGACATTCTTGACCTTTTGTTCTTCCAGATGAATTTTGGAATTTTTTTCCTGGTTGTATCCAATAACTTTTGGTAGTTTCATTGGTTTGGAACTGGATAAGTAGATTAATTTAAGGAGAATTGTCATTTATTATATTAGTTCAATCTAACCATAGGCAATTAATATGTTTCCAGTTGTTTAGATCTGATTTTATTTGTGTGGAAGTGTTTTATAATTGTGCTCATGTAGCTCCTGGTTTTGTCTTAGCAGGTAGATTCCCAAGCATTTTATATTGTCTACAGTTAATTCTCTGTCTTGCTGCTGGACTTTATAAGAAATGTTGATGGTTTGTGTGGGTTTATTGTGTGTCCTGTCACTTTGCTAAATTTGTTATTTCCACTAGTTTTTTAATTGATTCTCTAAGTATATTATCTTATCATCTCCCAAGAGTGATAATATTGTCTCCTCATTGCCTATTCTAATTCCTTTCGTTTATTTTTTTCTTCTCTTATTACTGTAACTAACATTTCTAGTATGGTATTGAATATCAGTTGTGATGATGGGCATCCTTGCTTCACCCCTGATCTTATATGTGAAGGCTTTTAGTTTATTTCCATTACAGATGATGCATACTGATAGTTTTCAATAGATGCTACTTGACATTCTAAGGAAAATTCCATTTATTCCTATGCTCTCTAGTGTTTTTAACAGGAATGGTTACTGTATTTTGTCAAAGGCTTTTTCTGCATCTCTTGAGATAATGATTGATTTCTGTTGGTTTTGTTATTGACATAGTCAATTATTCTAATAGTTTTCCTAATAATGAATTAGCCCTGAATTCCTGGTTTAAAAAATCCACCTGGTCACAGTGTATGAATCTTATGATATATTGTAAACACCTTGCTAGTATTTTATTTAAAATGTTTGCAACAATATCTTTAGGGAAATTAATCTATAGTTTTCTTTCTCTGTTTTCACTCTTTCTGGTTTAGGTTTCAGCCTCATATTTGTGTCCTAAAAGAATCTAAGAGGAATTCTTCTTTGCCTATTTTTTTCAAATAGTTTATACAGTATTGGGATAAATTGTTCTTTAAATGTTTGATAGAATTCACTTGTGAATCCATCTGGTCCTAAGGATTTTTTCTTAGGGAGTTCATTGATGGTTTGTTCAATTTCTTTTTCTAAGATGGGGCTATTTAAGTATTCTATTTCCTTTTATGTTAATCTGGGCAATTAATATTTTTATAAATATTCATCCATATCACTTTGATTGTCATATTTATTGGCATATAATTAAACAAAATATCTCCTGATAATTATTTTAGTTTCCTCTTCATAAGTGATGAATTCACCCCTTTCCCTTTTGATACTAGTACTTTGCTTTTCCTTTTTTAAACCAAACTAACCAATGGTTTATATATCTTATTGAGTTTCTTTATCATAAAACCATGTTCTAGTTTAATTTATTAGTTCAATGGTTGTCTTTCAATTTTAATAATCTCATTTTTTATTTATAGTATTTTCAATTTGGTGTTTAATTATGGATTTATAATTTGTTCTTTTCCTAGTTTGTTTGCTTTTTAGTTGCATGCCTAATTCATTGGTTTGCTTTTTCTCTATTTTACTGATGTAAGCATTTAAACATATAAATTTTCCTGCAAGTATTGTTTTGGCTGCATTCCATAAACTTTAGTATGTCGTCTCATTGTCGTTCTCTTTAATGAATTATTCATTGTTTCTAAGACTTCTTATCTAACCTACTTATTCTTTATGATTGGATTATTTAGCTTCTGATTAATTTTAATCTATTTCCCCATTACCCTTTATTCAACATGATTTTATTGCATTATGATCTGAAAATGACACATTTAACATTTCTCCTTTTCTGCATTTGTTTGAGGTTTTATGCCCTAAAACGTGGTCAATTTTTATGTATATGCCACTTATCACTAAGAAAAAGTATATTCCTTTCTATTCTTATCCAGTTTTCTCTAGAAGTCTACATATCTAACTTTTCTAAAATTCTTAGCTTCTTTTTCATTTATTTTGTCGTTAGTTTTATCTAGTTCTGAAAGTGGAAAGTTGACATCTCCCACCAGCATACTTTCATTGCCTATTTCTTCTCATAATACATTTAACTTCCTAAAATTTAGATATTATACCACTTGGTGTATTTATATGTGTGTGTATCTAGTAGTATAAATTATATATATAATGCATATATAATGATTAGTATTGATATTATTTTATTGTACCATATTTATGATACCTTTCAGCAAGATACAATTTCCTTCCATATCTCTTTTAAATAGACCTATTTTTGCTTTTGCTTTGTCTAAGATCATGATTATTATCCCCATTTAGTTTTACTTCAGCTGAAGAACAAATTCTGTTCTAGTCCTTATCATTACTCTGTGTGTGTCTCTGTGCTTCTTATAAACAGTATATTGTAGGATGCTGATTTTTAATCTATTCTGCTATCTGCTTCTATTTTATAGGTGAGTTCATCTTATTCATATTCACAGTTATGATAACTGTGCGTTTCCCTCCACCCTACTGTCTTCTCTCTCCCTCCCTCCCACCTTCCCTTCCTCCTTTTCTCTGTCCCTCTCGAAAGTGTTTTACTTCTGACTACCACTTTCCTCAATCTGTTATTCCTTCTACCAGTTTCCCCTTATCTTATCCTCACCCCTTCTCATTTCCATATAAGGTAATATGGATTTCTGTATCCAACTGAGTGTTTGTTATCCCCTCTTTGAACTAATTCTGGCAAGAATAAGGTTCAAGCATTGCCCCCAACTAGCACCCCTATCCCCCTGCACTGTAATAGTTCATTTGCATGTCTTTTATGTGCGATAGCTTTCTCCCATTCTCATTCCCCCTTCCATCTTCTCCCAGTGCAATCCCCTTTCTCAGCCCTCATTTTTTTGGGGGGGATATCATCATATCATAGTCCACTCACTCTCATGCCCTCCTTCTATGTAGAATCTTTTTAATTTTCCTAATAGTAATAAAATTCTTAAGAGTTCTAAGCATGATCTTCTCATGTAGAAATATAAACAGTTTAACTTTATTGCATCCCTTATGTTTTTCTTCCTTTCCTATTTACCTCTTTATGCTTCTCTTGAGTCTTGTATTTGAAAGTCAAAATTTTTCTTCCATTCTTGTCTTTAAATCAGGAATACTTGAAGGTCCTGTTTTTATTAAATGAATGAACTGAATGAATAAATATCTATTTTTCTCCCTGCAGTATTATACTAAATTTCACTTGGTAAGTGCAATCCTAGGTCCTTTGCTTCTAGAATATTATTTTTCAAGCCCTCCAGTTCTTTAATGTAGAAGCTGAAAAATCCTAATCCTGACTGTGGTTTCATGATATTTGAATTGTTTCCTTCTGGCTGCTTGCAATATTTTCTCCTTGGCCTTATAGCTCTGGAATTTGGCTGTAATATTCCTGGGAGTTTTCATTTTGGAATTTCCTTAAAGAGGTGATCAGTGTATTCTTTGAATTTCTATTTTACTCTCTGATTCTAGCATATCAGTGCAGTTTTTCTTAATAATTTCTTGAAATATGTCTAGGCTCTTTTTATCATGACTTTCAGGTAGCCCTATCATTTTTAAGTTGTCTCTCCTTGATCTGTTTTTTTAGGTCAGTTGTTTTTCCAAAAAGAAATTTCAAATTTTCTTTAATTTTTTCATTCTTTGAAATTTTTTTGTTGTTTCTTGATGCTTCATGAAGTCATTAGATTTCACTTGCCCAATTCTAATTTTTAAGGAGTTGTTTTCTTCAGTTAATTTTTGTACCACCTTTATATACAACCAATTATATTTTTAAAGAGTTTTTCCCCTTCAGTGTATTTTTGTATATCTTTTTCCATCTTTTTGCTTCCTTTACCAAGTTGTTGACTCTTCTTTCATGTTTCTCTTGAATTGTCCTAATTTTTCGAATCCAAATTTTCTCCTACCTCTCTTTTTTGGTTTTTAAAATCATTTTTGAACTCTTTCTGGAGTTCATTTTAGATTTGAAACCATTTTTCTTTGAGGTTTCCCATGTAGCTATTTTGATTTTTTTTTCCTCTTCCAAGTTTGTGCTGTATTCTTCCCTGTCATCATAGTAACTTTCTATGGTCAGGTGGGTTTTTTTTTTACACATTTTCTAGCACATTTAATGACTATGTTAAAGTTGGGCTCTGCTTTTGTAGTGGAAAGGGCCCTATCTAAACTTCTTTTGATACTGGGGTTTAAGGTGTCACTACTGGTTTCCACTGGGACTCAGGGCCTTACTGCTGGCCCATTAAAGTGTGACCTGCCACTGGCTTGTTGCTGACTGGTGTTCCCTTCCCACCCCAATAAGAGAGACCTCTTCTGATGACTCTCCAAGCTGTCCTGGATTGGAAAACTGCTTCATTGCTCCAAAATTGGTTTGGAGACATTATTGCAAGCTTCTTAGGAGGGGAATTTGGAAGAGCTCAGGTGGGTTCCTACCTCACTCCACCATCTTGGCTTTGGAAGTGGTTAACTCTTAGTTTTGAATTCAGTGCTTCATCTTCTGAAGTCCCTACCAACCCTAACATTCTATAACTTATCTTCTATCACTGATACTTATGCTCTAACACATTTAGAAATGTTAGGATCACAGACTTAGAGTTGGAAGAGACTGGAAAATCCATAATGTCCAATCCCTTCATTTTACAGATGCAGAAAATGAGGCACAGAGAAGTTAAGTAACTTACCTAGGGCCACAGAACTAAAAGCCTGAGACAGTATTTGAATCTTCCTAAAGGGTGCTAATTCCCACCTTTTATTCAAGCTGAATAATACTGGAGAATCTGCTTATCTGTATTACAGAGACAATTAGATTATCAGAGAATCCCTGCATGAAATCTCTCATTCCTTCAGCTCAGCACTGATACCAATGAAACTAGTAATTAACTCTAAAAGCCCATTTGCTCCACTGCATAACTGATGGTGTTTCTTATAATTAGGATAATACCTCTTAGTTATTCAGGCCTTTCTCAGAGACACTCTGACAGCCCTACTTAACTACTCCTTACAGAGCTCTCTATTCCTAGAGGCTCTCACAGAGTGAGCTGGGCTGGCACTGAGACAGGAGAGCTCTGCCTTGAGACAATATTGGCAGATAGAGCCTTGGACAGAGGTAAATAAATAGGTGGAATGGAAGCTGCTCTGAGAGGAGAGGGGGATATTGGGAAAATGATATGCATGAGGTTTGCAAAGAATAAAGAGTATAAGGAATGAAAGGGAGTGCTGAAGAGGTAAAAGTGCAGGAAATTGGAGATTTGGATCCTGAAATCAGGAGACTATTCAGTGTTCTAAGGCCCACTCACTTGATTCTGTTCAGTATTTTAAGCTCACTCCCAGCACTCACATTCTATTTTCTGATGTCCTTCCAAGATCACACATTCCATGGTCTCTGTATAAAATGCTTCCCAGCTTTGACATTTTCTATTCTAAGGCACCTCCCAATGCTGACTTTCCATCTTATATGTTCTAAAGTCCCTCCGGCTTTGACCTTCTCTGTTCTATGTTCCAAAGCCCCCTTGGCTCTGACATTCTGTGATGGAAGGTCCTTCTTGGCTTTAATATTCCATGCAGGTCTCTCCCAGGCCTGAAGGTTTATTTTCTTCGTTCTTTGCCAACTCTGACATTTCATGATTCTATGACAATAATGGTAGTGCTGGTTAGCTCATGAGGTCCTGCCTCACTGCATGAGGATGCTGGATGTGAGGAAGAAAGGTGACAACCAAGAAGCCATTGCACCTTAGGTAGTATTTACTCTCTAAGAAGCAGAACCACAGGTCAGTTCCAACTGGATTCCCATTCATTCTCTCAGCACCTCCAGGTCTACAAAGCCTCTAGAAATCTTTGATCAATTCAACTCAACACATTTGGAGAACACGGGGTGAGATCATCTCTGAGGTCCCTTCCTGCTCTTAATCTGTCTTCTCATGATTCAATTATATATACTACATGTAAAGTGTTTTCTGAACAGGAAAGCATTCTATAAACATTAGCTATGGTTTCTATCCTTTCATTAGAGGGCTGGGCTCTCAATGAAGAATTTTGATGGAGGTTGGGAAGACTGCCTTCCCTCCATGGTTGGTGGAGAGGAAACTGCAAACCCTCCCAGGTGCATCCTGGAGTGTCTTGAAGCATCTGGCACAAAGAAGCTAAGACATGACTGATTGATGTAGCTATTAAGATTTCAGAGAATTCTCTGAGCCAAGGATATTAGAGAGCTCCTGTCAAAGGCTACCTGTCTTGCCTTTGCCTTTGTCCATGCACATCCAACTGGCAGAAACTCCTTAGCTCTCAGGTCAAGTAATCCTAAAGGGAACAGAGCCTTTTTTTAATTTTTGACCAAACAAATCTAGAATTAGCTTTCTCTGATGCTCCATGGGGTGGTTGTGGATGTCAAGACACAATTACAGTGAAAAATGTGCCTTATGATTCTGCAAATATGGGCACAGAGTCAGAGAAAATCAAGAAAAATGAAGCTTTAAAATCATATGGCCACTCTTATATTCTTTTACAAGTGAGGAAACTGAAGTCCAGAGAATCATATAATACCCTCTGTAGAAGGGAAGAAACCTTATTCCCCACTCTACTCCTCCCAGTTTTATTCCTTATAGAATGTAAGCTCCTTGAGGAAACAGATTCTCATTTGTATTCCCAGTGTCTGGAACATAGTACACTCTGAATGCATTCTTGTTGACTTGAATTGACTCAAAGAATGTCAGAATTAGAAGGGACCTCGGAGAAGATCCATTTCAACTCATACCCTAACAGAACAAAGATCTACTGTAGAACAGAGCCAAGACTCCTCCTGCTTTTGCTTGAATACTATGAATTAACCATAGATTTGGAGCTGAAGAGGACCCAAGAGGCCATCTTATCCTAATCTCTTGTCTTGCAGATGAAGAAACTGAAACTCAGAGAGATTAAGTTACTTTTCCAAGGTCATGCGTAGGCTCATAGACCTAGAGCTTTAGATCCCTGTGTTAAGGAACCTCTTCTTTCCTTTCTTTCCTCCTCCTCTTCTTGTTCTCCTCCTCATCTTCCTCCTCCTCCTCCTCCTCTTCCTTCAAAAAAAACCCAGAGGGTCGGGTATTGATGCTAGTGAGGAGAGGCAGTCCGATCTAACACCAAGCTAACCTGCCTCAGAAGCCCCAAAGACATTTTGAGTTTAAGATGTATACTGGACATCCAGTAAATATCCAACACTTAATTCATTGCTTCAATGAGCAATATTCTGAGTGAACATTCATGGATAGAATGACATCAATCACTTTGACTCTAATGGCTCAACTCAAGTTATTGGTGAGTGAGAATCTGTCCTGGGATATCTAACCCACTGACTTCAAGTAAAGTCAGCAAACATTTATGAGGACACCTACTACACAAAGAGTTCTGGGCAGGGCACTGGTGTAAGAATGAAAATCAGTATCAATTCTGCCCTGAGAGAACTTAGTGAATACAGGAAACATTTAAGTAATTGATCATCACAGCTTTCATTTCATGTTCCTCTCAACCATTGGTTAAGGAGGGAGTACAAGGATTATCGGAGAGATCAATCAACATTTCTGAAGTGTCTACTGTGTGCCAGGTTCTGGGCTAGGTCCCGGGAATGCAAATAAAGTGAAACAAGAGGTTTCATTCTATGAGAGAAAGACATGTTTACAGATAAACGTAGGATATATATATATATATGCACACATGTTCATCAAATTGAATATTATTCCTCAATAGATATACATATATATTAATACATAGTGACATGGACCTACTAACAACCAGAGATATCGATGAAGTTTTCTTTTAGCCAGAAGTAATTGAGTTGAGGTTTGAAGGGGAGTAGAGGTTCCAAGAAGCAGAGATGTGAAGGGAAAGCATCTCAGGCAGGAGCAACAGTCTAGGCAAAGACATGGAGGCCAGAGATGAAATGGTGTATACAGAGCATGCAAGCCATTTTGATTAAAAAGCATAGAGAGAAAGATGGGGAACAATGTACAGAAAAACCTGGAAAGATATGTCATCACCAGGTTATGAAAACCTTTAAAGGTCGAATAGAGAAGTTTACATTTTAAGCTATAGACACTGGGGAGTCATTGAAGCTTCTTGAACAAAGCAGGACATGGTCCAAACCATGCTTTAAGATCTATTTGGTTTCTCTTGGAGGATAAATTGGAGAAGGGAGGTAGAGTAACAGTAAGTATGAGATCCCAGGTTTAAAACCTTGTCACTTTATTCTAGGTATAGCTGCTTTGCCATTTAGAGGGAGCTTATCCTCATAGACAGCAGGATGATCCTGGAGTGAGGAAGACCAGAGTCCAAATCTTGCCTCAGACATTTCCTAGCTATGTGACTATGGGCAAATGTGGTGATGCTTCTGAGCCTCAATGTCCCATATCTGCAAAATCAGGACAATGATGCCCATAGTGCATAATTCAGTGGTGAGTTTCAAATGAAATAAATTATGTAAACCACTTTGCAAAAACATAACATAATATCATACCACTGCTCCCTTTAACCTAATTTTTAAGTATGTCCAAAGATAAGTTCAAAGGCTGAAGGGAACTCAAGGATAATTTGTGTTGGTCTAATCCAGGAGATATGCACTAAGTGTGGGTGTCCCCAAGGCTCTGTCCTGGTACTTCTCTTTACCCTTTCTGCTTTTTCACTTGGTGATTGCCTCAGCCACCATGCTTTCAACTGTCCTCTTTATACAGGTGATTCTCAGTTGTCTCTTTCTAGCCTTGATTTCTCTGTCAGCTTCCAGTCTTGCATCTCCAAACACTTGCTGAACATTTCAGATGGGAAATCCGGTAGACATCTTAACCTCAACCTATCTAAAATGGAATTCATTCTTTTCCCCCAAACCTTCCTCTTCCTCACTTTCCCCTCACTGTGAAGGATACCATCAACCTCCCAGTCCACAAGGCTCACAGTAAGTGACATCCATGACTCTTACTGCCTCTCACCTCCCATATCCAATCTATTGCCAGGTCCTGCTGATTTTATCTTTGTAACATCTTTCTTATATGCCTCCTTCTCTCCTCTGACACTATCATTACTCTGGTGAATGCCTTTATCAACTACACCTGCGTTATTTCAATAACTTGCTAATGAGTAAGCCTGCCTCAAGTCTCTCCCCACTACATTCATCCTCTACTCAGCTGTGAAATTAATCTTTCTAAAGGGAAGGTCAAATCATGCCTTCAATAAACTCATGTGGTTCCCTATAACTTCCAGGATCAAAAATTAAATCATCTGCTTGTCATTCAAAGTCCTTCTTAAGCCCTTACCCATTTCCTACATTTGTATTCTTCTAAAACCTTGATCCCCATCATCTTCTCTTTGTTCAGTGACTGACCTCAGTCCACCAAATCTGGGTATTTTTTCTAGACTGTCCTCAATGCCTGGAATACTTTCCCCCATTGTCTCCACCCCCTGGCTTCCTTCAAGTCTCAACAGAAATTCCATCTTCTAAAAGAAGCCTTTCCTGATCTCCAGTTAATGCCAATGCCATCTCTCATTTATTCAGTATACATCTTTCTGTATAAATTTTTTTGGATATGTGTTTTTACAAGTTGCTTCTCCAACTGATTGTGAGTTCCTTGGAGATGGAGACTATCTTTTTTCCCTTTCTTTGTATTCCCAGAGTTCACCACTGTGCATGACACATAGTAGGCACCTAATAGAAGTTTGTTGACTCTAGATGAAGTAAGAATGACAGGAAATCTTTGGAGATGCTGAAAATTTCTCCAGATCTGATGGAAAGTGTTACATGCAGCATCAACTTACTTCCAAAGACACCTAAATCTGCCCAGGAAAATTGCACAGAGCTTTTAGGAACTTCTAGTTTTCCAAAAGAAGAAGTGTTTGATTTTGGGAGAGCATCCTGTCCCTACTTCTGGCACTGTGTCAGGCTAGGGGTCCCCTGTAGCTCTCTGCTGCTCACCATTTATTTTCCTGCTGTTCCCAAAGACTTCTTTTGGATTCACATCATAGAAAAGTCTTCCCCAGAACCCTGCTCCCTGGAGTTCATTACCATATGATGTTAAGCCTCCTACTCCCTCCCTGGGACCATCTCACAGAATGCGTGCATTATGGGGAGGAGAAGTGGAATTCAACTCCCTAGGGAGTATGTTGGAAGTGACCCCTTATTCTCCAAACACTATGAAGTCTATGTTAATTTTTTAGCAAAGAGGGCTCTCTTTCCTTCAGGGATTGGAGATAATCCTTTCAAAGTGTAATAGCAGTGGGGAGATCACTGTGGAGGGTACAGTGGGTTACCCAGCCCTCAATACTTTTTTCTCTGTACTGCTTGCTGTATCCCTGCAGTGCCAAATCCGCCCCCCTCCTCAGGATGGGGTTTTACAATGTGATTTTTTTCTGTAGCCAACACTCTCTTCTTCCTATTTCTTTCCTTGCCAGAGATGTAACCATTCAGACCATGTTATACCAATTAGCTTACTTTTTAGCCTACAGGAGTTAGAGCATCCCTCAGGACCATGTGGTCTCATTCTCTACTGTACAGGATTTCAACCAGATAAAAAATTAATAACGATAATAATGATGCTAACTAGCATTTACACAGGACTTTCAGGTTTTCAAATGTCTTCACATTTGGGAAGCACATATGAATGCACATGTCTCATTTGATCACCACAACTCCAGGAATGAGGTGCTATTCTTACTCCAATTTTACAGACAAAGAAATTCAAGTTTCTTTCCCAGGGTCACAGAGCTAATAAGTAAATAATGGACATTTTCAATCCAGGCTTTAAGAATTAAGGCCTAGCATACCATATAGCTAGGATATTATTTATTAATTCAATCACAATAGCTCAGGGCCCCCAGTTAGTAAAATTTTTGACATTTAGAAAGAGGTTTGGATCTCTGCCCTAATTTACATTGTTCTGAGATCCTTATAAGGTCCAATGACTTAGCTCAATCTTTCCCTTCAATGCCATGGCTCCACCTTTCATCAATTTCTCTGTGATTTCTACTCTTTATCTTGTGGCAGACTTTCCTGCTAGAAGATGATTCCTGGAAGGAAGAAAAGAAAGAGAGCCAAATAAAATCAGCTTAATTCAAGAAGTATTTATTTCTATGGAAGGTCCGGTTCTAGGTGCTGAGGATATAAGAATGAAAGATGCCAGCTCCCTGACCTCTAGGAGCTTCTAGTCAATATAATATGTACACCACTAATTATGTGTATTGATAATTATAATATAAGGCATAGTGTGCTAGGGAGAAAGGAAACCCAGGAAATGAGCTCTGAGAAAGTTAAAGATGGGTGATGACTTTGACCTGGGATACAAAAGGGAGGAGCTTTTATGAAAAGATACAACACACCCATCTCAAGTTTGCTCCAAGGTCTGGTCCACTGGGTTTTCTGGGATAATTCCCCATTCTCCTCTAGGATTCTGGGATGCTTCTAGATATGTCTAGAGTTTACATTCATCACAATTTTCCACACAAAGGCTGAGGTTCTTCTATGGATTGTGACACTAGGACCTAGCATAGAAATGGTCTGTGTGGGGCCTATTGGGGCCGACTGGTCCTCACACCCATGCTATTTGAAGCCCTTCTGGGATCCATGCCCACAGAGCTAGAAGGAACATGGAAGTGGAGACAACTCAAAGCTTGTCTCTCTGCTCAATGCTAACTCCTGCTTTCTCTCTGATTCACATCACCTTCCAAAGAAAGAAATGTCTGAGAGACCACACTGAATTGTTTCTTGCCCATACGCATGCCAGTAGTGTTTCATGTCACCATGTTCTAACACACTCTCTCATTTCCTCTGTTAACTCATTCTAAGTGCTGGTTCCTATATGCTGGCTCTATATTTTCAGTAGGTGAGGTGAGAAATTGGGCCACAAAGAGAGGGGGTGGGATAGGAGTGTGCTGGTAAATGTGAACATTTAACAACCAGCTCTTGGGGTTTGGGGGGGGGGGTGGGCTACATCACACATTTTTAAGTTTATTCTACATCATTAATATTTTCTCTGTCACTTTCTTAAATCTAGAGTCTAGACAATTAAAAATGTAAAATTCCAAACAAAACAATAATCCAAGCCCCAATCTGCAGTATTTGCTGATTTCTCAGGTATAAATGCTCATGCTAAAAATTCAATAATCTGTTCACATGGCCTCTAGCACACTCCTGGAGGGGAGACCTCTACATTATAAAACACTTCAATTTCCTGGAGGTCCAGATACTTGGGTAACATTGGTGTTGCACTTAGTAGTGAGACCACAGGAAAGATTAAGGCATGGAATGCAATGAGAGTTCTTTCAGGTGTCAGACACAAAAAACGATAACCAGAAGCTTGGCCTGTGATGATACTGTAGGACAAAGTCAACAACATCTGAGTCCTTGAAAATGCCTTCTGAACCTTTTCCCACTCTCTTTTTCTTTGCTTCTTTCTTTCTTTCCTTCTTTCCTTCTTTCCTTCTTTCTTTCCTTCTTTCCTTCTTTCTTTCTTTCTTCCTTCCTTTCTTTCTTTCCTTCCTTCCTTCCTTCTTTCTTTCCTCTTTCTTTCTTTCTCTTTCTTTCTTTCTTCTTTTCTTTCTTTCTTTCTTCCTTCCTTCCTTTCTTTCTTTTCTTCTTTCTTCCTTCCTTTCTTTCTTTCTTTCTTTCTTTCTTTCTTTCTTTCTTTCTTTCTTTCTTTCTTTCTTTGCTTTTTGGAGGGAAGCTGGGGTTAAGTGACTTGCCCAAAGTCATCCAGCTAGTAAACATGTCAAGTGTCTGAGGCCAGATTTGAATTCAGGTCCTCCTGACTTGGGGGCCAGTGCTCTATTCATTGTATCACCTAGCTGCCCCCCTTTCCCATTCTCTTGACATGGTGAGTCAATGAATGGTTGCAGAATCCTGGTGGACAGGCATCACAAAGTAAGTACAGCTTCAAGTGTGAGCCCCCCTTACCTTACACATGACACTCCATCTCCCAATTCTGTGACTTTGCACTCACTTTGTCCTGTGTCTGGAATCCTCTCCTTCCTCTCCTCTGATTCTTAGCTTCTTTGGCTTCCTGCTCCCTTCAGCTGCCAGCTCCCTCCCTCTGAGGTCACATTCCACTTTTGCTGGATGTATCTTACACATACAGTTACTGGCATGGTGTCTCCCCCATTAGGCTCTGAGCTATGTAAAGGCAGGAAGTGCTTTTTAATTGATCAATAAACATTTATTAAGCACCTACTATGTGTCAGACACTGTGCCAAGTGCTGGGAATATAAAAAGTGGCCAAAGACAGTCCCTGCCCTCAAGGAGCTTACAGTCTAATGAGGAGAAAACATGCAAACAAATCTATACAAAGAAAGCTACAGAAATGATAAACTGGAAGTAATTAACAGAGGGAAGGCCCTAGAATTAGGAGGGACTGGGAAAGGCTTCCATTAAAAGATGAGATTTTAGGTGGTATTTTCAGGAAACCAGGGACATTAGGAGGCAGAGCTAAGAGGGAAAGTGTCCCAGGCATGGGGGACAGCCAGAGAAGGGGCCTAGCACATGGCACAGCACCTAACACATAATGAGAGCTTGAGAAATGTTGTTGGCAGTGGAGTGGGAACCAGCCAGAGCTGTCTTCTCCAAGAAAACGGCTGCATAGGTTCACTCCAGCCCTCATCCACCTTAGCCTCTTTGGCTGCTGCCACAGAGGGGAAAGAATGCTTCTCACCAGTTATCACAGCTGGAGCCCCTAAATAAAAGGTTCCATTATCAAGTGCTTTTCCATATTTCATCTCCTCTGATGCACACAACACATGGGAGTTCCACAGATGTAGATCCATGAGAAGACAGATGCCAAGCCTGATGTCACAGAAGTGGCAAGCTTGAGCCTGCAGAAGCTACTGAGCATTGGCAGAGCTGGGGCTCCAACCTCATTCGTCTAATCCCCCTGGGTCCGGGACTAATAAAGCCCATAACTTCTCTTTAAAGTGATAGAATGGTTGTTGTGCCTGATACTTACAAAGTTGTTGTGAGGAAGGTGTTTTGTAAATCTGGAGGCCCTGTGGACACATGGGCAGGACATATTGGGAGTTTGGGGCCTGCAGGAAGAGTTCATCTCCAGTGCTGCCAATTGTCCCCCTCTGACCCTGTGCCCTGATCTAGTAGCTGGGGTGCTCCCTGCCTGTTCCGTTGGAGCCAGGATTCTACCTTGTACTACAGCTCTAGTAAGCAGGTGCCAGTCTTGTGTCCCTAAAGGGCAAACCCTTCCTCTGGCACCATGTCTTGCTCCCTTTTGATCTTGACTGCGCTGATCATTTTCTCTTATAACTGAAGAAGAATCTTCCCAATGACAGGCTAAGAGAGGTCACCTGGCCTTTCCTTGGGAGATCTCCAATGAGGGGGAACCTGAAGGAGGCAACTCCTTCCACTCTGGGACAGCTCGTATTGTTTGGCCTAAATCTGTCCTTTTGTCATTTCTACCCAGCCCAGTTCTGCCCTCTGGGGTCAAATAGGGGATGTCTAATTAATCTATCATGGGAAAATTTTGAAAATATCAAAAAGCAACATTTCTTACCCTATCCCACCCAACCCAAGCCTTCTCTTCTTCAGGCAAAACCCAGCCAATTGTTCTAACCAGTCCTCATGGGGCTTGGGCTTAGGTTATCTTCCTTCTGGGCTTGACCTGTCCTGCTCGCTCTAACTATTCTTAGTAAACTTCAATATCCCAGATCTGAGCTCAGGACACAAGAGGTGGTCTCACCAGGTCAGGAGACAGTAGCACTGTCATCTGCCTCATTGGACTGGGAGCTTCTGGAGAACAGGGATTATCTTTTGCCTTTCTCCATATCCCCAATTCTTAGTACAGTGTATGTAGTACCCACTAGGTACTTAATAAATGCTTCTTACCTGATTTTATTGTTGTTGTTATTCTCAACACTGTACCTCTTAATGCGATCTAGGCTACCATTAGCTTTGAGGCTGTCTCATCACTTTGATCCAATTCAAGTTCCAAGAACTTCAAGTTTCTATTGAATTCACTTTCTTTCCCAGCTTCCCTTGCACTAATATGGAGATCATGGCCATGGCTGGGGTCCATTGAACCTCCTTCTAACCTAGCCACTCTCATTAGGCTAGAGCTTCCTGTATTTAGCATGTTTTAGCATAATAAATATTTGTGAAACCAATTAATGCATTTGGAGCCAATATTCTGTGGAATGAACAGCAGACCTGGTAAGTGAAAGTGGAAAAATCACTAGGCTCAGAGTCAGATTAAATCCTTTGTATAACAGAGCTGTGGAACAGTAGGCAAACCCCTTAGTCCCCATGCACCTCAGTGTGCTCATCTGTGAATGAACACTGAGATTGTCCACCTCTTACACTGATTGGGAGCAAAACCTTTTGGAAATGCTGAAATTCTGTCAACTTCATGGGGTACTATGATGATCAAATGAGCAAAGTTCTAGATGTAAGCCTTTAAAAGCTGAGCATTAGCGATAAGTATAATCGCCAGGGTAGTCTGTTCTGTGTCAGCTGGCATGGCTGAGCAGATAAATCTTTGACCTGGGAATCAGGAAGAACTTCGTTTCAAATCCACCTCTAAGGCTTACTTACCCTGTGACTTTGGACAAGTGACTTCATTTTGGTTAGACTCGGTTCTCTCATCTGTAAGATCTGTACAAACACAACAATACTGAACTTTACAGGGTTGTCCTGAGGCTCAGGTTGCCCAATAGATGTGAAATGCCTTGCCCCAAACTATGTAAATGTAAGCTGTCATTCCTATTACCGTCCTCATTCGGAGCTAAGTTCATGGATAATGTTTAACTTTTAAAATGAGCCCTCCCTCACTGTTGTTTCACTGTTGGGGGGAAGGAGAGAATGTCTAAAAGAGTTTTAAAGAAGAAATAAAATGTTTCATGCACATACAATACAAATATGACCAAATGGAGACTTACCAAATTTTCAGGAGTTTAAAAAACTTACCTTTGGGTCCAGAGTAAACATCATCAATTTCAGCCCAAAGGGGAACTAGGAGGAAGGTTGAAGGTGCCTACTGGATTTTTTAATAAAAAATGACTTCCCAACCACTTCCTGTCATCCAAGAAGACTTACCTTACAGTCATCCTGACTGGGACAATGATCAAAAGCTCCTACAAGCCTCGTGTTTCAAGGTAGATGCTGTGAACTGGCCTTTCCAAGGCCAGGGAGAAACTCCCCCCTCCTCAACCTCCTCCTAGCCATTGTTCCAGCAGTAACCAGACTGAACCAGGGTGAGGGGTGAGAGGAGAAGGGTGGAATCTGTTTGATGAAAGGGTCTAAATCTCATAGAAACAATTCCCAGCTCACAAAGAGAAGGTCTTGTTGGATCGATTGCCCCCCACTCCAACTCCATTCTATGCTTGAAAAGCAGTTTTCAAACTGTGCCCCAGGCTTTTGTAGGATGATATCTAGGTTCCTCATCAGCACCTCAAAAATAATAGCTAATAACAATCTCTAATGTGGTTATTATGGAAGTGATGAGGGAGTTTGGGGAAATGTCAGCCTGGAAGGGGTGAGTGGCATCAAAACCAGTTCAGCCTGACTGCCCACCTAAAAGACACAGGCTAGTCTGACCCCCAGTTTCTTCAACCTAAAGAAATTCCAAGGCATCTGTGATTCTGGTTATTAGTTTATGGCCGTACAATGTTTCTCAGTTTCCAAAAGGCTTTAATGGTCCATGATACAATGGTCCTTGTAGACGTTCAGTCATTTCAGTTGTGTGATTCTTCATGACTCCATTTGGGTCTTTCTCGGCAAAGATACTGGAGCAGTTTGCCATTGCCTTCTTTAGCTCATCTTACAGATGAGAAAACTCAGGCAAATGGGGTTAAGTGACTTGTCCAGGGTCATACAGCTAGTGTCTGAGGCCAGATTTGAACTTGGTAATATAAACATTCCGGGCTTCGAACCAGACGTTCTATCCACTCCAGCACCATCTATGTGCTTCATGATGAAGTAGGTGCCATTATTGTTGTCCCTAAGTTACAGATAGGGGAAACTGGAGCTCAGAGAGGGGTGGTAACTTGACCAAGGTCACACAGTAAGAGGCAGAAGCAAAACTTGACCTCAGGTCTTTGGATTCAAGTGTCATCTCTTTCTACTTTGCAACAAGGTCTCTATCAATCCCACTGTTCTCCTTCATGGGACCTGTCCTCTCTTTAACCTCAGGGATGAGAATAATAATAAGCAACAATGATGATAATTTTTTTATTGATAATGATGAATAATTAGCATTTACACACACACACAGTATTTCAAGGTTTACAAAGCACTTTACAGACATCACATTTGATCCTCAACACAACCCTGGGAGACAATTCCCATTTTATAGATAAGGAAACTGAAGCAAACAGGTTAAGTGACTGGCCTAGGGTCACATAGCTAGTAAGTGTCTGAGGCAGGATTTGAACTTAGTTTTCCTGTGAGAAGTTCCCCTCTCTAACCAGAGTTTTGTCCTTTTGTCTCCAGCACTCCCTCACTCCTCCAGAGCTCAGACCAAGAACAAAGATAATCCCTCTTCCATGGGATGAGTCATTAAACATTTGAAAAGAGCTGTCCTGTTCCCTGATAAGTCTTTTTACCAAGGCTATCTCTACTCTTTTCATTTGACTGTACTTCGCAGAATTTCAAAAATTATAGAATTCTTTAGAGCCAAAAGCAACCACAGAGTTTGTCTCATCAAAGAATCTTGGTATTTAATATAAAAAATTCCTTTGAGCAAAGAGCTAATTGTATTAGAGGCTCATTCTTAGATGATTGGGATTCATTTCTAGGTATGTTGACATAGGGGGAGGGTCCAAAAGCCACGGGAAGAAGGAGCCAGAATCCATGGAGTAAAATCTAACAATTTTATGGAGGTTCCCAGAGAACCTTGGGCTCTAGGGTTCTTGGTGTGGCTCTGCTCAGAACCCTGAAAATGTTCAAGATGCAAAATGAAACATTAAACCCCAGACATAGGAAGCCATGGGATCAGGAGACTTCAGAGGCCAGAGAGTCCAAGCCCTCATTTTATACACATGAAGACTGAGCCCAAAGAGGGCTAGGGGCTGTTCCAAAGTCATAAAAGTAGCACCACAACTCAAAGCCCATCAAGCTCTCTCACCTTATGGGTGTTGAAAGTCACATCTCCCCTTTGTCTGTACACTGATCATCTGTCTTAGTTTTCAAATCTTCTTGCTTTTGTTCACTCATGTCCAACTCCTCCTGACCCCATTGGAGTTTTCTTGGCAGAGATACTAGAGAGATCTGCCGTTTCCCTCTCCAGCTCATTTTACAGATGAGGAAACTGAGGCAAGTGGGCTTCAGTGACTTTTCCAAGGTCACACAGCTGGTAAGTGTCTGATGTCAGATTTGAACTCAAAAAGTTGAGTTTTCCTTACTTCTGTCTCAGCACTACGTCTACTGAGACACCTAGCTTCCCTTTGAATACAGAAGCCTTTAATGAAAGCTTGTTGAGAAAACCGAATCCTGAGAAAGGAAGTCGTTTATTACTTCATATTAAATGCTTCAATATTAGTCATTCCAAACCACGCCATTGCACAGAGGAGGAAACTGGCATAAAGAAAAGGGATGGTGACTTGCTGAAGGAGGTCTATGCCAGAGCTGAGATTGGAGTCTGTATGTCCTGATTCCCAGGCAAGTCCTGTCTCAGACACAACAAAAAAAATGGAGAGCAGTTTCCCCTTTGCTTTCCCTTAATGCCAAGCCAGAAAAGGCAAGGCTGTAAATTGCTTGTAATTCATGTCTGGGCTGCACTGTTCCACATACAGCCAGCTGCCCAATTATAGATTTGACTGCCCCTTCCTGATTTGTTTCTCAGACCGTGAGGCTGCCAGAACAGGAAGGTGGACTTCCTAGGGGTTTCCCCTCACTCATTCATCAAGAGGTGCTGAAGTACCTGAGACCAACCTGGAAAATACAGTGCAGCGTTACTGAGAACAGCCACAATGTGATCCACCCATGCCCTTTGCATTCCTCTCTCTGCATCTCAGCTTCCTCATCTGCAAAATAAAATGAGATCTCCAAGGTCCCTTCCTGCAATAAATCTTGGGGTCTCTTGGCTCTCAAATTAATCTTATGAAACCCAGTGAAAACCCAGTACCTTGGGAAAGATGCTAGACTGAGAATTCAGAGACTCCAAATGGGTTCCAAACTGAGTTCT
>CM053595.1:319806617-319818411 GCA_028646575.1 Pseudocheirus occidentalis
TTTACGTTGGTCACTGTCCACTGCTGGGTCAGGCCCTCTCCTTTCCCAAGAAACACCCTGGTCTCCAGAGCTGGAGGGAACCTTAGGGCTCGTCAAGACCCAGCCCTTCCTGTTAGAGATGGACAGACTGAGGCATGGAAGGTTAAGGAGCAGGCCCAGAGAATGGACTCCTGAGAGGGCCTGCATCTGGACTGATGGAGGTCTGCAAGTCATTAGATCAAGGAAGTTCGCAGATGTTTGCAAAGACTTGCACAAACTCAACACACCAGAGCAATGCTGGCTGCTGCTGTGGTGGGGGTGGGAGTGGTTGCATGGAGATGATCACTGAACCCATGGGCCCTGATCTTGGAGTCAGGAATGCCTGGGCTCCAATCCTGCTTCTGACGTTGACTGTGACCTTGGGTCAATCACTTAACCTCTTTTGCTTCTGTTTCCACATCTAGAAAATGAGGGGGGGATTCAAAGGCCTCTAAGCCATATCTAGTCTACAATCCTATGAGTTGATGAGATCACCAAGTGAGAGCACAGACAGAGAAGGAGCAGAACAAGGCTTTGGGGGCTCCCACTGAAGGTGGAAGAGAGCTGGAAGGGTAGGAAGCAACCAGGCATGCTATAAAAAGCACTGAATGCCAATCATAGGTTGATCCTGCACATAATAGGGAACTATGGAGGTCTCTGAGGATAGGAAAGGTTGAGGAGGAAGACACTAAGAGAAGAACATTATGTCTTTGTCACCCCAATGAGGATCATGGGCTTTAGTGGACAGAGACAGACGATGGGTCAGGAAGAGCTGAGTTCCAGGGGACCTCTGATGCACACACTGACTGGCCCTCTGCCTCTAGGCAAGCCACTGCCTCTCAGTGACTCAGAGACCTCTGTGAGGCTGCAGAGAGCAAAGAGAACGTCAGAGCTGCAACAGCGAAGAGAGGGTTTCCACCGAGAGATGCATCCACTAATCATGAGGAGGAAGAAGAGGGAGAGGACGGGGACGATGGTGACAGCAGCCAGCATTCAGGTGACTTCAAGGTTTGCAAACCTCTTTACAAACATTACTTCATTCGCTCATCACAGCAGCTTGTGAGGCAGGTGCTATTATTCTCCCCATTCTACAAATGCAGAACACGAGGCAGGTGAGGTGAAGTGCCTGGCCCAGAGTCAGGAGCAGGTAAATGTGTGAGGATGGATTCATACTCAGGGCTTGCTGACTCCAGGCCCAGAGCTCTGTCAGCTGCACCTCTTGGCCAGTGATGAAAGCATAGGTTCAGTTTTTAAAAATAATTCCCTAGTGCCTAGCATAGAGCCTTGTGCATCGGGAGGCACTTAGAAGGGTGTTGTGGAATTGAATGAAGATCCAGGCCTCGGAGATTAGCCTGCTGGCAGCCTGGGCCTTGTGCTCTTGCTTGTAGTTCTCTCTGCTTCGTTCCCGTGCGATAACAGGAGGGGCAATACCTGGATCCTGGCCATCTGGGGATTTAGGGGCTCTGCTGCTGACTGCCCGCCATCACCCTTCCTCCCTTCCCCGTCCCGCCTCCTTGGGGAGCAGCTGCTCGCTGTTCAGGAGCCCATTCCTCCCAAATTACCACTTGGAGCTGGGATGTGAGGAATAATAAAAACACAGGCAAACAGGGAGAGATTAGGGAGTTTATTGCAGCTATTGTGAAAATAATGTGATAATAACCAAGCAGGATAATGAAAATTGTTTCTAAGAATAAAATCCCCAGCTCTCTTGAGTGACTGCACATGGATATAAAACTTTGCCTTCAGTCAGACAGATGGGCTCAGTATTTGCATATGGGCAACCCTCCAGTCGGGGTCCACACAACTTTATGGCATCATAGCATTGAATCTGGGAGACGTCCCTGACAGCATCTAGGCCTATTCCTTACTGTTCCAGAAGACGAACAAGCAGGTGGAAAATAGCCCGAGAAGGACCTGAACCCAAGCCCTCTGAATGCAAGTCCAGGATTCTTCCAAAGCCTTCCGATTCCATTCCCAGAACATGTCTTTGTGGGGTTATCACACTGTCTCAGAAGGGGCGCCATTTTGGAATTGGTTGTGAAAGAGCTTGTCATTCCAGCTCTGGTTCTCATGGACTCCATGATCCTTCACCATGTGGGGAAATATCTGGCACTGTCTAGGGTTGTCATGAGCATTAAATGAGAATATTTGGAAAGCCTTTACCACAGTCTTGGCACATAGAAGAAGCAACAGAAATGCTGATTTCCTCCCTCCTCTAGGACTAAGCCCCTTGGACATCTCAGGTATGTCCTTCTGCAAGCTCAGTGCTCAAATATTCCTGTGGATCTGTTTCATTGGTGTGAAAATTCATTCTATTGATGCAGATAGCAAGCCATCCATTCCTGCCTATCCACTGTGGTTCTTAACCATGTGCTCCCAGAAGTTTAGTGCAAGTGTTTGCATGCTTAGGACCTCTTTCAATGTGTCTGGGACATAAAAATATCCTATGGCTTGGCTACAGATTATCCCACCTTCTTTCACACACACACATGCGCATGCACACACACACACACACACACACACACACACACACATTATGGACCCCATCTAAGCACTTTTAGGTAATTCTCATTTGAATTCTTCAGACTGCTTCATTCAGAAACACCAGTAGAACGTCTGTATGAAAAATCATGGGCCTTTGTTCAGAGAGAAGTTTTGGGTCATTTAAGGAACTGCATTATTTCCCAAAGGCAATCCAGCTCATAGTACTCCCATTTAAGTGTGGATCCAATTCATTATATATGTGAAGATCCTTCTTTTTCATTCTTTTTCTTTTCTTTTAAAGTTTTATTGATGTTTTTTGACATTAAAAATATATCCAGTTACCTTCAAGCCCCTGAGAGGTCTCTTGGAACAACATAAAACAATCAAGCAAAACTGCAATACGGTCACCTCATTTGAAAGTATTCGATATTCCATGCCCTCTCCCAACTCTCTAATTTAAAGTGTGTGTGTGTGTGTGTGTGTGTGTGTGTGTGTGTGTGTGTGTGTGTGTGTAACAGGTCAGTTTTCTCTCATTCCCACTTTCAGCTCCACTTTAAAAAGAAATAAGAAATAAATTCCTTGGACGACGCCGGGGGGATGGCGGTGGCCATGCTGGGCCCCGGAGTTCTGTCTGCGCAGCGGGCGGCGATAGTGGCTCGGACAGTGGCGGAGTCGGCTACGGTGCCTGAGGCCGAGGCAGCGGATTCCTTGCAGGTCCAGCGGCGGCGGCGCTAAGCAGCAGTCTTCCTTCCCTCCGCACCCGGTCGGCTCGCAGCAGGCCGGCCCTCTCCTCCCCTCCCTGCCCCTGCCCTGCCCGCCGGCCCCCTGAATGGATTTCCCGGGGGCCCCGGTACGGCGGGGCCCAGCAATGTCCCTGCCTTCCTGAACAAGCTGTGGACACTAGTCAGCGATCCGGAGACAGACCCGTTAATCTGCCGGAGTCCGAGTGGTAATAGCTTCCATGTTTCTGACCAAGGCCAGTTTGCCAAGGAGGTGCTGCCAAAGCACTTCAAGCACAACAACGTGGCCAGCTTCGTTCGGCAACTCAATCTGTGTGGTTTTCGGAAGGCTGTCCACATTGAACAAGGTGGCTTGGTGAAGCCAGAGAAAGATGACACAGAGTTTCAGCACCCGCACTTTATCCGGGGCCAGGAGCAGCTCCTAGAGAACAGCAAGAGGAAAGCGACCAGTGTCTCCACCATTAAACATGAGGATATAAAGGTCCGACAGGACAATGTCACCGAGCTGCGAACAGATGTTCAGAGGATGAAGGGCAAACAGGAGAGTATGGACTCAAAGCTCATGGCCATGAAACATGAGAATGAGGCCCAATGGAGACAGATTGCCAGCCTTCCGCAGAAGTATGCCCAACAACAAAAAGTAGTCAACAAGCTGATCCAGTTCCTGATTCCTCTCGTCCGGTCAAACCGGATCCTGGGGGTGAAAAGGAAGATCCCCTTGATGTTGAATGACAGCAGTTCGGCACATTCCATGCCTAAGTACAGCCGCCAGTACTCCTTAGAGCACGTCCATGGCTCCTCTCCCTACACGGCTTCTTCCCCAACCTATAGTGGCTCCAACCTATACTCCTCATACTCTGCAGCCAATAGTGGACCCATCATTTCAGAAGTCACAGAGCTGGCCCAATCCAGCCCCTCGGCCTCCCCCAATGGCAGCGTGGATGAGAAGATCAGCCCAATGATACGAATCAAGGAGGAGCCCCCTAGCCCACCACGAAGCCCCCAGATTGAAGAGACCAGTCCAGGTCACCCCCCCCTCGGTGGTGGAGACCCCCCTTTCCCCTTGCACCTTCATCGACTCCATTCTTCAGGAGAGTGAACCCAGCACTGCCGCCTCTGTTTCTGGCACCGTGGGTGGGGCCATCTCCTTTCCACCTCCAGGTCCCCTTCAGACTCCCGAGAAGTGCCTCAGCCTAGCCTGCCTTGACAAGTGAGTGTGGGTGTGCAGAGACATCACACACATCAGCCCAGAGTCAACCTGAGGGAAAGAAAACATGCAAGGGCACTGGGACTCCCTGCTGGCTTGTGAGAGGTGGACCAAACTGCCCTCCCCAGCACCCACAAAAGCTCTACCCTGGTTCTGCTGCTGCCGCCGCCGCCGCCTCTGGTTCTGTCATTAACATGCTGGCTGCTCTTTACTCTCTGCTGCTTTCTGTCTACCCCATCTCCCTTCTTGGATGGGAAGAAGAGTTGAGTATGTGTTGACATACTCCTTCCTAAGTACCTGCCTCTGCCTTTTCAGGCCTCACCCCCACATGCAGCTAGGGAGCCAGGCACCCTCAACCCCGGCTTAGGACCAGCTGCAGAGAAAGTGATGAGTAACTCGGTGCTCTGAGAGGGCCTGGCAGTCCTTTCCAGCCAGGAGCCCTGGGCTAGGGTGGAAGCAGGCAGTGCGTGAGCCCTCCAGACCTCACCGGTCCCCCAGTCCCTACTTTGAATTTGTTGTCTTTTGTATCTTGCAGTTTGACTCGCACTCCACGGTTGTCTGAGGTCGTCCGCCTCTTCCGCAGCCCTGCCTCTTCCTCTCTGCATTGCCGATCACAACCAGGGTTAGCCTTTCCCGCAAAGCGGGGAGGGAGAATGGCATCTTGTGTGTTCACCTAAGGTGAACTTTCCCACAAAGGGAGGCTTTCCTGGCCCAGAAGATATCCAAGGGGAACCTGGCTTGGATGAGGCTTATAATATGCAGGATCCTTTCCCTTTCCTATGCAAAGGGGAGAGTCACTCCCAGTGAAGCCACATCAGTCACCACCCTCCTGGGTCAAGCACTCCCAGAAACAGGAATAGATAGCAGAGCCATCTCAAGGTAGGCTCCGTAGTTGGGTCTAGAGGTGGTGGAGAGCCACCTGCCCACTCTGTCAGCCCATTCCTTCCTGGGATAGTTAGGGGGCTTTGTCACAGGTCATCCTGTGACCCCTTCATGCATTGAGATTTTGCCTGAGTTATCTAAGGGCCTCATTTCCCCAGAGAGGCTGTGGAATCTTGGGAGGATTGGGGTCAGTGTAACCCTGGGTTTGTACTTTGACCTAGATAAAAGTTGAACAACTACTATTGAAAAATAAAAAAATTAAAAAAATAAAAAATAAATTCCTTGTAACAAAGTGCATGGTCAAGCAAAACACATTCCCTTACCAGGTCTATACAAAAATGCTCCTTCTGCCCCCTAAATGCATTACCTAGCTCTCAAAGGTAGATAGCATGTTTCTAGAATCATAGATGGCCATTGCATTGACCATAGTTCTTAAAGCTTTCAAAGCTATCTCTATATAATGCTTTAATATTTGCAAAGTTCCTTACAAAAATGTATCCTCATAACACTCCTGGAAAGTAACTTCCATTTTCCAGATAAGGAGCTTAAGATAGACAAGTTAAGCACATTCCCTGTGGTGGCAGAACTGGTCCATGCCTGAAGCTGGATTCAAACTCTGCATTTCCTGACTCCAGCGTCCTATGTAAAGTTCAATTCTACTTGCCCCTTATTGTGTAAAGGTTTTTCCCTGGTTCTGCTCATTTCATTCTCCATTGATTTGTAAAAGTCTTCAGACTGGTTCATTTTCACAGTCTTCACATGAGTAAAAATCATTCTGGTTTTACTCACTTCCCTTTGCATCAGTTTATACAAGTCCTCCCACGTCTCTTTGAAGCTGATTTCTTCGTTTCTTACTTCAAAATATTATTCCATCACAAGCATGTTCAGGCATTGCTTAATTGATGGGTATCCCTTTAGTTTCCAGTTCTCTTGTCACCACAAAAAGAGCTGCTAAAATATTTTTGTACTAAAGGACTTATTTTTTTCCCACTTTCTTTGATGTTTTGGGGCATAAACCTAACAGGGGCATGGATGGGTAAAAATGAATGCGCTGTTTAGTAACCTTCCATCTATGATTCAAAATTGCTTTCTAAAATGGTTGTGCCCATTCACAAGTCTACTGACAAGACATCACTGAACTTATATTTTGATTTTTGTCATCTTTGCCAATTTGATGAGTGTGAAGCAAAATCTTGGAATTACTTTAATTAGTATTTCTCTAATGAGTAATGATTTGGAGCATGGTTTCCTGTGGTTACAGTTTACCTGGGCTTCTTTCTTTGAGAACAATATGTCCATATCATGAGGCCAGTTGACAGCTGGGGAACAGCTTTTCTTCTTAATCACTTCTTTATATATCTTAGAAATGAGACTTTTATCAGGAAAAAAAATGCTGTAAAGATTTTTCTCAATTTTTTTTCTTAGCTTTATTGAATTTGCTCATAGTAAAACATTAATTTTATGTAATCAAAAATACCCTTTTACTCTTGTGAGCCCCTCTCTCCCTGGTTTGGTCATGAATTTTTCTTCTGTCCAAATATTTATAAGGTAATTTTCTCATGGTTCTCTATGATGTGAATTTTTATGTCATCCGTCCATTTAGAGCTTATATTGAGGTATTGATCTGCAGCTAAGTTCTTCTATACTTCCATGCAAGTTTGCAAGCAGTTTTTATCAATTTTGGAGTTGGGGATATTTGTGTCTATCAAATACTAGGATAGTAGATGCATTTGTTTTTGTATGCTGTATACCTAATCTCTTCCACTATCTGATCTCTTTCCTTGACCTGTACCAATTTGTTTTGTATGACTTTGTAGTTTGAGATCTGACACTACCAGAATCCCCCTTTTTCACTTCTTTTCATTATTTCCCTTGAAATTTTTTTGTCATTTTTGCCTCTATATGAATTTTATTATTTTTTCTAGTTCTGTAAAACAATCCTTTAGTCCGGTGGTTCTCAACTTGTGGATCGCAGCCCCTTTGGGGATCGAATGACCCTTTCACAGGGGTGATAGGGATCACCTAAACCCATCAGAAAACACATATTTCCAGTGGTCTTAGGAACTGAGACACTGCTCCTCTATCTGTCTCCAGGCGGGTCGGCCCACATGCAGATATGCCCACAGTATTAAAGGGTCACAGCATTAAGAAGGTTCGGAACCACTGCTTTAGTCATTTGATTGGTATAGTATTGAATAATGCAATTTTAATAGTGCTGTCATTTTTATTACTTTGGCTCAGCCTACTTGTGTGCAATTTAAATTGTTTATATTATTTCAGTCTGTATTTCTGCAAACAATGGTTTTTAGTTAGATTTGTTTAGGTTTTATGTATGTAGATTTCTACATATTTTATATATCCTGTAGCTATTTTAAGTGGAATTATCTTTTCTTATTAGATTTTGTTGATATTGAATAGAAATGCTGATGTTTCATGTAAATTTATTTTCTTTCCTAGAGGCGTCTCTAGGTGGTTTGTTTCCTGAGTGTTTCCTGAGGTCAAATATGACCCCAGACACTTTCTGGGTGGGTGACTTTAAGCAAGTCACTTAACCTTGTTTCTCTCAATTTACTTATCTATAAAATAAGCTTGAGAAGGAAATGGCAAACCACTCCAGTCTTTTTGCCAAGAAAATCCCAAATTGGGTCATGGAGAGCCAGACACAAACCGAAAGGCAATAAAGGAAATTTTCATTTATGCCTATGTATTTTAAGTGCTTTTAAGAGACATGAATTATAGTTTGACAAAAGCTTTTTAAAAATCTATTGATATAATGCTGTGATTTTTGTTGTTTTTCTTATTAATATGGTTGTTTATCATTTCACTAATATTAAACAAATTCTAGCATTTCTTGCAAACAGCATGGTTTTTTTTGGATTTTTGATAATCCATTCTGCTAACCTCTTGCATTTTGTAGGTGAGTTCATCCTCTTAATATTTGTGGTATGATATATAATTGTCTATTTCCATCCATCCTTTTAAACTTTCTTTTTCTTTTCTATATTCCTTGTTGTATCCTCACTTTGGGTTCTTATTCTTTCTTGATTCCCTTTTAACTTCCTCTTCACTATCTTCTCTCCAAGCTTAGTGTCTATTTTGCCCCTCTTATATGCCACCTTTCTCTCTCCTTACTCCTGTTGCCCTATTGAATTGAATGTATTTCCTACATCAGATGCTTTGTGTATATGGTGGGGGTAGGGAAGGTATGTGTGAACTGTCCGATGTGAGTGTGTGGGTAGATGTGTGTGTATGTTCTGTTCTCTTTTTTGCCAGTTTAGTTGAAAGTGAAATTGAAGTGGTGCCCATTGTTCTCCTTCCGTGCTTTTTTCCAGCTCTGTGTATGCTAAGGAGTTCTCTCATTCTTCCCTCCATCTTGCCCTAATATATCCTTTACCTCCTACCTTTTTTCTATCCATTTTTTATCAAACCATAACAAAACTATAAAAAGGTCTTATGTCTCAGGTAACTACTTCTATAACTCTTGAGGCATTAAGATTCTGAAAGTGCTCTTTTAACATCTATTCTCTCCATGGCAATGTAAACAGTTTGTCCTCATAAAATACCTTCTGATTGTTCACTTGAGTTACATTTTTATTTTTCTCTTTACGCCCATATTTGTATTTCAACATTACTTTTAAGCTCCAGTTGTTTTCTCTTTTTTCATGAAAAGAATTTGAAAATCATCTAGTTCCTTGAAGATCCACTTTTTCTTTATGGAATTAAATTCAGTTTTGCTAGGTGAGTTCATTTTGATTGTAGACCTTTGTCTTTTTCTTTTGGGAATATCTACTTCTCTACCTTCTGCTTCTTTATAGTTAAAACTGGTAAATCTTTGTGGTTCCTCCATATAACCCTGTTTGTGGTTTGTTTTGTTTTTGACTGGAAGTTCTGGATTTGGCCATGATTTTTCTGAAAGTTTGCATTTGAGGGTTTCTTTCAGGAGGTGGTCAGTGGATTCTACTTTCAACCTCTTATTCAAATATGCTTAGACCAACTGTAATCATTTCTTTAAATAGGATGTGCAGGTTCTTTTTGGTCCTGGGTTACAGGCAATCCAATGATTTTAACTTATATCTCCCCAATCTTTTTTCCCATGTCTTTTGCTTTTATTTTCCTCTGTAGCCATATTCCATTGTCCCCTGTTTTCTCATTCTTTTGATTTGGTTTTTAAAAGTCTTGTATTCTGATGTGATAAATTTCTGTTTGCTTAATTCTAATTGTAGAGAATTTACTTCTAAGGTTAAGTTTTCTGCATCTTTTCTTCAGCTATTAAGTATTTTCCCAAGCATCTCCTCCATAGTTGTTGGAGAATTGTTTTCAGTGATGTCTGACACCGGGATCCTATTAGGTGATTTCTTGGTTAAGATTCTGGAGTGGTTTGCCATTTCCTTCTCCAGTTCACTTTACAGATGAGAAACTGAGGAAAACAATGTTAAGTGACTTGTCCGGGGTCACACAGCTAGTAAGTGTCTGAGGCTGGATTTGAACTCTGGAAGATGAATCTTCCTAACTCCAGGTCTAGAATTCTATTCACTGCACCACTTAGCTGCCTCTTGTTCCGATTACTTTTATATTTTTTAGTTTTTTATATGATTTCTTTGAGGAATTTTCATTGTTCTTATAAATAGGTTTTTATATCTGAGATTTTAATTTACTGAGTTGTTCTTCTTTTGCAGGTTTGTGTCTTGGCTATCCTTACATTATAAAAGTAATTGCTGGTTTTATTCAGTTTTGTTGCTGAAGCCTTAGAAGATGTTCTAGGTTTTCCTTATTCTGAGAACCAGGCCAAGCTAAGGATCTTTCCTTTGCTTTGCAGAGTTTTCTTTAGGCCAGACTCTCTCTTTCTTCACAATGGTTCTCAACCTTCCTAATGCCACGACCCTTTAATACAATTCCTCATGTTGTGGTGACCCCCCCAGCCATTAAATTATTTTTATTGCTACTTCATAACTGTAATTTTGCTACTGTTATGAACCTCAATGTAAATATCTGATGTGCAGGATGTATTTTCATTGTTACAAATTGATCACAACCCACAGGTTGAGAACCACTGTAAGGAGACTAAGTCAGGGCTGGAACTCGTGCCCTTCCCTTAACCACAGAGACTGGGTTCTGCTCTATTGGGATCTGTCTTTGTTGAAGAGAGACATACAGAGAGACAGACAGACAGACTGACAGAGAGACAGACAGACAGAGAGAGAGAGAGAGAGAGGCAAAGACAGAGAGACAGAGACAAAGAGACAGAGACAGAGAGAAAGAGGGGAGAGAAAGAGGGGGGAGGAGGAGGAAGAGGAGGGGAGGAGAGGGAGAGAGGGGGGAGAGAGAAAGAGGGAAGGAGAGGGTAGACACAGAGACAGAGGAGAGGTTGGATCACGGGGGCAGAGCCAAGATGGCAGCGTAGAAGCAGCAGCATCCCACAGCTCCCATGCAGCCACCCTAAACACCCATAAAAATATGACGCTGGACAAATTCTAGGATTCTCATACTCAAAAAATACAGAAAACATATCTCTCACAGAAAGCAGCTTGGCAGCAGGGTATCATCGCGGCAGGACTCAAGCTGAGGCTGGCCCAGCTTGAAACGGAAACCACGGCCAGGCCAGGGGCAGTAGGAAGGAGCCAAGCCTCCCTGCAGCATGAGTCTACTTCACAGAAGATCTAAAACACCTGGAGAAATCTTCACATCTACTAAGCCAGGATTAAAGGTCAGTGAAAGTGGGTGAAGCTTTCAAGCTAAATTTGGGGGAGGAAAAGCAGTTTGGCCAATCTCCCCCTGGGGCAAGGAAGGAGTGGGGGAAGGGCAAAAACTGCTGTAACAGGAGGATGCCATCACTGGGCTGCTTCAGAGCCCCTGCGGACTCTGTAGGGGGAGCTGAATCGATTGATCAGGGCCAAGTGCTCTTGCGTTGAGCAGCCTGGATCCAGATCATGGTCTTGAGTGGTGGTCCTGGGGTGCACTTTCAGCAAGCCAAAGCTGGAGGGGACTTGCAACAACCCCTTAATAGCTCTGGCAGCTGGGAAAACACCAGTAATTTGAAACACAGCTTTCACCCCTTGAAGCAGAGTTTCACAGAACTAAAAAAACCCAACCAATTAATTGACCGGCCAACATGAGGAAAAGGAAGCAAAATAAGAACAGCAATAAAACGCTAGAATATATTTTTTGTGGACAAAAAGGATCAAAGCATGGAATGGGAGGAAGACAACCCAGTCAGAACTCCCACACCAAATGCTTCCAAGACACTTGAAGAATGCCTAGAAGCTATACATCAACTGAAAAAGGACTTTGAAAACCAAATAAGAGAAATGGAGGAAAAATTGGGAAGAGAAATGAGAACAATGCGAGAAAATCATGAAAAGAGAGTCAACAACCTGACTGAAGAAAACAACACTTTAAAACATAGATTAAATCAAATGGCAAAAGAGGCCCAGAAAGCCAGTGAGGAGAAGAATGCCTTAAAAAG
>CM053595.1:319818911-319845437 GCA_028646575.1 Pseudocheirus occidentalis
AATTCATTTGGAAGAACAAAAAGTCTAGAATATCAAGGCAATTAATGAAAAGAAATGTGAGGGAAGGTGGCCTAGCTGTACCAGACTTTAATCTCTATTATAAAGCAGCAGTCCTCAAAACTGCCTGGTACTGGCTAAGGAATAGAATAGTGGATCAATGGAATAGACTGGGTACAAAACACTCAGTAGTCAACAACTATAGTAACATACTATTTGATAAGCCCAAAGACCCCAATTTCTGGGTTAAGAATTCACTATTTGACAAAAAAAATTCTGGGAAAATTGGAATATAGTATGGAAGAAGCTGGGCATAGACCATCACCTAACACCATACACCAAAGTCAAGTCTAAACAATCTAGGTATAAAGGCTGATACTATAAATAGTCTGGGGAAGCAAGGAATGGTTTACCTGTCAGATTTATGGAGTAGGGAAGACTTTATGACCAAAGAAGAGTTGGAGAGCATTATAAAATGCAAAATGGATAATCTTGACTGCATTAAATTCAAAAGTTTCTGTACAAACAAAGCCACTGCAACCAAGATTAAGAGGGAAGTTGGAAATTGGGAAAGAATATTTACAACCAGTGTCTCTGATAAAGGCCTCATTTCTAAAATATACAGGGAATTAAGTAAAATTTATAAGAATACAAGTCATTCCCCAGTTGATAAATGGACAAAGGATATGAACATGCAATTTTCGGAGGTATTAATTAAAGATATCTTTAAGCATATGGAAAAATGCCCTAAATCACTATTGATTAAAGAAATGCAAATCAAAACAACTTTGAAGTACCACATCTCACCAGTCAGATTGACTAAGATGACAAAACATGAAAATGACAAGTGCTGGAGAGGATGTGGAAAAATTGGAACTCTAATGCATTGTTGGTGGAGCTGTGAACTGAGACAACCATTCTGGAGGGCAATCTGGAACTATGCCCAAAGGGCTATAAATAATTGCATACCTTTTAATATCACTTTTTGGGTTGTATCCCAAAGAGATCATAGAAGTGGGAAAAGGACCCATATGTACAAAAATATTCATTGCAGCCCTCTTTGTGGTGGCACAAAACTGGAAACTTAGGGGATACCCATAAATTGGGGAATGGCTAAACAATTATGGTATATGAATGTAATGGAATACTATTGTGCTATAAGAAATGGAAAGGAGATGGACTTCATATTTACCTTGAGAGGCTTATACGAATTGATGCTAAGTGAGAAGAGCAGAGCCAGGAAAAATTTGTATACAGTCACAGATACATCATTTGTATGATGACCAACCCTGATAAACTGGACTCTTCTCAGCAACACACAGTTAAAAGACAACTCTACAAGTCTAAGAATGGAAGGAGATACCTACACTCAGAAAAAGATCTAGGAAGAAGAGAGTTTAAATGGAGACTGAAGCAACACATGCTATTGTTCTTTTCCATTTTTGGTTTTGTTTCTTTTGTTTCTGTTTTTCTTTCTTTTCACATTATTTGCTCCATTGGTTACAACGCTTCTATACAACCAGACTATTACACAATGTGACAGTGTTTGCAGATCCCATACATGATTGTACGCCACCGGGGGGTTGGGGAGGGGAGTGAGGGGAGAAGGAAGGGGAGAAAATCTGAAACTCAAGTGACTCTGTAAATGAATCTTGTAAACTAAAAGTAAATAAACAAGTCAATATCTTTTTTTAAATTCATGTAATCAAAATTAGAGGACAGCTAGATGGTACAGAGAATTGAGTGCTGGTCTTCTGGTCAGGAAAATCTAATTTCAAATCTGGTCTCAGATACTAATTAGCTATATGACTCCAGGCAAGACATTTGACCCTTTTTGCCTTATTTTCCACATCTGTAAAATGAGCCAGAAAAGGAAATGACAAACCACTCCAGTATCTCTACCAAGAAAACCCAACATGGGGTCATAAAGAGTTGACTGAAAATGACTGAGTCATAATCAAAAATATCAATATCCTCTCTATCTTTTGTTTGATCATAAACTCTTCCCTTATCCAGGGTTCTAACAGGGAATCTTTTCTATTCTCTTCTAATTTACTTTTTTCATGAATTTCCTTGATTATCTTGACCTTTTGTTCTTCCATGTAAATTTTATTTTTTTCTAGCTTTTATAAAATAATTCTTTGGTTGTTTAATTGGTGTGGTACTAAATAAATTAATTTAGGTAGAATTGTCATTTTTATTATAATGGTTTGACCTAGCCATAAGCAATTAAAGTTTCTCCAATTATTTATTTGTATGAAGTATTTTTATTTGTGTGAAGTGTTTGATAATTGTATTCATATAGTTCCTGTATATGTCTTGGCAGGTAGATTCCCAAGTATATTATAATACTGTTTGCTCTTATTTTAAATGGGATTTCTCTTTTCTACCTCTTCCTGCTGTGTTTTATACGTAATATATAGAAATGCTTATGGTTTATGTGTGTTTTTCTTATATTCTGCATCTTTGCCTAAGTTAATTGTTTCAAATAGTACCTTTAGTTGATTTTCTAGGGTTCTCTAAGTACACCATTATATCATCTATGAAGTATGATAGTTTTGGTTCTTTGTTGCCTATTATTATTCCCTCAGTTTATTTTTCTTGTATTGCAATAGCTATAATTTCTAATGAAATATTAAATAATAATGGATATTTAGGCTTGATTTTTAAAAAATTGATCATTAAAAATTATCCTCAAAATGGAATTGCCTGCTAATTAAAGAAATAGCTTTCCTCTCACCAGAGGCTAGATGAACATTTGTTAGGTATTGTGTTAAATAATCCTGTTTAGCTACAGAGTGGATATAATGACCCCTAAAATTCCTCCCAAAACTTGGATACTGTGATTGCATGCATGCCATCCGGGGGGAAGAAGACAATTAAACTACTAAAAAGAAAGCTGGCATCTAACAAGAATCCATACCTTGGATTCCATTTCTTGGAAACATTTGAATGTAGAATTGGCTGGGTTTTCAGACAGGGAAACTAAGGCCCAAGGAGATTTGTCCAAGGTGACACAAGTAGTGTGTGAATATAAATGAGTAGGGAATGTTATGTTCTCAGAGGTAAGATTTGAATCACAGTGTCAGCAACCCTTCAACAGTATGATGCTATGTTGAATCCCAACAATTCAAAGATTAAATGGACATGTGTTACTTCATCTGAACCTCACAATAACTCTAACAGGCATAATGATAATAATTCACATTATACAGCACATCAAGCTTTCTCAAATGCTTTCTTCATAAAAAGCTGTGGAGGCCAGTAATGCAATTACTAGTATTCCTTTTCTGCAGATGAGTAAACTGAGGAGTAGGCAAGGATAATAACTTCCCTAAGATCACATCACTAGGTAATGGCAGAGCAGGGACCCAAGCTCTTACTGTCTGATTTGCATGGTCTATGTTCCTTCCATTATTAAAAGTTTCTAAATGTATGATATAATTGAATTCTTTTCAATATTTAATCTATTGATAGTCATAATGCCTCTTATAAAATGCTTTGCTTCTACAGGTCTGTTCATTAATATAGGAAAATTTTATTTATATTTCTACTATTTCTAATTTATATTTATTTTTTATTTATATTTCTAATACCATGCTCAAAATATGGTCCAAAAAAATCACTTCAAAGACATTCAAGCAGTAGAGAAAGTAGGAGTTGATTGGAAGAAAGCAAACATATTTCATGATAGGAATTTTGAAAATCTGGAGTCATACTTTTGCCCTAATAATTCCTGCCATTTTTTGTCTTCATAATGAAAGGATTATTCTCTTCCTCTATAATTCATCCTTCTTTTGTATGTTCAATATCCTTTAGGTGACTTTTCCAAAAAGGTTATAGTTTCTATTCAATGATACAATTGAAATGAGAAGCAATTTCTCCATTACAAAAATTGCCTCTATTATCTATGCTCATTATGTGATCAATAAATAAAGAAAATGTTTCTATGACTCAAGACTACGATTTCAGAATGAGGTTGAATAAGTTGCATATGAAAACCTTGTAGCTGCTGAGCCAAACCTTCTCATTTGTTCCTGGCCCAGAACTCAGAGGAGCTGATGCAGAAATCAGTAGCAGTAGCCGGGAGCTATTCACAGCTGAAGCTTGGGAAGAAATCAAAGAATGTAGAAGGCCTGTATTTAAATGATTGATGAAATAACAATTGAGCTGAATCTGTCAGATTGCAAAGTTTATGTTTTGAGTTAACTTAACTGTTTTGTACATTCAACCTTCAGTGTTCAACACTTGGCAGAGCCTGTTCATGACCATTGATTTTCCTCGCTTTGGATCCTGATGATCACAACTTGCTGACTCGTATTTCTAGAATCTGAACATAAAAATAGGATCTGGAGATGGAATGGATCTTTATGGCCATTTATTTCCACTCCCTCACTTTTTAGATGAGGAAACCCAAATCTCAGAGAGGATAAGTGATGCGACCCATAGGTTATACTGGAAATAAGGGTCAGGCCAGGTTTCAACTCAAGTCTTTGAACCTTTCATTCAGTATGCTGAATGACATTCAGTAAATTCACTGCATCTCAGTGATGACTGACATGTTGATGATGATTTCATATTCTTTTTGTCATGACCCTGAAATCCAAGTCATATGACAACCCATTAAAGACTAATGCAGGCCAACAATGGTAAATAATAATTTTCTTATACCCAGAAGAGGTAAAAGAATAACAGAAATTGAGGATTACTAAAATCTGAAGAGGAAAAGCTAGAGAATTTGACATCATTGAAAATCCTTCTGATATAAACTCCAGAAACTCTAGCTAATAATGAGACAGGCAACAGAAGGAAGACTGATTTCTTGAGTGTGTTTCAAGAGGAGATGAGCATACTTATACTGGAATTTCAAAAAGTTGTTCTTCAGTTTAATGGAACAAATCCAATTAGTAGTTCAATTATAGGAAAACGGTAATTTTTTCAATTTGGTATTTGCTGTAACTATCATGAAAAACCATTCTTTCACAATATTGACAAAGTATAAAAATATCTCAGATCCTGAACACAAATAATATATTTGTTGCTAAGGCAAAAATAAACTTGGGAGGAAAGGTGCAGCTGTCAAGGAATACCCCCAAGGACAGTCATAAAACACCAGCATTGCAAAGAGTACCTTGAAGAATCTGTTGAAATTTATCTTGTACATCCAGCAGAAAATGTGAAAACCAAATTACTCAATTGAAAGCAAACAAAAAACAGATCATGCAAAACATAATTCAGAAAATGTGCCTATATTAGAAATTCTAGATTCCCACGATCAACCATTGAAAGCAAAAGTTGCAAGGTTAAGTCATTAAGAAACAAAGCAAAACAATAACAAAATAATTCAGCATTAAACACACACCAAAAAAACCATAGGGAAAGTTGTACAATTTTCTGTTTGTCTACATGGTCTTAAGAATTCCAACACCATGAAAATGTGAATTAGGTTACACATAAATCAAAAAATTTGCATGCCATTAATACTCTTAACAACCGATGAATTATATCAAAGAAGGGGACAAATTCTATCTTCTCTGTAAAACTGGAGAGTGAGAGAACCAAAGAAGATCTATAATTGTTCAAGGTTCATCTCAAATTTCTTCTTCTACAAAAGGTCTTTACTAATTCCCCCCATAGCTAGTATGTTCTATATGAGGTTATTTTCCATTTACCCTAAATATATCACATGTACATAGTAACATTCATTGTGTTTCCCTCTCTAGAATGTGAGATCCTTGAAAGAAGAAACTGTCTTTTGCCTTTCTATATATACTCAGTGTTTAGCACAGTGGCACAAAGTAAATGTTTAATAAATGCTCATTGGCTGACTACATGGATTATTAGGAAGTAATTACCCTTTACCAATTTTCTTATCAACCTTAGGAAGATAACCCTTTATAAACTTGCTGATACAAACCTTATCCACAGTGCCTGAAATACAGTAAGTACTTAATAAGTGCTCCTTGGTTTAACTTGATCCCAACTTTTTAGATATTATCACATATTTACATTCAAATGAGAACAGCAGTGATTGCTCCAAATATAGACCAATTAAGTGTTAATGAGTTTTATGCAAAGAATTAACAATTGGTATAACTAAATACTTAGATGAAAACATGTATCCATTGATGATTTTTAAGAGAGCTGTACCAAAAAGTCGAGTGTAAAGAGTGACTTGCACTTGATTAAATAATTATTGAACTAGCTGCCCCAAAATACTATGACATTTATACTGCCTTTATTGATTTAGTTTTATATTCATGGCTTCTTCATGTAGTTCAAATATATAAAATAAGACCAAATACATGGAAAATGCTAGTGTATTTGATATTCAAATGAGAAATGATTCTCAAATTAAAACGCAATATGAATGCAATTATGTTAAGAATGATTTATATAGAGCATTGCATATTTTGAGATGACAATTTAAACATACAATGATTTTGTCTTGCCTCAAACCTCTTACCATCTTTTCAAAATAGAACTGGGTGTGGGTTCCAGTTTAGAAAATCTTACCAAAACCCTTTCTTAGTCACTTAATGAATACGAATAGAACCACTGAAAACTCCACAAAACAATTTCTCTATTTCATGGAATCTACCTTTAATGACATGGAAATACCATTTGGACTTGCTGAGTGTAAAATTCTTAATGTATGAGAAGAAAAGATGGAGACTTAAGGATTTACTCTTGAATCTAAAAGTCAAATTTAATCAATGAATGAAGGTGAAATTTAGAAATATCTTAACCTCAAGATAAGATTTCTCTAGCACAAAGTCATAATGGTAGCTATGTGTGTTAAGAGACTTACTGGCATCCTAAAATCAAAAGTTCATTGCAAAGAACACGTAAAATACAATTAACACAAATTCAACATCAGTATATACATATATGTATATACAGATAAATATTTCAAAACCATGAAATGGATTGTAATATCTTCAAAAAAACCCACATTTAACATTAAACATAGATCATATCACTCCAAGTCATTAAAAGTTTATCATTTCTCTCTTTAAAAAGATGGAAGTAGTTTAATAGATGTTTTTAGACCACTCAATAACAGAAATACTTTTTAGAAAAAGCAAATTTTACTTTACAAGTCAGTAAGATCTGACAATACTTGCATACTACAGTATCAGGTAAGTGTGAATAAAAGGTGTTACCTCCATCCAGCTATGAAATAGTATACACTCCATTTTTTTCCAAAGGAACTGAGATTGAGAGATGTTAAATGACTTTCCCATGATTACCCATCTAGGAAGCATCTCCTGCCTCTGAGAATCTGCCTCCTTTCACTTTGATTTTTATTGAGTAAACAGATGTCTTCTGCCTTGTGCCAAAAAAAAAGCATGCCTCTTCATGAAAGGATTGTGGTTACAATCCTGAACCCCATATAAGATGGCCTGGAAGAATGGTATGACAACAATATGTTCACTAGATCTTTAAGTATTGAGTGTGCATCCAACATCACCATGGACATCTGAATTTCAACTATATGGTTGCAGATAGTTTTGAGTCCAAAGTCAACAAACTCTTAGAAAACCTTTCATCCTTCTTGGGCACTGAGGTGTAACTTGCCCATGGTCACATAACCAGCACATGTCAGAGGCAGGACTTGAAATCACATGTTCCTGGGTCCAAGGCCAACTCTACTATGCCACAACTTCCTTAATTCCAGTTCTGGGATCAAGCAGTCATCAATGGTGCCATTACTACTGAAGACATTGGGCCAAATGTTTCTGCTCTAGCTTCATTCACCACACCCATAATTTTCCTAAACAAAATAACTTTCTCAGATCAGCAATGTTCTATGTGTGTTCTCTCCCTCTCCTTGAGGGAAGAAATTGTCTTCACTTATGTATGTATGTATGTATGTATGTATGTATACATGTGTGTATATGTACACACATACACACACATATATATCACCAGCAGTTAATACAGCACTTAATACATAGCAAACCCTTCATAATAGCTTTTTCATTCATTTATAGACTTAGAGTTAGAAGGAACAAAGAAGTTGTGCAGTCTAACCTGGTCATTTTACATGTAAAGATTAACTGTTTGCTTTACAAATCTTGTAGGAGAGAGGGGAGAATGCCAGAAACTCTTGAGCCTTCCTGTAGGCAGGCACAAAGGAGCCAGGAGAACAGGAAAGGAAAGAGTTTCTAGATAAAAAGATGATGTCAAATGGAACAGGGTCCCATGGGAGACGGGAATAAATGAGATCAAGGACTCCTGGGGAAGAGGTTAGCCTTAATAAGGTGAAAAGTCACCTCATTACATGAGACTGGGTTGGGGGCAGGGTGAGGAAGACATAGGTGAGGATACAGAGGTTTAAGAATGAATAAAAAGGTTGAATGATTGACTTTGTGGAGCTGATTCTATTCTTTTCCATTAAACTTTATGCCCTCCTTCAAAGGAAGGACTGAGGCCCTTTAGTAATGTTGCCATGGGAACATAATGACTCTCTTAGCAGTAATCTTCCCTTCACCAAAAATTCACAGTCCTGCCTCTTATAGATGCCTCCCTCTACTTCTGGCCCAACCTAAAGCTTGTGATATTTGAAGCAGGCCCATAAAGTAGCCTTTGAAGGTTCCATCTTTTGAGCCAAAACAATGAGGCCATTTCCTAAAGAATAAGGGAAAACAAAGCCTGGATCCTGGAATATCTTCCAATGCCAGCTGAAAATTCAGCACCCACTTCATTGTCAAGTTATTAGTGGGAGGAAGGAGAGAGAACAATAATAAGCTATGCCAAGTATCAATCTTTGTGGCATGTGGATTGATTGAAATGACTGAGGAAACAAAGGTTTGAGCTTCTGACGATATTGATTTAGTCACAGGGTGTGCAATTGCATAACAAATCAGGACCAATACACTTCAGCTGGAACTGGACCCCAAATATAGGAGACAGATTTTTATGTGTTAAAAGAGAACAATTAACAGGATATAAGCCAGGATACAAGATTAGGTAACCTTCTTTCTTAATGAAGGAAAGATTAGGAACTTTCCAAGTTCAGAGTAGAAAAACAAGCAGGTGAGATTCCCTGAAGCCAGAAAAAGAGATGTCCCACTCCCCCCGCCAAGTGTCTGTATTTAATCAAAGGAACAAGGAAACAGTAACTGACTGAACAGTATGGGACCAGTTTTCAGATAAGGTATATCAGTTGCTTGAGATATATAATTACAAGAAAACTCCTTATTTTAATAATGTACTCTGGAGGAGAGAGTGAGGTCAATGACTTCATGAAACTCTGCCTCTCTCAAATCTCCAATTTACACACAAATGTAAAGATATTACCCATACTATTTTACCATTATACCTGTCTCAATGTCTTGTGGCTACAGGCAAATGACAAAGCAGCAAGTATGGATATACTGGGAGCTGTAGTCACAATCCTACACACAGGTGGTCCAGGCCATAGGGTTGTTTTTCACTGGAAGCAGCAGTGGGATTTGGTAGCCCCCTGGCTATCTGAGCAGCCTTTTAAGGATCACACTGCTCACCTCCTAGTATGAGGAAAGGACTAGAAAAGGTGCCCTAAAAATTGTCTGCTTACGTAACCCTGGTCTGATTACTGTGGCAGGAGGTTAATCCCACTCTGTGGTCAAAACACAAACAAACGTACAAAAACATCTGCAAAGATGATTCCACTGAGCACTGGCACATGGAATGTGTGCACACTTACAGACAACACAAATCCAGTAGACCTGAAAGACAAACAGCTCTTGTGGCAAGAGGCCATCCATCTATAATACTCAGCAGGTATCACATCCAAATAGCAGTCCTGAGTGAAACAAGGCTGGCAAATGAAGGCTAACTTAGTGAAGCTGGAGCTGGATGCACGTTATTTTGGAGTGTCCACAGTGACAGGAAGTGCTGTGAAGCTGGCATAGGATTTATAATCAAAACTAAGCTAGTCAACAAACTGGTATGCCTGACATAAAGAGTGAATGACCAGCTCATTACAATGTGATTGCCACTTGCAGGAAAATGTCATGCCACCATCACAAGGACCTATGCTCCCCCCACCCAATGTAAATGCTGATGAGGTCAACAAAAAGTTTTATGAAAACCTAGATGCCCTTATCATCAATGTTCCGAAAGAGGATGAACTTATAATTCTGGGTGACTTTAATACTTGAGTGGGCCCAGACTACCAGACTTGGAAGGAGTCCTAGGGAGGAATGGAGTTGGAAACAGTAATGGTCATTTACTATTGAAGACTTGTATCTCATGACCTTCTCATCAACAAGACTGTCTTCCATTTACCTAAACATAATAAAACTTCATGGATGCGACCTTACAGCAAACATTGGCATCTAGTAGACTATGATTCTAAGGAGGAGAGACAGAGAGAGACTAGATGTGAGAGTGATTAAGACAATCTATGGTCTCTCTTCCGGTTCGCCACCATGGCGCAAGATCAGGGTGAAAAGGAAAACCCCATGCGGGAGCTGCACATCCGTAAGCTCTGCCTCAACATCTGTGTTGGGGAGAGTGGAGATCAACTGACCCGGGCGGCCAAAGTGTTGGAGCAGCTCACCAGCCAAACCCCAGTGTTCTCCAAAGCTTGCTATACTGTCCGGTCTTTTGGAATCAGGAGAAACGAAAAGATTGCCATTCACTGTACTGTCCGTGGGGCCAAAGCTGAAGAGATTCTGGAGAAGGGGCTGAAGGTGTGAGAATATGAGTTAAGGAAAAATAACTTCTCAGACACTGGCAACTTTGGCTTCAGGATCCAAGAGCATATCGATCTGGGGATTAAATATGACCCGAGCATTGGCATCTACGGCTTGGACTTCTATGTGGTGCTGGATAGTCCTGGGTTCAGCATTGCAGACAAGAAACGTAGGACAGGCCGCATCGGGGCCAAACACAGAATTGGCAAAGAGGAAGCCATGCGCTGGTTCCAGCAGAAGTATGATGGCATCATCCTTCCTGGCAAATAAAGTCCTATTTTCTATTAAAAGATCAATAAAATGATCCCTGAAAAAAAAAAAAGACAATCTACGGTGCAGAGTGCCGGACTGATCATAGGCTTATCCCTTGTATGCTAAACATCCATATTTATCAAATGCGGTGCCCCCAAGGCAAAATGACTACCAAAAGAATTAATATCAACAAAGGAGAGCTCTTCTCTGAGAGTAAACAGTTTGTTGCTAATTTGGAAGGAAAGTTGAGCCAATATAGAGCTGGCAACAATGGAGCAAAAAAGGAGTGGGCAGTTTTCAGAGATTTGGTGTATAGCACTGCTCATGTCGGTCAGAACACTCACAAACACCGAGACTGGTTTGATGAAAATGATGTAGAAATTCAGAATATGCTAAATGAAAAAAGAGAACTCCACAGATTTACCAGCAGGATAGTTCATCCATCTATAAGAAGGCAACATGTAATCCCATCAAAAATAAAGTACAAGTAAAGCTTAGAGAAATGAAGGATTCCTGCCTCAGTAAGAAGGCAGATGAAATTCAGTTTAATGCTGATAGTAAAATAGTTCAAAGCACTTTTGTGATGCCCTGAAAATTCTTTATGAGCCAAAGACCTATGGTGCATCACAACTACTCAGTGCTGACAGAGCCACATTGATTAGTGATAAGGACATGATCTTAGAGAGATGGGCTGAATACTTCCACAGTGTTCTCAACAGACCATCACAATCAATGCTGAGGCCATTGACCATTTACCTCACGTTGAAATCAATCCCTCCCTAGCTGAAGCACCAATTGAAGAAGAGGTTTTGAACGTCATTAGGTTCCTTTCAGGTGGCAAAGTACCTGGTGCTGATTCTACTCCAGCTGAAATTTATAAGTTAGGGGGTCCATTGCTGATACAAAAGCTGACTGAAATTTTCCAAGTTATATGGAAAGAAGAGGCTTCCAGGAGTTCAAGGATGCCTCAATTGTCCTTCTCTATAAAGTTAAAGGAAATAGATTGTCCTATGACCATCACAGGGATGTTTCTCTCTTAGTCATTGCTTGCAAGATTCTTGCTGGAGTCCATAGGCTGATTCTTCACCTGGAAGATGGCCATCTACCTGAGAGCCAGCCAAGGAACAGTCCATATGGTGTTTGCTGCCTGACAACTCCAGGAAAAAATGCCAGGAGTAGAACAGAGGTCTGTGTGCACCATTTGTAGATCAGATCAAGGCCTTTGACACTATTGGTCATGAGGGCTTATGGAAAATTAGGTCAAAATTTCATTGCCCAGAGAAGTTCATCAGCATTGTACATCAATTCCATGACTGCATGCTTGCCTGGATTCTAGATAATAAACAATGCTCTCATGCCTTCCCAGTCACCAATGGAGTGAAACAAGGCTGTGTGCTTGCTCCCATGCTTTTTAGCATAATGTTTTCAGCCTTGTTGTCAAATGCTTACACTGAAGATGAGCATAGCATCAAGGTCAGCTACTGCACTGATGGTAAACTCTTCAATTTGAAAAGGCTACAAGCCAAGACCAAAGTGGAGGGAGTGTTGGTGCATGCCTTTCTGTTTGTGGATGATTGTGCCCTCAACATAGCCTCTGAAGCTGAGATGCAACAAAGCATGGATCGATTCTGCTCGTGTTAATTTTGACCTAACAAACAACACCAACGAAACACAGGTGCTCCATCAGCCACCACCACACCATCCATATGTGGAGCCATCAGTTACAGCAAATGGAGAAGTTTTGAATGGGTGGATAAGTTCACTTATTTTGATAGTGTACTTTCCAGGGAGGTGCATATTGATAATTGATAATGATAATGATAATTGCCGTAGTTAGCTCAGTATTTGGGAGGCTCCAGAGGAAAGTATAAGAGAGAAGAGGTTTTAGACTGCCTAGCAAACCAAAGCTCAACAGAGCCTTTATGCTGATCTCATTGTTGTATGCCTTTGAAACCTAGACCAGCACCATCCCAGGAAACTGAATTATTTCCATTTGAATTGTCTAAGGAAGATTCTGAAGATCACCTGGCAGGATAAGGTACCAGTCACTGACATTCTTACTCAAACTAAACTGCCAAGCATTCAAACTCTTCTTCAGAGAGTGCAATTCTGATCAGCTGAACACATTATTTGAATGCAAAACGTGTGCTTCCCAAAAAGACTGTTTTATGGAGAACTCATACAGGGCAAGTGTTCACATGATGGTCAGAAGTGATACAAGGAAACTCTCAAGTTCTCTCTCAAGAACTTTGGAATTGGTTGTGTGACATGGGAGATACTGGCACAGGACTGTGCAGCATGGCGTTACCTCATCAGAGAAGGTGCTGTGCTCTAAAGGAAAGTGGCATTGAAACAGCTCAAAGGAAATGCAGGACGGACAAATTTGGAGAATCTACTCCAAATGTTTACATGGACTATTTGTGCCCAACCTGTGGTAGAGCATTCTGAGTTCATATTGCTCTGATCAGCCACAGTCAGACACACTGAAACTTGACTTTAGCATAATGATATCATTTTGAGCCTCTTTGAAAGTAAAGGACAACAACCAACCAGTCAATTGCTTGAGATGTATAATTATAAGAAAACTCCTTATATTAATCTTTGGACCTTACTGGATTTCTGGCCAGCATAAGAAAGATCTTTCATTTAGCATTAAACAAATCTGGTCTCTGAGCAACAGGGAAAGGTGATCTCACTTCCCAGTCATGCAGGGCTAGGTTCAAACAATGCAATAATTTTCTCAAAATTACCACAACTGAATAAAGTTTTCTCACAAAGCAGAAATTGAATAGAAAAGGAACTGAGCTAGCTCCCACATTGAGTCACAACATGGAGTCAGTATGGTTTACTCAATTTCCATAATTCCCACATATCCTATGCAGCTCATGTTATCTACTTCATCATGTGTTCATCTATATTCAGGTAAAGTCTCTTTTTTAAAAATTAACTGTAATGTAAGAAAAATCATTCCTATTTACCTTATGTGATTTCTTTCTTCTCTTTCTCTTAAAGCAAATGCCCCTAGCATTTTCTAGTCCCAAATGGGGGCCTTGCAAAGGCCACAAGGTCACAGTTAGTTTATGGAATCTTTTTGAGCATTCTCAGTACAGTGCAGCTACACCAATTCTGATTAATAGAAGAAAATAAGGAAATGTTTGGGGAGATGTTTTTATCTATTTAGAACATTTTTTTTCAAGGAAAAAAAAGATTGGGAAAAGGGGTGAATTTCCAGAGAAGACTCCAGAAATCATTCACAACAGAAGTACTGGGCAGGTCCAAACTTTCTCAAAGCAAGATCATGGTTCCAGCCTCTAGTTTAAAGGTTCTTAGCCTGGGGTCTATGAACTTTTAAGAATTTTGATTTCAATATAATTTGTAATGTTATATGTTTAATTTTGCACATTTCATAACATTATTCCAAGAAGGTCCATAGGCTTTATACCAGGTTGTCAAAAAGGGTTCATAAGGGAAATTCTTGCATTAGATAAAATAAACATTCCTCTAATTAGATTTTTTTTTCATTTTTTTCTTTTCTTTTCTTTTTTTTTGCTTTTTTTTTAGAGGGCAGTTGGGGTTAAGTGACTTGCCCAAGGTCACATGGCTATTTGTGTGTGTGTGTGTGTGTGTGTGTGTGTGTGTGTGTGTTAAGTGTCTGAGGCCGGATTTGAACTCAGGTACTCCTGACTCCAGGGCCGGTGCTCTACTCACTGCGCCACCTAGCTGCCCCCTCTAATTAGATTTTAAAGCAGATTCCACTGCTTGGCATCAAACTATTTTTTTTCATTTCCTCTGTCCTATTCAGCAATCCAGCAATTGCCTTTGTGTAATGGTAGCAGGAATTTGAACATCTTCCCTGCCCCCTAATAGGCTGAATGTAGCCTGTGGTGGCGGGAGCAGGAAGGGTAAAGCAGAGCTGAGGAGAAGCTAGGAGTCAAAACATTTAGGGCAGAAGGAGGAGAGGGCAGCAGGCCAGCAGACAACTAGGTTTGTGAGTGTTTGTGGGAAGGTTTTGGGATGGCATTGCTTCTTCCAGTGATAAGGTGTATTAATTTCTTTGTTGCTATGTTGGATTCCATTTTCTGATGTTGGAATTCAGCTTTCTGGTGTCTGAATAAATGTTTTGTTTCTGCTTTATAGATGGAGAGTCTGATATGTTTTGCAATTCAGAATTATGCCAGCATTTTCATAGTTGCTGCCAGTGCTGTGAATATCACATTGATGCTACACCTTGCCTTAGTTATTTACACATAAATTTCCATCTCACACTACCATCTGGAAACGTGGTTTTTATTTATTTTTTGTATTTATTTTTTATTGCATTTATACTGTTGTAATCATCATGTTCATTGGTATGGTTTGGTGGGGGGGAGGTTTGGCTCTACTTTATTCCACATCAGTTCATGTAGGTCTTTTATGCTTTTGTGTATTCATCACATTAGTCATTTCTTATAGCATGACAGTCTTCTATTATTCATATCAGTAAGTCAAACCAGCATTTATTATGCACCACAAAGTATTTGGCCATTCCTTAACCAACAAATTCTACATGTTTGAGATAAGAGTTGGAGGAATCCAAAGAAATTATTAAGCAAAGGTAAAATTTAATAACTGCATTTCAATATAATTTGTAATGCTTTGTATTTAACTTTGCACATTTCTAACAGTGTCAGTGAGATGGAGGTCTAGGTGCCTTTGAGCCTGGGAATGTGAACGTCTGTCCAAAGGAGGTGTTCCAGTCTATTAGGTCAGTCATAGAGGTGCTCCTGGCTCTGAATTCTCATCTCACAAGAAATGGCAGCTCAACCTGTCTCTAGTGCTAGGAGAGCATGGAAGACAGCCAGTGAAAAGTCACAGAGACTGGAGGAGTATGATGAGGAACAGCAAGTACGCCTTTGTAACTGGGTCTTGGAACATGGAGAGGAGTGTAAAGGATGTACAGGAGCCAGGGTGTGGAGAGCTTTAAATGCCCCCAAAATGACTTCTGATTTGATCCAGATAGCCATCGGGAACCACTGGTGTTTATTGAGTAGGGAAGTGACCTGAGCAGATCAATGCTTTAGGAAAATCACTGAGAGGAGAACGAATTGGAGCAAGATGATAGAATGAATGAGAAAGCATGAAAGCAACAGTTACTATTGTTCTAGGCCCTATGCTGAGTGCCAGGGAATACAAATAAAGAAGGGAAAACAGTCTGCCCTCCAGGAGCTTACATTCTATTAGAGGAGACATACGTTGTGGAGTGGGAGCTAGGAAAGCCGTAGGGAGAAGACTGAAGACACAAAGCAGCACACTAACATACCCTCCCCAAGAGCCATTCCAGAGCTGATTTGATTATGTTTATTGGACCAGGGTGGGGAGGTAGAGAAGGGTACACACAAGGAGACAAGCATTTGGGGAGAAGACCAGGAAATGGAATGAAGCACAGCTAGAATTGGTCATACACATAGCTGGCTAACTAAAACAAACTATCATGGAATATATATTAACCCTAAATATAGTGGGTAACTGAAGCAGCTAGACATGTAATGGACATGGCAGATGGATACCCATAAAGACACAAACATATATAAGTTAGGTAGATACGTGTTTGACAATAAATAGAAGATAAATAAGCAGTTAGATGAAACACAATTATGTTAGTCCAGACCGGTGACTTCCTCTCTGTAAGGACCTCCCAGGTGAGGAAACTTCCTCTCTCCATACAGATTAGCACCTACTCTGCATCTCAGCATTTCAGAGCACTGGCTAGTGCAGGGTTATCAGCTCAAATAGGAACAGGAAGATCCCTGCTGGCCACATATTGCCTTAGTTTTAAAGTGTAATGTTATCTACGTATTGTATTTTTCTTCATTTTAACTATTCCCATTTATATTTTCATCTTGTCCTGATCAGAATGTGCCAGGGGCATGTGACACTTACTTTATGTTTGACACTTCTGGCCTGGGGTATAAAAAGAAAAATGAACTGTCCATGGAGAGAGTACGTGTCACATGCAGCATTTGAACCTGGGTCCTCCTGAAGGCCAGAAGAACTCTATCCAATTTGCTATTCCACCTTTATATAAACATATATATACCTTATTGGAGGGATAACTTTTGGAAGAGGAATTCTTCTCTAGTCTTCAATTTAGAAAACCCCCAATAAGGAAAATAAAAATATTCACAGCCTGTCACTGTCTGGTGCCTGGCATGTTATGAATTTGGAGGCTGGCTCTGCAGCCGAAAAGATATTGTTGTTATTTGTGCAAATGTCAGTAAGATGGAGGTCTAGGTGTCTCTGAGCCTGGGAATGTGAACGTCTGTCCAAAGGAGGTGTTCCAGTCCTCATAGAGGTGCTCCTGGCTCTGAATTTTCAGCTCACAAGAAATGGCAGCTCAACCAGTCTCTGGTGCTGGGAACTTCATGCATCTATGTCAGACTATGAACTGGATCTTGCAAACACCACTCCCAGCTGGCACCAAGTGTCCTACACTGGTCTCCCCTGAGATTCTATAAAAGCATGGCATTTCCAGGGAGGAGATCAGCAAAACCACATTCTAAGACTTGGCATAGGGAAGCCACCTAACAGAAACAATGGGCTTCCTTAGCCATGGAACAGGTACGTCTCTGAAGCCTGGCTAGGGGTGTTCCAATTAGGCTAATCCGTGAGTCCTGCAAAATGCTTGTGTTACTCAGAGGAACAGACTTACAGCATTTTTCAAGTGGAGAGTTTGAAGGATCCTCAGAAGTCACCTAGTCCCTTACCTGAAAGGTAAAATGCCTCCCACAAAACAAGATCATGGAGTAGCAGAAGTCAAATGGGCATTAGAATAAGTCAGTCAATAAACATGTATTAAGCACCTACTAAATGCCAGGCCCTATGTTGGCGATTCAGAGACAAAAAAATAAAAGCAGTCTCAGCTTTCAAGGAGGGTACAATCTAATGCAGGAATCTGACCCATAAAAGTAAGCTGGAAAAGAGGGGAGAGGAAGGGGAACCTGGCAGAAGCAGGAGGACCCAGGTTCTCCAAAGAGGTGCTACTAGATGAGGAATGAAGGCATGGTTGACTTGGTCTTTCTCCTTCAATGGAGACTTTGAGAAGCACCTTACTATACCCTCTGATCAGAGGGGTCTCAGGGGAGTGGGTACTAATGAGGCACAAGTATCAAGACCAAACAATCCTGCAGGACAGCGAAGTTCCCAGGGGCATGATGACACACCAACATAGCAAGTAGTTAGTAAGCACTATGGCAGCCCTGAACCCACTGTCAGCAATCTAAAGCGAAATGATTTTTTTTAAAGCCCGCCGGTGTAATTCTTATTCTCAAGGCATTTACATGTGGAGATAATGTATAACATGTATGTGTGTATCTACATATGTGCACATATATGCATGTGTGTGGATATAAAGATGCAAAGTAATGGGGGGGAGCAGGAGCACCGGGGGAGGACCAAGAAAGGCTCCTAAAGAAAATGGTACTTGAGTCAAGTCTTGAAAAAAATCCGGTGATAACATGACATTGAGGAAAAGACGGGAGATTTTTCAGACGTGGAGAACAACTAGTGCAAAGGGACTCAGCTGGAACAGCTCTCTCCAAAGACACCAGGGACTGCTTAATTGCCAAATCCAACAGACTTTTCTCAACCACTCTTGTCTTTGTCATTGCCCCTTTTTGCCTCTCTGGGCTTTCATGTTGCTACTTTCTCCTGGTCTCCTTCTCTGACTGCTCCTTCTCAGTCTTCTTTGCTGGGTCTTCATCCATATCCTGCCTGTTCTCTATTGGGGTAACACAAGGCTCTGTTCTGGACCTTCCTCTATTCTCTCTTTACATTCAGTCTCAACGAATCCATTAATGCTCATTGGATTTAATTGTCATCCAGATAACTCCAAGATTATCCATCCTCAATCTGTCTGTCTATCTCTCTGTGTTTCTATCTCTGTCTCTCTTTCCCTCTGTCTCTATGTCAATGTGTTTCTGTGTCTCTGTCTCTCTCTCCCTTCATCACCAAAAGCTTTTTGGACATTTGCCACTTAATATCTCATAAGCATCTCAATCTCAACATATCCCAAACAAAACTAATTAGCATTCCACCTAAATCTTCCCCTTTTCTTAAAGTACCTGTTTCTGTCCTCCGTCCAGAATACCACCATCCTTCCATGCACAGAGGTCCATGACCTCAGAGGGGACATTTCACTCTTCATCACCCAACACATCCATTCTGTTGCCAAGTCTCATTGATTCTACTTCCACAAAATCTCTACTATCTGTCCCCATCCCTCTACTCTCGCAGCCACCACTCTAGGTCATATTCTCATCATCTTTCTCTAGGACTATCACAATGGTCTTATAACTTATTTCCAATCCATCCTCCACTAGATAATACCATTAAATCACAGGTTAGACTCTGTAATTCTCCCGTTCAATAAGCCACAATGACTCCCTCTTAGCTCTAAAGGCAAATACAAATACTTTGGTTTGCATTTAAAGCTTGGCACAACCTGACTCCAAGCTCCTTTCCCAGAATTACTCCACACTCTTCATATGCGTGCAATGGTTCAGCTAAACTGGCCTCTGGTTCTCCTTTGGACATGCCACTCCTCCTCCTCTTGTCATGCCTTTACACAGGGTATTTCCCTATATACCTCTATACTCTTTTCTCACTTCCACCTTTTAGGATCGCCCATCAAAGATCAGCTCAGGCTCATACTACGGAAGACCTTCCCTGACTTCCAGACCCCAACTGCTAACACCAGGCTTCAAATGAATTTATGTAACTTATGAATCAATTTTGATTGTGAGTGTATATACATAAACATATATAAACAAATGTTTATACATATATGAGTGGGTGTATTCATAATAAATATATATACCTGTATGTTTGTACATATATACTCACACATAATCCATATATCCATGAGTGTGTATATAATACGTGTGTATGTTGTATCCTTTGAGATACTGAGACAGCCTGCTGAAGCCACCTGGCAGGAGCTGGATGGCATAAGTCTAGCACTCTGGAGAGAGGCCAGGTATAGGAGTCTTCTGAGCACTGATGTAATATAAACTACAGGAGCAGATGAAATCACCGAGACAATATTTTCATGAGAACTTTGTTGAACACTCCCCCACTAGTGCTTTCTCTTCCAAAATTTCCATGCATATGCATGTATGTGTATTTGTATATGTATAGTGTATATACATGTACACCTATATTATATAATACATATGCACATTTATATGTGTCTGTGTGTGCATGTATGTGTATGTGTGTGCATAAGTATGTATGTGTGTGTATGTATGTGTATGTATGTAAAATTTGGTGTTGTGTTAGATAGAGAGCTAGCCTTGGTGCTAGGAAACTCTCAGTTCAATGTGGGACTTGATCCTGGTCAGGTTATTTTATCTCTTCCTGTCCTAGGCTACTCTCTAAGCCCAGAACTTGCAAGGAAGGTGTCACTGGTACAGGGAGTGCTTTACCAGGAGCTCCCAGCCTCAATATATTCACACCTCCAGACTTCTGAGGAAGCTAGATGGCACAGTGGAAATAAAACTGAGCAAGGAGCCGAGAAGACCTGAGTTCAAATCCAGCCTCCGATACTTACCAGCTATGTGACCCTGGCCAAGTCACTTAACTGTTTGCCTCAGTTTTCTCATCTGTCAAATGAGATAGAGAAAGAAATGGTAAACCACTTTGCTATCTTTGCCAAGAAGATCCCAATGGAGTCGTGAAGAGTCAGACATGACTGAAACACCAATGACAAAAAGCTGTGTGATGCCGGATAAGTCACAAAACCTCTCCCTAACCTCTCTTGAGTGAAGTAACCATTTAATGTCCGTTGTCAGGTTTATTCTCTCACATTCCCTTTCTTCTGCCAAAGGAGATGGTTGGACTAAGTGAGATTCCTGCAAGCCCTGATATTCTGTGATCCTGTGACTTGTCAGAGGTCAAGAAAAGAAAAGAAATGTGACCTTGGACAAGTCACTTAACCCCAATTGCCCTGTCCTCCCCCCTCCAAAAAGCAAAAAATAAATACTCCAAAGAAAGAAAAGAAAAGAAATACGCAATCAAATTTGAGCTTTATCATTGGAGTGATAAACAAGCCACCTGCTGCCTTAGTCCTCTGCCCCTCTCTGCCAAGGCCATGGACAGCTGATGCCTTTCTGAGGCTAACATGCATAGATCAGGATTGGTTGGCAGGGGTAAGGACAGCCATGGGCCCCATATCCTGCCCCTGCTTTTAAGGCTGCCCCTTCTCATTCCTAAACCTCAAGTTCTCCATTTATAACATGAGCATTCTAAAATAAAGGATCTCTGAGATGCATTCTAGGTGCATCCAAGATGAATTGAGCTGCTTTTCCCTCATTAGTGTATAATGTAAAATAAACCCAAGCTTCTGCAGAGGAGGGCATGGCAGCCCTCAGAGCCTCACTTGTCCCTACCCTCCTAAGCTCAACAGTTTGACTAAAGCTTAACTCCTTAAAACAAAGCTGGAGGTTTTCATTAGCTAATTAGTACTTGGTTATCAAGTTGTGTTTTCCCTCACCCAGTCTGGGAGATGAGCCAGAAGGCTGGTTCTGTGGATCCTCTCAGCTCCTAAGTGATAAGGAATCTGTCAAGGAGTTAGGTTTTTATCAGCCAAGGGGAAGTTCCAATGTGGGAAGTCCCTCTACCTGAGCAGACTGTGGCATGGCTAGGCCTTAGTCGACGAAGTCTAGGAAGTCACCTGAAGCTGAGGCAGTGCGAGGTTTTTGCCTAGGATTACCCAGTCATGTGCAACAGATAGGATTGGAGCCGAGGTCCTCATGATGGCAAAGCCTGGACTCCATTCACTACCTCATCTGTCTCTGGGAACCTTCTTGCAGAATGTCACCCTCCTTCCTTCTATTTTATGTGACTCTTACTTCAATGCAGAGAATTATGGAGCCCAAAATGGACAGAATTTGAGGACCTACAGCTCAGACAAGGTACACTCAGCTGCATTTCTCTAAGGCTTTGAGGTTTGAAGTGACAAGCATGCATTATTCATTTCAATCCCCATAGCAACTCTGTAAGGCTGGTGCTATGACCCCCATTTTGTAGATGAGGAAACAGAGAGATAGAGACGCTAAGTGACTTACCCAGGGTCACACAACTATGAAGAGGAAAAGGCTAGATTTCAATTCTGCTCTTCCTGAATTCATCACTCTATCCACTGTGACATCTAGCTACCTCTAAGAAGGCCACAGGTTCTTTCAGGACATGCCTTAGTTAGGATGTTTATCCAACAAACAACAGTTGTGTTTGGAATTTTTCCTTCTGGAAGGTGACATGCAAATTGGTTGCCAGGCAACCACTTGTATCTTGTGATAAAAAAAAATATATAAAACCATACACTATAAATTGGACAAATGCCAACAGCACATACCAGACAGGCAGCACCGCTTAGGGGAACACAGGCTGAGTTCGGAGGGTAGGGACACCTCAGACACTTAGAGTGAAGTGATCAGAGACAAATCAGTTCCCCCTGAGCTTGAGTCTTCATCTGTAACACAGGGATGGTGAGAGCACCTCAGTATTCTCACACAAATGTTTGTGAGGGTCAGATGAGATCATGTAGGTATGTAATTGTAAGGGAATCTGAAGATCTTCCCTTACCCTTAATAGGCCTCACTTGGAGCCCAACAAGAGAAGCTTGCATAGGGGAGGCTTGTTTTGAGGAAGGCACATACCTTTGTTACTTTGTAATTAGGCAGTGGGTCATGCAGGTTGTAATGTCCTCTGACCCTGAGGAAGAATATATATATATATATATACATATATATGTATATATACATATATGTATATATACACATTATATATGCAAGTTTCTATATGTGTGTACACCTACGTGTATGTATATATGTGTGTGTGTGTATGTGTGTGTGTGTGTATAGATATATATATATATATACACATATATGCATATATATAAACACATATACTTTTGAGGTAAGGTTTTGCTTTGGGGCTCTTTGAGAAGAGTTGTGTGATTTGGCCAGATGAGACTCTGGGCAGCTGTTGAGCCCCTCCTCCCCGGCTTTGAAAACCCAGATGCTGGTGCTTCTCTCTCTTGTAACCAACTATGCATGTATGTACATAATGGTCAGACAGTTAAAAGCCCTTTATGTTGGTCTGCTGCATTGTGCTATTTTCTCTGTCTGTACTTTCTGTCTGATTGTAGTTTCGGTTTGTATTTTCTGAAGTTCAGGGTGCTGACTTTTTCCCCTGAACTAAGTAAATGGTATATACATTTGATTGAAGTAAGATTGTTAACCCCTTTTGAGTTGCTTTCCTTTAGAAAAACAGGTCACAAGACATGTTCTAGCAGTTATCCTGGGCTTGCTAGGGTGCTTGCTGCTGCAAGGTAGAGTTTTTTGCAAATCTTAAAGCGTTATATAAATATCAGCTATTCATGTTACTGAACAAATTCTCCCTCTCCCAAAGTGGCAGTTATTCTCCCAGACTCTAAGACTATGGAATTTCTAGTCTCATTGATGTGGGTAATCCCTCTAATAAGTCTTGCCTGCCCATCTTATACAGTTCTTCTCTACTTCCTCCTATTGGTTCATCAGAGGGGTTCCATCCAGCATGGTCACTGTCACATCCTCTCGCTATCACAAGGATGTCATGTGAGCCCACAGGTTGGTATCAGTTACTCTTCACTCTAGCCATGAATAAGACCATCTATTTGTCCAGCCATACATTTAAATCACATGTCTACCACAATGTAGCATCTGTAATGGGGAACCTAGCCACCACACTTTTCATTATTCTTTGTGTGATTGAGCCTCAGTTCCAGCAAACTTTGTGGCAACTTGTGTTCAAATTCACACATTCAAAATTACAACTGTCTACAACATGGTTCCAGTCCAGAGGAAATACACAGAGTATATTCAAATAACGCAGCCACTTCGAGGGATTAATTAGTCATAATGAGAGGGAATTAATGTGAAAAAAGGATCTTCTGTGCAGTTTAGGCGTCTTTGGTCTCTCATTCCTTACTTCTGAACCATATTTTCCATTACATCTTTTTGCCACCGAAGCCCATGTACACCCACAATTTCACAGAAGCTACTAAAGATTAAAAGATACACTGATTTCATTTAGGAGGACTTAGTGAGCTTTTCACAACACTTCCCTACCCTGTCCTCCTCTAAATCCAAGGTTAGTGTGCCAGTGGCTCTAATTTTCATAGTGGTCTTTTTGTGAATATGTATTATGAGCACAGCAGTAAAACATGTCCAATGTCCCATTAAATGATGTTACTTACTGCTTCTGACATAAGTACAGAGAAACAGTTTGGTGCATAAGAGTGTTAAGACAAAGAGTCAGGAAAATATGGAGAAGAGAAGAAGGCAGGACAGGAAAGGAGAAAAGGGATGATGAAAAATAATTATAGCAGTGCTTAGAGATGAAGGTTTGTAATACAGAGATAGGAGAGGCTTTGGCAGTGGGGTATGGAGGGAGCTGTTTGTGTAATTTGTTATAATAAACATTAAGACCCAATGTGGGATACAGATGTGGGGAGACTCCTTTGTCAAGGTCAAGGTCAAGGTATGCATACAGAGAGATTTGGAAAATAAGGTAGAAGACTAATACATAGAGGTGTGATCTAAGAGGATTTGTGTATCAGATGAATAAATGGTTAGGAAAGGAGCTTGAAATACTGTCTCATTTTGGATAAGAGGCTTCTCTTTCTCTTTCACATGCTGTTCTTTTTCAGAGCCAGCTAATATAACTCAGTCTAATTATCACGGAGATAAGTAATGTGGAGATGACCTACAGAGCTACCCAATCGTGAGAAGGTGAGCAGAGAACTCCATTGGGAGATGCTGGTTTCAAATCCCACTTATATTACCAAGTGGCCCTGTAAAAGTCATGCAGTCCTCTGGATCTTACGCTTCTCATCTATAAAATGAATGGACTGATATTAAAGGTTTCTTCCCAGTTCTAAGATTCCAGAAGTTTGGATCCCCAGAACTAGCACAAGCTATTTTTCAGTAAATTTTTGTTGATTCTATTATAGTCATACACTAACCTAGCAACAGCAGTAGCAGAACTGTGAAAATCTGAACAATGATGAGGCTTTGTCCTGGAACAGACCATTTTGGCTACACTGAAAGCCTACAGTTCCTGAGTTTGAGGATTTCCTGCTATACAGATAATGACTCCAAAACTCCAGCAAGCAAAACCTTTACTTAAATGCAGCTTGGGTACAAGTAAAACTAGGACTTATGGAAGAAATGAAATGCATAAAATTTTTTTAAGAGTTTATAATGGTGGGGAAATGGAGTCAAGATGGCAGAGAGAAGGAAGGGACACACTTGCTCTCTCCTCCAAAACCCTAGGTCTCAAGCCCTAAAAGAACTCAATGAACAGCTCAAAAATGATTTTTAAAAGCAAGAGAGATAGAAGAAAACTTGGAAAAATAAATTGGAATAAGGGAAGAGAATCATGCAAAAAGAGTCAACAGTTTGGCAAAGGAAGCAAAAAATGGGAAAAGATATACAAAAATTCACCAAAGAAAAAAAACTCCTTAAACACAGAAGTAGTCCAATAGAAAAGATGGCACAAAAAATTCACCCAAGAAAACAGCTCCAGGGCAGTTAGGTGGTACAGTGAATAGAGCACTGCCACTGGAGTCAGGAGGGCCTGAGTTCAAATTTGGTCTCAGACACTTGACATACCTTACTAGCTGGGTACCCTTAGGCAAGTCACTTAGCCCCAATTGCCTTGCCTTCTCCTCTCCAAAAAAAAGAAAAAGAAAGAAAACAACCCCTTAAAATAGAATTGGTCAAGTGGAAGCTAATGAATGCATGAAACATCAAGAAACAATCAAATAAAATTGAAAGAATGAAAAAATAGAAGAAAATGTGAAATTTCTCTTTGGAAAACAACTGACCTGGAAAAGGGATCAAGGATAGACAATTTAAGAATGCTAGGACTACCTGAAAGCCATGATAAAAAAAAGAGCCTAGAAGTCATATTTCAAGAAATTATCGAGGAAAACTGTATGATATACTAGAACCAGAGAAGAAAATAGAAATTTTTTAAAAATCCACCAATCACCTCCTTAAAAGTCCAAAATGAAAACTTTCAGGAATATTATGACCAAATTTCAGAGCTCCCAGGTTAAGGAGAAAATATTACAAGCAGTCAGAAAGAAACAATTCAAATATTGTGGAGACAGTCAGGATAATACATGCTTTAGTAGCTTCTACATTAAAGAATCAGAGGGCTTGGAATATGATATTTCAGAAAGCAAAGAAGCTGGGATTACAAACAAGAATCACCTACTCAGCAAAACTGAGTAAAATCCTTTAAGGGGTGAGGGTGGGATGGGGATGGGAATGGATATTCAATGAAATAGAAGATTTTCAAGCATTCCTGATGAAAAGATCAGGCCCGAATTTTTTTTCCACTTTTTTTATTATTGACTTGTTTGTTTACTTTTAGGTTACAAGATTCTGTTCCATAGTCACTTCAGTTATACATTTTTCTCCCCTTCCTCCCCATTCCCCACACCACCCCCAGGGTGGCATACAATCATGTATAGGATCTGCAAACTCCTTCACATTGTACAATA